>CM053581.1:95973903-96016030 GCA_028627135.1 Pseudochirops cupreus | reverse complement strand
GTCAAAGTGTATGCAATTATTTATAGCCCTTTGGGCATAGTTCCAGATTGCTCTCCAGAATGGTTGTATCAGTTCACAGCTCCACCAACAATGCATTAGTGTTCCAATCTTTCCACATCCTCTCCAGCATTTGCAATTTTCCTGTTTTATCATCTTAGCCAATCTGGCTGGAGAGATGTGGTACCTCAAAGTTGTTTTGATTTACATTTCTTGAATCAATAGTGATTTAGAGATATCTTTAATTTCTACCTCTGAAAATTGCCTGTTCATATCCTTTGACCATTTATCAGTTGGGGAATAACTTGTATTCTTATAGATTTTACTTAATTCCCTGTATATTTCAGAAATTAGGCTTTTATCAGAGATACTGGTTGTAAAAATTCTTTCCCAGTTTCCCCCTTCCCTCTTAATCTTGGTTACATTGGCTTTGTTTGTACAGAAACTTTTCAATTTAATGTAATCAAGATTATCCATATTGCATTTTATAATGCTCTCCAACTCTTCTTTGGTCATAAAGTCTTCCCTACTCCATAAATCTGACAGGTAAACTATTCCTTGCTTTCCCAGATTACTTACAGTATTAGCCTTCATACCTAGATCGTGCACCCATTTAGACTTGACTTTGGTGTATGACGTTAAATGATGGTCTATGCCCAGTTTCTGCCATACTATATTCCAATTTTCCCAGCAGTTTTTGTCAAATAGTGAGTTCTTATCCCCCAAACTGGAATCTTTGGGCTTATCAAACAGTGTATTACTATAATCATTGACTACTGAGTCTTTTGTACCTAATCTTGATTACATAAAATTAATAAGTTTTTTCATAAACAAAACTTATGTAGCCAAATTTAAGAAATCAGGAAACTGGAGAAAACCTTTTTATAGTAATTTTCTTTACCAAAGGATTAATTTATCAAATATATAAAAAATTGTGCCAAATTTATGAAAATAAGAGCCATTCTCCAATTTCTATGTGACCAAAGGCTATGAATAGGCAGTTTTTAGAAGAGGAATTCAAAGCTATCAATAGTTACATGGGAAAATCATTATTGATTAGAAAAATACAAATTAACAAGAACTCTGTGGTACCACCTCACACCTATCAGAAATGACAAAAGCTGGAGGAGATGTTGGAAAATAGGTACACTAATGAATTGTTGATGGAGTTGTAAACTGTTCTAACTATTCTGTAGAACAATTTGGAACTTTGCTCAATGGGCTATAAAACCATGTGTACCTTTTTACCTAACAATACTGCTACTAGGTGTGTATCCCAAAGAGATCAAAGAAATTACAAAAAGACTATGCAAAAAAAAATGTATAGCAACTCTTTTTTTGTAGTAGTGAAGAATTGGACATTGAAGAGATGACCTTCAACTGGGGAATGGCTCAACAAGTTGTGGTTTGTTATTGTGATAGAATACTACTGTACTGTAAGAAATTATGAGCAGGATGGTTTCAGAAAAACCTGGGAAGATTTTTATGAACTCATGCAAAGTGAAGTGAGCAGAACCAGGAGAACATTGTGCACAATCAAAGCAATATTGTAAAGATGATCAACTGTGAAAGACTTAGCTACTCTGGTCAAGATGATCCCAGATAATTCCAAAGGATATGTGATAAAAAGTGCTATTCATCTCCAGAGAGAGAAATGATGAACTGAGTGCAGATTGAAGCATTTCTTTTTTCGCTTTCTTTATGTTTCTTGCTTTTTATTTTTTTGCAACATGGCTAATATGGAAATATATTTTGCATAATTTCACATATATAATTGATTATTGCTTGCCTTCTCAATGGGTAGGGGAGGGGTGGAGGGAGAGAGAATTTAGAATGCAAAATTTTAAGAAGTAAATGTTAAAAATAGAAAAAAGAAGAGAGTAAGAGAAAAGGAAGTGGTACAAGAGATTCTTCTAAAAGAATTTAGCCACTAAAGGGAAAAGAGATATGGGATGATAGCTAGTGGGGATGGTGTGATCAAATGAAGGTTTTTTGTTTGATTGTTTGTTTAGGATGGGAAAGACTTGGTGTACTGACTGGCAATACAGAAGCAGACAGTAGATGAGGAGAAATTGAAAGTAAAAAAATTGGGAATGGTTGAGGAGAAATTTACTGGAGAAGATGAGATAGAATGAGATCAAAGGTGCATATAGAGGGCTTTGCACTGGCAAGCAGAAGGGTCTACTCTTCACATAAGACACCTATAAAGAAGGAGATAGAAAAGACATTAGAGTGAGATGAGATGAAGAAAAAGAAGGGCCAGCTCTCGGAATATGGTATCATTTTTTCAAAGTGAAGTTTAAAGCAAGATTCTCAGGAGAGAGAGTGTTGGGGAGAGGGTCCCTCCTAAATCTTCCCATGACACCAAAGATTAGTGAGTCAGTTGATATGAGTCAAAGAGCAACCAGTATTGCTAAGGGATGCTATGCCATAAAAAGGGAACCAAGTCTCAGTGGGATCTAGGAGATGGAAGAAATGGGAAAAGAAAAAGGTTTCAGGTGAAAGCAAGCTTGTTAACTATAGAGCAGGCATTTTAGAGTGGAAAGGGTAGATAGATCCAGAGTGGAACATTTGCAAGGTATGTAGCAGCAACATTAATAAGGTGTCTTTGTAATAGCATCTGAAGGGAGAAACAGTATGGACTACTTCCTCTCTGGTCTTTCTTCTGTCTAAAGTGGAATAACTAGAAACATAAAATCCATGTTTGTGTGTGATGAATAGCCCATTTATGAGGTATCATCTGAAAGCTACCCTTTGCTCATTATGTTCTCTGCGCCACTTCACAATGATCGTATATTCCACTATTTTAGACTTATTGGTTAGTGAAAGCTTGACTGTCTTCAAGAATACCCTTTTACAGTGCAGACTCCTCTCAGAGGGGGAACAAGTTAAATAATCTTGTCAGAGATTAGTTTACCAATATCTTTCTAAATTTGGTCATTAGCTAAAAGCCAGGCCCTGTGAGAAGCCCAGGGTGGTGGTGACAGTGGTTGGGGTGAATACAGGAAGAGGGAAGAGGAATATGAAAGAGAAAGTGGAAGGGTGCCAGAGATAAATTTCTTTCTTTCACAAATTTCTACTGGATACATGTATACAAAATTGTAGGTTTTGGTCTAAGAAGCCACTTCAACTGCTGTGATCCAGAATAAAAAGCTGCAGTTCTTTTATTGCTCTCTCAAAGAGTTGGGTCAGTGTTAGTGGGAATATGTGAGGACAGGGATATGTTGAAAGGCTTTTGGAAGTTGTTGCATTTCAAGGCCTGGCTCTGCCGTACCTCTCAGTCTGCCATCTTGGACAACCCATTTCCCCCCCTGGGTTTCAGTTTCATCATTTTTAAAATGAGGAGGTTGCACTCTAAGTTTCTTCCACCTTTAAAACTCAGTTTCTAGATGTATCCAGAGAAGACAGTGTCACTTTCTCTCCCAAACTTCCCATGTTGGCTGGGTGTGTGGTTGTGGTTTGTTCTTTGTTCTTGAAGAGGAACATGACATCAGGAAGATGATGCTGTGACTTGCAATTGAATTGGATTTAAGTGAGGAGGGCATCTTTCCATAGAAACCTCTTGGAGAGAGAAACATCTCAGCAGGCCGTCAGAGAATGTTGGTCTATTAGAAAAAAGCAAGGCAAAACCCAGCCTGACAGTTCCATTTGCTTCTCCTACTTAACACAACACAGCTGCGTACTCGTATCCATAAGGTATCTGCCTTGGGTTTACCTTTGCTGAGGGGGGAGCCCTTGTTCAGTGAGTGTTGGGACATACTTTACTTTGCTGCACCCAGGAATCTTTCCCTGAGTTAGGAAAGGGCCTTCCTTTATTGATCTTGGAGTATACAAAGACCTGATTCTGGTCTGTGAAGACAGTCAAGCCTTCATTAATCACATGGCAGTTTGATGACAACTCTCTATTTGCCAGATGGTGGAAGCTTGATATTTGTGGACCTGGTCCCATTGGTCACAGAATAGAATCCTAAAGTAATAATTGGATTTAACTTCAAAAAGTTTTTAAATTCTCTTCAGGTCATGATTTGATCATCATCTGGAAATTGCACAATATCTAATCATTTAGCCCCCTATTCTTGGTTTGCTGTTGTAAACTCCTTACTGTGGGCAGTTCACACACTTCAGAGACAAATAAAGCATAAGAGAGCATCAGGTCATAGGAGAACAGCAACAGAAGGACTCATTGAAAGAAACAATTACAATCAGCACAGTATGACATGTATTGTGATGGAAAGGGAACAAGCATTTATTAAGAGCCTATCATACGGTATGCCAAGCACTGTGTTAAGCACCTTACAAACACTATCATTTGATCTTCATGACAACCCAGGGAGGTAGGTCCTGTTATTATCCACATTTTACAATTGAAAAACCTGAAGCAAGAGGTTTGATCACTAAGCAAAATTTAGGGAAGATCAGCTTTCCCACTTTATGTCACCTATATAAGTGCTCTAGCCAGCTCAACTTTCATAGGGCCTCTCTCACTAGAATGCACAAGAAGGCTTATGCTCATGTTGTATCCAGCAATGATAGTCAAGCAAGATGCATCTACCATTTATATCAGATATAAGGGGCCTTGGTAGATCCTTATAATGCCAGTATATATTGACACACTTTCTCCAGAGGGAATGAGAATGAGACTATACAAATAGAATTCCAAGTATATTGAAGTGGGGGAAAAAAGAGGTAGAGTTTGGAGATGTCTTCAATGTGGAACAATATACAAAACCTTGGAAGAAAGACTGAACATGTTTGTGTGTTAAGATTATATAAAGGGTGAATGCATTTAATGCACTCAAAATATTACTATTTCAAAAAATTTTAAAAATTGCAAACCTTTAAAAAAAAAAAAGGAAAAACCTGAAGCAAACTGAGGTTAAGTGACTTGCCCAGGGCCACATAGCTAGTAAATGTCTTAGGCAACATTTGAACTCAGGTCTTCCAGGTCCAGTACTATATCCACTGCATGATCTTTTCCACTCTTGATATCAATGCTCTTCCATCTAGACATTTATTCTTAATAGACATTCATTTAATTAAATATACTGTCATGTAGTCAACTCTCAATTTTCCATGCCGATGGATGAGAGTAGTAGGATGGAAAGCTCAAAACAACAGATAATCCCCAAATAATTTCTCTTTGGCTTTAGAACATCGTATATGATTTCATTGGTAGCAGATTTATGTTTCTAATTATGTTTTGTGCAAGTAAACATGAACTAGCATTCCCAGAGCACAGATTTGCTGTTGGCAGGAAAGACAACCCAGGAACACGCTGGGTGTCAGGGAAAATTCACTTGGGGATTAAAGAACTTGCAGCAGACTGTCCTAAAGTGCTGGATAATTGAGTGTTGACTGCAGGTGAGAGAAATGAAATGGCAGGAAGGGATCAGAGGGAAAAAAAGAGACACATTCCAGCAATATGGATAAAATTTTATAAAAAAAAGATTTGAATAGAAGAAAATGACCATTTACTTTGGACTCTTTTACTAGGATCAGACCCCCAAAATAATCATGATTCATCTTGATTTTTTTCTTGCTTCTGAATACCTTAAACATTTCATGCACATGAATGCATTTAAAGAAAAGACACACATGTCATATTGAATGGAAATGGCGATGAAAAATTTAAATACTTTTCAGAAAGCAGCATGTGATAATTGAATGACAAAAAAGATATCATTTTGAGTTTTGCTCTCTTTCTAGGCTGTTCTCATCCCTTAGGATATCATTTAATTTCCACAGTCATCATCCTTTAGCTAGAGTTCATTCGAGACAGTAAAAGAGTCCTGGATTCTGGGTTCAAATCCCCTTTCTATGATTTACTACCTATGCTATGTTTGGGAAGTTACTTAAAATCCCTGTGCCTGACTTTTCTTATGTGAAAAATGATTCCCCCAGGTTTTAGTGTTCCCCTCTGAAAACAAAGGTCCAACTACTAACCCTAACTACATTGATATAGAAAAATCCCTAGTGAGGAAAATTCCTCTTGCCAATGCAGGTCAGGATCTTCCCTGCAATGTATAATTTTAAAGCAGTGGTACTCAAAGTCTGGTCTAGGACCCTAAAAGGTCCCTAAAACTTTTTCAGCTTATCACCAAATCAAAATTATTTTCACAACACTGAGATGTTTTGATTTATAATACAGTAAATTCTCTTCTCTCTCATCTGTCTTTCTATCTTTCTCTAGCTATCATATCTTTAGCATCTATCTTTCTTGATCATATCTGTCTATCATTTATCTTCCTCTCTATCTCTATCATCACTCCATCTGTCATCTACCTCAACTATCTATCTATCATACATTTAAACAAAAGGTCTTTAGGAGTGGGGCTCATAAGTAATTTTTCAGACTCTAAAGGGGTCCTGAGACCAAAAGGTTTAAGAACTGCTGTCTTAGAGAGTTGCCTAAAGCAGTGAGGGGTTAAGTAGTTTGACTAGGGTCACACAGCAAGTCTGTTAGTGATGAGACTTGAACCTTCATGTTCTGGACTTTGAGGCCAACTTTTTATTCACTCCTCCATACTTCCTGCCTCTGTAATTACATTGTCTTTCCTTTTCTGTGTATGAAATTTTCTCCCAATATAAGGTAAACCCAAGGACAGGGGCTATTTTGATTTTTATCTTTATATTCCCAGTATCTAATATAGTAGTTAGTGATACTTTTTTTTTGGTCCACATCTATGATTTCACTGGTATAGGAAAAAATTCTTGTAGAGACTCTCTCTATCATTGTAGGTCTGCAACAGTTCTGTAACAGAGTTTTAGAGCTGCTTGGAGGAACTGAGAAGTTTAAGTGACTTGCCCAGAGTCTAACAGCTAGACAATATTGAGTAGACTATCATAGAGGCAGTGTTTGAACACAGTTTTTCCTGATTCCAAAGTCAGCTCTCTGACCATTATACCATGATGCCTTTCACCGGGCATATAGTAGTTGCTTCATAAATTTTTATTGAGTTGAATAAAATGAATTGCTGGGAGGAGGGGTTGATTGTTATCCTTCATTCTTTAAGAGGACCAAACTGACATCACTATGTGGGGTCAAGGTAAAGCATGTCAAACTGTGGCTGATCAGGACAATACAAGTTCAGAAGGCTCACCACAGGTGGGCACAAATAGTCCATATGAACATTTGCAATGGAGATGTATCTAATTTACATATTTCATATTTCTTTTGCGCTATTGCAATTCTTCTTTCCTCATAGGGGTGGAGGGATAAAGATACAGGGAAGCATAAATTACAGTGACTAACCAGAATCAAATTATAATTACATAACACTGTTGTATTTAGGATATAACAGAGAATTAATATTAAGTACTTATCTTTGTATTCTTTGTGTCTGGTATCTTGTACATCTCTGGTAATCCAATTTGTGATCACACTGATGTGGGTATTTCTCTCAATATCACACATTTCAACCCACTCAAGCCATGATGACCCTTGCCCTTGTCTCTTGTTCATATCCCCATTATTCATGGAGATAATAAGTAGCACTTACCTCCCAGAGTTCTTATAGTGATCAAATGAGATAATATGTGTAAAGTGCTTAACAGTTCCTGGCACATAGTAGGCACATAAAAATGCTTATTTCTTTTCTTTCCTTCCTATACAATACTAATCCTTCCTCTCCACCTCTTTTTTTCTATCCTTTCTTTTGAATATGGTATACCCATCCAAAGTTGTTGTTCAGTCGAGGGTTATATCTCATCAAGTTCCAGAGATATCTAAGATATGCCACACAATACGTGTCAATGCAGTTTCCCCTATCACACCTTCAGTGGTTGAGATTTTCAGCCTTATGGTATTGTGGGTATTTATACTTTAACCCTTGAGTACTCAGTTAATACTTTTTTTTTTTACAGTCAATGATAACTTCTTAATAATTTGATAAGCCCACTGGAATTCCTTTTCTGTGTCTCAACAATCTGCAACTACTAACACAATTACGCCAATCTCCCCCTTAGCCTTGCTCTAGTCTTAATTTTACCAATTTGCCCCAACCAGCATTCCAAGCTATTGATTCATTTAACTATCTAATTGTTCCATTTGCCTTTGTGCACTTAGTTTGCTCTGGCTTGCCAACTACTTTCTCCTTATCCTTTTTTGATTATTTCATGAGTCTACCTCTTCAGGTTCTCCATAAACCTTCTCCCTTGGAAGTCAGAATTAGAAAAAAAGAGAAAAAAATCTATGACTCACTCCTTTCGTATTAGATCATTGTCTTACATTTTAGCAGAAAGGATTTATGAGGATGAATCCTAAGATGAGTCCTAGAATGGATGATAGAGGAAGATTATAGCATCTGTGGTTTCCAAATTTATTTAAGAAAATACTAAATGTCTGTCTTTGGCTGGATCAGGAGTGGAGACAAGGGTGTGGGTTCAGTTGATTTCCCTGTCTCCTTAGTCTTTTTTTATTCTCACTGGAAAAGATAGTGATTAAAGTGAGTTTGGGCATGTGTACATATATATAGGATTTCTGAACACAATACTCCCAGACTGGTATTTATTCTGTGTGAAGATACTAAGGCAAATACTGATTATGCCATTTTTTGGATTGATAGTAATATAATTTTGGAGCCACATAATCATAGAACATTAGAGCTATAAATGACCTGATGGGTCATAGAATCCAGCTATCAGGGATGTGTTACTAAATGTTTAACAACTGGCTTTCTGGGGGAATTTTTTAAGTTAGTTCTGCATTATTAACATGTCCTTTGTCACTTTTTTTAAGTCTAAGTAATCAGTAAATCATGCCTTGATTTGTAGAGTTTATAGATTTGTAGTGTTTATAGATCTGTAGTGTTTATAGAGGTGTAAATGCTCTTCTGAAAATTTAACAGTTGGCTTTCTGGAGTGGGTTCAAGCTGTCTCCAGCATACTCCTAAGAAGCTGAGAGAGACCAGGAGACTTTTCTCAGGACAAATAGTCAAATAGGCTTCCTAAGATATTTTCTCTGTGTAGAGAAAATGATGGCTGACATTCTGGAAGAGAAAGTGGTTGGTGTATAGTGCATGGTCTAATGTCTATAACTCACTTCTTTTGTATGAAGTAAGTGTTGACATTAGACAATTTGGTAGGCTGCAGGGATTTGTCTGTTTATTAAAATTTCAGATGTCCTATCTCCTAAAAGGCAGGCAAGCGGTGGTCTTCAAAACACAACATTAGAAGAGGATAAAACTTCCAATGTGTTGGCTTCATGACACGACCAAAATTGAGTTACTATGTCCAGGATATCAAAACCAAAGATACTTCATAAAAATCTATTAAGACTCTCAGAGAAATCTATAAAGACTCAAAGGTGTGTTACACCTTAAATCAGGAGACCTGGGTCTGAACCTTGCCTGTGATGATAACTAGTTGTGTGACCACATGTAATTTCTCTGAATCTCAGTTTCCTCATATGTAAAATGTAAAAAACTTGTACTATTATAAGGCTATTATAAGGAAAGCATATCACAAACCTTAAAACACTACAGAAATGTGAAGTTTTTTTTAAACCAAAGGCAGATACATAAATACATTAAGTCCCATTTATAAGCAATTGTATATTAAATCAAGAGAAGGCAAACATCCAAGACATCTTCTGAGCCAGTTCATTAATACCCTGCCAATATTTTACTTATTCCAAAATCACAAATTATACATGTCCCAAGCAAGGCCAGTATGACCTCAATGATGGGGCCATGCAGTTGCTGTGGCTTTGCTTGATATAGGACTGTAAAAATCCAATTGCCTAATTTGGTTGTGGTGAGGTCAGCTCTTTCTTTGCTCTTCAAGGCTATCTTTTAGGAGACTAGCACTGCAAGGGACTGACCAACTTGGACTTGGCTTATTTTGCTGCTGACATACAAGCCCTGGTTTCAGCAACTCCTTGGTATACAAAGTGAAGTGGGAAATGGAAGCATTTTCATTGATTGCTCAAGCCCCCAATGGCTTCTGCATCAATCAGTTAAATGTTTCAGCTAAAATTAAGTGAAATTGATACACGCTCAATTCTCGATTTCCCTTTGCACATGTACACAGAGTCCATAAGAGCCAAGTGCTTGCTTCTGGGAAAAGTTATTTTTGTAAAGTTAATGTAGTTCAGTCAGTGTCCTAAAAAGTGATTTGCCTCTGGAAGGATTCAGGCGGAAGTGGTAGAGCATTAACCATAACGATGTTATTCCCCAAATTCTGGTTTATAGGCTAAAGCTCAAGTAGGCTAGATATTATAACCTTTCCTGTCTCTCCCAAAAATCTTTGAGAGCAAAAAAAAAAAAAGATGTTGGCTTGTTCAAATCACAGGGAAATATAAACGGAGGGCAAGAAAACCACAACATCTGGAACACGAGTAAAGGTTTTGCTGGGAAAGACTTGACGAACTCTGAAAACAAAGTTCTAGACTTTACTAATTTGTTTTGGCTGCAAAGTCGAGCTCCATGCAAAGCTCAAAGAGGATTTGTCTGAGGCTCCTTCTGAAGAAATAAAAAGCCAACATGAACCAACATTAATGCATTGACTACATAAACAGTCCAGATAGTTATCTGATACAGGGAGAATATTGCTATACTGAGACTTTTTTGTTATTTATGGGATTATTATTGGAGGAAACAGGGCAATTAGATACCGCCTCACTCTCAGAGCTAGGGAAAGGAGGAATGGTGTCAAACATGGTTTTTCAATTTGATTTCTTGATCATTTCATTCTTGCTGCACTTTGTAATTAAAACACATATGTCCCTGTGTTTCTGTGCACTGTCAAGAAAATTTGCCTTTTCATTTTATATGTTACAAATATTTTTTTATGGATTTTAAATAATATGTGGAAAGTTTTGTCTTGTACATTTTCATTGGGAACAAGATTTCTTTCTGATGTGACAAAACTACAGTTCTCAATACCTGATGATAAGCATACCATGAGGGACTTGAACCTCTTGAAGGTGGTAGTCAATCATTGTAGTACAGGGCAAAGAACACTAACTTGGCAGTGACTCCTACCCCCCCTCCCCTTTTTTCTCCCCCTCCTCCTCCTCCTCCTCTTCCTCTTCATCCTCCTCCTCCTCCTCTTTCTTCTTCTTCTTCTTCTTCTTCTTCTTCTTCTTCTTCTTCTTCTTCTTCTTCTTCTTCTTTTTCTTCTTCTTCTGCTTCTTCTTCTTTTTCTTCTTCTTCTTCTTCTTCTTCTTCTTCTTCTTCTTCTTCTTCTTCTTCTTCTTCTTCTCCTCCTCCTCCTTCTCCTTCTCCTTTGCCTTCTCCTTCTTCTTTTCCTTTGTCCAAATGAGAGGTTCAGGTCCAAAGATATTATTGGAATTTGAACTCAGGTCTTCAGACTTCAAATTCAGTTCTCTTGTCACTATACTATCCTTTTTCCCCTCCTTGTTTTATCTTCCTTCTCTATGATCTATTATTTATTTCTTGCTCTTCTTGGAAGTTGTTTATACTTCTCTTCATTCTGTATCAATCTCATCATTCTTCAGGTTCTAGGTTTCCTCCCTTGGGTCAAAGCCTGATCACAAAGGTTCTACTCTATTTCTTGGTCTAGTGTCATTGCCTGAGTAGGCCAATCCTAACTTAATTCAGGCTAGAATTACCCTTCAATGATTCCCTCTGAGCAGCTAGGATGAAACAAGGTATCAGCTAGTTCACCCATGGCCACTCAGAACAGGCCACCTGCTTGCAAGGGATAACAGGTGGTATTAAATCCTGTGCGATAGGATTATGTTGTGATAAAGCTCCCAGGGATATACATAAGCAGTAATATGAAAAAGGGAGAAAAATCACTGCCACTGAAGTTAATAATAGGTATTGTTCTAAACATACAACTAGAAATGAATATGAAATGATCCAAATGTAATTCTCCACACCAAGCTGACTGAATCTTTGGAGAGAAGAGAAACTACCAATTGCAGTCCTTCATTTGAAAATAAACAAACTGAATCATCTCCAGGTTGCTTTTCCCTACTTGCTTTCAAAAAATTTAAACCTCTGTCACTGGGAGCTACTGGGTGCCTAGGAGTGGAGACATTTGCTTTCACTCCTTGGTAATGAACCTGCATTTTCTTCCTAAGTGATTCAGTGAATGAATGAGTGAGTGAGTGAGTGAATGTCAAACTATTTTTTTTTCCCTTTGCTACAGACTTGAACTGAGATTAAAGAAGACCAATGTGGGTAAGAGGTATGTCTGAGTCGGCAGCAGAGTGTGTTGGCTTCAGAGGGGGAGTATCCAGAGGGTGATTCGTTCTGCACCATTTTTTTTCTGCCAATAGTTTACTTCCAAGGTGTAAGGGGAGCCAAATAGCACAAAAAGACATTTGAAAAATTAAGTACTATTCCAAATTTGACTATCTCCATTTAATTGGATGGAAATTGAAACATGTTGGAGGTATGTATTATAATTTTATTGGTGAGGGGTCAGGTAATGATTCCCCCTTATGCAAATTCAATACAGAGTTAGTGACCTGGTGGTCATTTACTGGTCTGAATGAAAGGACTTGGTTTTCTGAGGCTACCTTCTGGTCTATGGGCATCCATAGCAAGGAATGTATTTTTCATGATTGCAAATCCAATTTATTACCTACAGTCCTCTCTGCCCCACAGTTAATGAGCCAGCAGTTGCAGATCATTAGAAAGGAAAATCATCAGAAAAGAACGAGGAATTCCACATCACCATCCCTGTCACTGTGGGGTGACTATTCCACTTTATTTCTTCAGACGGTCCTTTGGCTTTCCCTGAAATAGCCTGAGGTTATCAGAAATGCTACTGGTAACATATTCTATTTCCAGGGCCGCTGTTGCTGAAGTAGTCATGTCCAATGGGCTAGGCAGATGAAGACTCTGCTAACCATCAGATCAAGAAGCAAGCTCCCTCCATATAAGTGGACCTGACCATGGCTACATCATTAAATCCCTAGCCGTATAACCCATACTTGAGAAGAAAGAGTGCATGTGGCAGGACACCTCAGCAGTCAACCAGGACTGGAAAGAAACTGACATGCATCTTTGCTCTTTGGAAGCTGGTAAGTATATCACAAAGGGAAGCAAAAATAGTACTTGGGTTTTATAGTATTGAATTTCTGTATATTTATCATAGCACCAATGAGAAAGACCATTCCAAAGGAGACAGCAGGAAGTTTATTCTTATGTCCATCTGGGCTATTGGCTGATTTTTTTTTTTTGATGTTTGAAGAAGACTTGGGTAGAGAATTACTTACAATGCATTGCTGACCAAAGCAGAGCCAGCAAGAAGAGCTCTTTGGTTGACACAGATTGTAAGGATAGTGTGTTCTTGCCAAATTCCATTGATTCACAGGATGACAAAATGTTAAAGTTAGAAGGGACCTTAATATAGATCACCCGGTGTGAAAAATAGCAAAGGTGAGGAAACTGAGGACCTTAGAATTAAAGTAACTTATGCTAGTAAAGTCAGGATTAGACCCCAGGAATCTTGGCTTTATGCACAGTACTCTTCCTAATATAATACAAGCCAGTTTGACCTCAAATGGGTCTGGTATCCCCTTGAGAGTTGTTCATTGCCATTGGTCATCCCATGTATTAAAGTCATGGCTAAGATAAAGTCACTTCTGACTTTCCTTCTCTTCCCAAAGATACAATTTTGACAAATTTCAATAAAAGTCAATGAAGGGGTGAAGTTCAGAATGAAACCCTCCAGGACTACATTGGTCCTACTGAACAAAAATTGAATCCTTTCTGGGAAGAGAGCTAACTCCTGGGTGTTAGGAAGGACTGTGGTGCATCTAGAGTACTTGCTCATTTTAAAAATAATACCAAACTGGCTCAGTCCTAGCTAAACTTATCCAAGGGTTTTGACTGGATCCAAACTGGTTTTTCACCATTTGAAGAGTTGAGTGAATGACTTGCTAATTTCTAATTGCTTGATGCATCTGTTGTGTTATGGACATGTTGAGTATCCTTTAAAATAATGTTACCTTAAGGCTTCCCATTGTCATTCTTTAGCTACTTAGAGTTTCCCCAGGGAATTTCTGAACCTGATCTCTATATTTTCTCTATGAAAAAAAATAAAAGGAAAAGTCAAAGAACTTTCACCTCCCATGGAAAAACTCAGGCTTCCAAGACAGACATCTCTTATTCTCTAGTAGTGCTATTCCTATCAGGTATCTATACTATGCACATGATTCACAGCATCAGTGAAAGGATGGGTCTAGTAGATCTAACTCGGGGCTCTCATTCCTTATCTCCCAGTGAACCATATGAATGCTTAAGCTTCTCCTCAGGGAATGGAGTCTATCTTGGCACTTTGCCTTGTTATCCCTTGTACTATCTAAGTTCCTCCTCTAATGGGGGTTGATGGCCAGTTTTCCCTTTAGTGAGTACTCAGAAGTGTAGAAACTTAGAATCAGGGAGAATCCATCTAGTTCAAACCAAACCTGAATAAGCACCTTCTGGACAAATACCCAAGAGTTAGTCATCCAGTCTTAGCTCAAAAACCTCCAGTGAGGGGGAATCCACTAACTTTAGAGGCAGCCTCTTGTACTTTTGGATAGTCCTAATGGTAGGAATATTTTTCTTACATAAAAACCTACATTTTCTTCTTTATAGCTTTTATCCATTCTTTCTAATTTTGCCTTCTAGGGTCAAGAAGCACAAGACTATTTCCCCTTCTGTGTGAAGACCTTAAGTATTTAAAGATAGTTATGACCTCTAACAAAAGAGGGCTTTGATAACAAGCCCAAAGTCCTCTTCTTTAGGTTAAACATCTTAGTTCCTTCAACAGATCTTAACTTTTGTAGAGAACTGGCCAATGAGGGCCAAGGTCTTGATGCAAGTACAGATATTTTCTATTTAATTCCAATTTTCTATTTAATTACAATTCAACACCTGGAATGTTGAAAGCCAGTTGTTGTGCATGATGATTTAAGGGGTTCTTGCTGTGTGATGACAAGTCTTCTGATTGGCTATAGATGTAGGACTGATGATTTTGGAAGTGATGAGTCAGAAATGAATGTGCCAAGAGAACTTGTTTATCTCTCAATCTCTTTTCCTTGAGACTTAGAGTGAGGAAGATCACTTTGAGCTTATAGTTGGGGGAAGGCAACAGGCTACTGTATTACTTCCCTTCCCTCTCTATGTGCCCATGAACAGATGACACTTGTTTCTGCAGTGATTCTTCTTTCCTAATCCCAGATGAATGACTTCTTATCTCAGGAGCATTATGAGATGGAGTGTCTAGGCAGTCATGTGTTTGAGAGATTATGAGGTCCTACCAGCAGTCACACTGGCAACTGGAGTCAGAAGCAAAGGCCACCAAATTTGGAAGCAGTAGCCATGGGAGTTGGGGGGTACCTGAACAGCAACATTGAGACGAACCAGGAGAAATTTTGGGGTGGTAGCCAAGTGGCAGCTGAGTTAGTCAAGCATCTTCCCTTCTCTGGAACCTGAGCTGAAGGTCCAGGGTGGGAAGGGGGGAGGGGAAGGGAAAGGAGTGGCTACTAGAATGTTACCATTCTGGCCAACAAAAGAGAAAGCATACTGAGGTGGAAAGATGGTCACTTGAGGACAACAGAGATCAAAAACCCCTCCGTATGGAAATAAACAGTGGGTATGGACTCTACAAAGGCACCAACTCTCCAAGCCCAGAAGAAAGCTGCACCCAAGGGAAATCTTTGTAAGGACTCTATGAATAGAATTCCATTAATCAAGAACTATGAAGAATTATTTTTCCACGAGTGTTCTTTATAGATATTTGAAGATTTTTATTTTAAATTTGAAACCTGTGGACCTTATCTGTATAGGGGGAGGGTAAACCCGCAGTTTGGGAAGAAGGTTTTATACCAGTAGTTCTTCCTATATCTTCTTTTAAAATCTCTTTCCCCAGAAGTTAATAGAGCTCAGTTGGTTGGAATTACAATGCTAGACTTCACAGCTCTTCAAGATTACATTGTAGAACTCTGAGAAGAGAAGTAATAAAATGACCTTCTGGGAACCTCAGTCCTTGAATATAAGTGCCCAGTTAGAATGAGCTCAAAGGAGTCATTACACCAGAAAGACACAAGGTAAGATGGTTTACAATTTTGTTTGAGTTGGCTTTGTCTAGGGAATTTCATACCTTGCTCAAAAAACAATAGAAAGGAAATAACCTTGCCTGAATTCTCATCAGGCATGTCTAGCTACTCTGATATGTGTGTACACATGTACACATACAACACATATGTGTATGTATGTACATATATGTATATGCATGTGTGCATATATGTATTTGTGTATACACATGTATATATAGTGTGTGTGTGTGTGTGTAATACCCATAATCTGATCTATTATGCACATTCAGGATATGGTTGGCTATTACTCCTCTTCCCCCTTCTCTTCATCATGTCCCTCCTTTTCTCCTCCTTATCTTTTTCTTTCTTTCCTTCCTTCCTCCTTCCTTCCTTCCCTCCTTCCTTCCTTCCTTCCTTCCTTCCTTCCTTCCTTCCTTCTTAACAATTACAAAGAGGTATTGAGTAACCTACTCTGCTTAAGACACTATGATAGTCCAATGCAATGAACATTTATTTTGTGCCTACTATGTGCCAGGGACTATGCTAAATGCTGGTGATACAATTAATAAGAAGAAATATAGTCCTTGCCCTCAAGGAGCTTATAATCTGAAGGGGGAGACAACACAGCAAATGAGTAGTTGAAGGGGTATCTTGTTCCCTGGAGTTGAAGTCAGGCAGAGGAGCAGATACAAAGGGGAGAGGGATGGTGCTATATCTGTGGGCTGTGAGAAATACAAAGAGAAAAGACTTGGTCTCTCCTCTCAAGGGGTTTATTTAACCACATTAAGATAAAGCGATAAAGGGATTTACAGGGCAAAAGACCTATAGGAAATTCCAACAGCTTTATCTTTGTGTCAAGGAACATCTCCAGTAGATTATCCAGGATAGAAAGGAGATTCCATTATTGCTGAATGTCCAGTCACTTCCTGGCTGCTCCCTTGTAAGGTTTACGGTTTGTCCGGTTATCTCAGAAGACTTCTTGTTCATATACCATTGCTGGCAGTAAAATGTTCCTTTCATGTCTTATGGTCTAATCAGCACATGTCTCTTCTGTACTCAGGTTCAAATTATGGGACTTTGTGATGGCAAATTACTTATTTCTTCACTTTGATTATCAATTTAAAAAATAGATGCTTCAGAAATTGTCATTTCTAGATATTCAGTTGCTTACCATACAAGCAGTCCCATTCAAGGAACCAGTTTAAATGGGAAAACATTTAATTGGGATAGAAATGAATAGTAAACCAACAGAAATCAATCACTGCCACTGTCACTA
This sequence comes from Pseudochirops cupreus, assembly GCA_028627135.1. Lineage (NCBI taxonomy): Eukaryota > Metazoa > Chordata > Mammalia > Diprotodontia > Pseudocheiridae > Pseudochirops > Pseudochirops cupreus. The sequence continues at coordinate 95,998,757 of CM053581.1, read as the reverse complement.
GGAATTATAAATTTTGTCTCTTCCCCTGAAGAATAACCTAGGTCTCAAGTCCTCCAAATTCCCAGTTCTAATAGAGAAGGCATGCACACAGCATGAACTTGAGAGCCTTCAAAATCTTTCTCTTAATGTTTTCCAGCTAATCTGTGTCCTTTAAAATGTAATGCCCAGTACTAAACACAAAACAAATAAAAAAGTCCAGATGTGATCTGTCCAAGGCAGATGATAATGGGACTTTCTTTTCCTTATTTCTAGAAGTTATGTTTCTTTTTCTAGAGTAAGATGACATTGGCTTTCTTGTTTGCCATATTCCCTTATTGACTGACATTGAGATTGTGGTCCACTAAAATGCTCAGATCTTTTTCAGACAATCTGCTGGTAAGCTAGGTTTCCTTTATCTTATACTTATGAAGCTGATTTTTGAACCTGAGTTTTAAAACTTTAGATGTCTTAAAACTGGTCATTTTCCTCCTATTATATAAGATCCAGTGCTCTAGACTGTTAAGATCTTTTTATTTTTATTTTTTTAATTTATTTTGTTTTTTGGAGGGGGGAAGGTAGGGCAATTGGGGTTAAATGACTTGCCAAAGGTCACACAGCTAGTTTTGTGTTAAGTGTCTGAGGTTGGATTTGAACTCAGGTCTTCCTGACTCCAGGGCTGGTATTGTATTCGCTACACCACCAAGTCACCCCTTGAGATCTTTGTAAATGCTGATTTTGTCATCCTGCATATTGACTATTACTCTTAGCTTTACATCATCCATGAATTTGATAGGGATGTCATTTTATCTTTAATGAAGTAATTGATAAAAATGTCAAACAGCAGAGCTATATGCATAGGTCCTTGGGGCACTATGTTAGAGACTATCAGGTGACATCAAACCCTTAATTATTACTCTTCGGATCTAGTTATCCAGTCAGTCCCAAGGCTAGTTAATTGTATTATCACCCAGTAGATAGATGATAGATGAGATATAAATAGATGATAGTCAGGTAGTTAGATATATGAAAGACAGATAAAATGAGAAAGCAGGGTTTGAATCCTGTTCCAGACACTTACTAGCTGTGCGATGACCATGGGCAAGTTACTCAATTTCTTTGATCATCGGTTTCATCATCTTTAAAATGAGAGGATTGAACCCAATGACTTCTAAAATTTCTTCCCTATAATAAAATAATTTCTTCATCAAAACTGTTTGCTTATGCTGATCTTGATCACTGCAAGATGAAATGAAATGAATAAGTATTATATACAGTTATCCGTCAACATTTGTGGGTTTCACATGAGCAGTTTTTGGTTATTTGTATCTTGGTCAGTGATAATTAAATGGAAACTTTTTGAGATTTGTATATACTGCAGAAAATCACAGATGATGTGCAGACATAAAGAAAACTAAAAAAATTAGAAATTCATAAATGCATAAATATTGTATATTATTAATCTATTTTATCATTTACTACCACAAGTGTACATTCATAAATTTATTATAAACAGTTAAATTTTGTTAAATGTTTTAGTGTGCTAGGGAACTATGAGCTACACACTCTTTTTGGGAATGCCTCCTCTTTGTCTCTCTGTCACCCAGACTCAGTCACATCCCGCAGTGATCATTGTATCTTGCACTTTTCATAGGAGAAGAAAATCCACGAAGTAGTTGCTTACAGCTACATTGGCAGCTGTGAAGATTCTGTAGAACGTGCAAGCTACTGATCTCTCTCACATAAAAACTACATGCTTATGTGTTCAGTGTTTTGTTTTTTTTAACTTGTTTTATATGTTAAATAAATATGGTCAAAATGACTAAAAATAAAGGTTTGGAGTGGAGCCTAGAGTTATTAGCAACTTTTCACAGTTGTAGGCATCCTGTACCCTAACTCCTGCAAATGTCAAGGGATGACTGTATATACACAGAGAGACATATCCGTATACACACATACATATACACACATATGTGCCAACGTGGATCATTAACTTATTGGACAAAGATTGGACATTAACTACCAACCATTAAGTTATTGTTTATAAATGGCCTAATTTACAATATAATTGTTAGCATCTATACTCTCTTTTTGGCTACTATATCACTGTCGCTGCAGAAATAGAAGGAGACCATATGAGTTGGGGGCTAGCTTGTGGTTTTATCCTTTCAAGTCAATAAGCATTTATCAAATGCCTACTATGTGCCAGGCACTTTACTAAACATTAGAAATCCAAATGCCAGTCAGAGAACAACTGTTCCTACCCCCAAGAGACTTAAGTTTTAACTGGAGAAGCCAATACATGAAAGGGAGCTGAAAAGCACCATTGAGGGCAGGAGAAGGTACCTTGAGTTGGGGCAAGGTGGCAAAGTTTGGTGAATCAGAAAAGGGAGTAGGAAAAGAGTGAAAGATGGCTGGCTTGGGCATGTGTTCAGAATGGAGGTTCCAGAAGGAACTTATCAATAGGAGAGGGGTACACTGCATTGGTTTAAAGTGGTGAAATCCAGAGAGTCAAGGGGATGGTCAAAAAAAAGAGTGAAGAATGACTGGCATAGGAAGTTCCTCAAAAGAAAAATTTGGGAGAACTTGGGAGGTGAGGGCCACAAAGGTGGAGGGAACTTCAGGGTGGGAAGGTCATTGCAGCATGAGTATGTACTTGTATTTGCTGTATTTGAGCTCATTAGGTAATAGCCTCTTGTTTCTGACACACGATTAGAAACCAAGAACCAAGACGTCATAATCACCTCTCTAGAGCACCTAGTACCTTAAATATGGTAGATGTTTAATAATATTTGTTGAATGAGTGAATATAAATGAAATTTTATGAGGTAAAAACTTCTCAGCTGCTGTGCTCACCACCACACATAACCCTATTTCCTGCATATATGATAGTAAATGTGGAATATTCAAATATATGCATTATTTTGCCACAGCCCTCCCTACTTTATCACACATTGCTTGAACTCTCAGTTCTAGCCAGAGTAGTTTCTCTGATGTCTGAAAGCACACTTGATACATTCCACTCTCTTTTTCCTTTTTGTTTTTCCTGTTTGTCTGAATGAAATACCTTTCCTCCAATTTTTTTTATCCAATCTATCAAAGTCGAGTTTAGCTCCCAACTCATCTTGAAAGTTTTCATTGATCATTCTATATGTGTCTATCATGTCTTCCCACTGATACAGTAAATTTCTTGATCTTATCATCACTTTTAATTTCCCAGAGTACTAGACATATTTTTAAAAATATATAATGGCTGCTGAACCTTTTTATACAAGAGGTGTTTCATGATTTTATTAATGTTGAGGACACTGGTTCTCTACCTTCACTGCCACTCTTATTCTTTTGAATTTGATTCAATGAGTCTTTATTAAATAGTTGGCATGTGTCTACCTTTATACTCTCTATTATTTGGTGGCATAAAAGAGAAATGCATGACTTGGTTCCTACTTTTGAGGAGGCTGTGATTTAGTTAGAAAAGAAATTAGTTCACCCAAGATAATTAGAGAACAATAGTAAAAAAATTTAAGCAAAATGGAAGAGTCTTGATCTGAAAGAGCAAAGAGAGTATCTCTAATTGAGCCACCGATTCTTGAAATATTGATCTAAACATGTTATTCTAATAAAAAGAAAAAAATAAACAAAGAAGAAGCACCATTGTATAGTAGCTAGAGAATGTCTGGGAATCAGAAAGATCTGGGTTCAAGTGCCATTTAGGACACATTAGCTATACAACTTTGGTCAAGTCACTTAACCTTTTAGTGGCCCCTAGAAAACTCTCAAAGACTGCAATTTGAAAAGAAGGTGCAATCTGTATTGTTTGAGAAAGTTTCTAATGAGGAGTTTCCTCCACCAATTAAATCACAGAGTCAGTATCCCATCCCCCAAAAAGTCAAAGGATATGTTGAACTGCTATTTGACTAAATAGAAAAATGTAGAGGAAGGGACTTTTTCCTCTCATCTCTAAAATGACAAGGAGAGATCTTATGAACCACATGAATAGGCTAATTAGTAGACAGTGATGTTATTAAAACCACTGATGTATTTTCCATTCTGATTGATACAACTCAATACCATTCCTCCTACATGATACTCTCTCTCCTATTTCTGTAATTGTATACTGGGTTACATTCACCACTCCCCCCCCCCCCCCCATATCTGAGGTTCACTACCAGAATTAAGGAAATGTCAGTTACTACCAACCTTCAAAAGGGAGGATCTTGTCTATTTTAATATTCTTCCCTCAGTCTGAACCCTGTGCTGCTGACTTGGGAATGGCATGCTGAGAATCCAAGTCAATATTGGATCAGGTGGTTCATTCAAAATGACATAGAATGGGATATAGGTGAGACATGGCAAGGAAAGTTGAGAGCAGGAGAATTTAGAGAAATATTAATTTTCTTCTCACAAATAGTTGTAGGGTTGAGAACTTAGTGAAAGAAAAATAGTTGTATAGGAAGAGAGAGAGAGTTCTTGTAGCTCTACATAATTGTAAATTATCTCCTGTCCCTCCAACCTCTTTAAAATGTGCTTAATGCTGGTGATCATTGTTGATATGATCAGATCATGATTTTGAATATGGAACAGTTATTGGGTGAATGAAGGAGAGAGAGAGAAAAAAAGAGAGAGGGAGTAGTAGTAGAGGTAACAAGAAAAGTATCTCAGTATGGACTCATTTTCTGATTTAGAGTAAATGTGTAAATCTTGATGTTCTAGGGGAAAGTGGGTTCTAAGTAGAGGAAGGCTAAATATCAGTTCCTAGTGGTAATTTCTCAGAGAACAACATCAATATTTTGGAAGTGGTAACGGAGTCATGACATATGCTAAATAAATGGCACAGTTCTGTGACTCCTATAATATCTACATGAGAAAAGAGGGAGCTCTGGAGCAACAACAACAAATGTTTATTAAGTACTTAACTATGTTTTGGGCACTATAACAAGAGGTAGGGGTAAAGAGAATAGCAAAAATAGTCCTTACCCTCCTAAAATTCACATTCTAATGGAGAACACAATAGAAACTAACTCAAATGGGATCATGGGTTAGTGGCAAGGGGTGAAATAATTATGAGTTTCTGTGAGTGGATCTTTTGCTAGATATCAATCTAGTATACAGCAAAGAATAAAGGGAATATGATTGTAACGTGCTAAGAAAAAGTTGCATCACAGGGTCACCTAACTAACCAGTCAAATATGGTCCAGGAAACATGGAAAATTCAGTAGGACTAGAATTGATTCCATGGAGCATATAAGCAATAGCTTTATGATTTTTTGCTCAAAGACTTCTGGGATCCATATGCTTTTCAAGCCCTCCTACTTCTCAGAGGGCTTATGAGACTCAGCTGGGGCCAACACCATCCCAGGTACACATGACTCCCATCTTTGATAACTAAAATAAAATAGCCAGAATGTGGTCTTTGCAGACACAAAGCAAACAATTACAAAAATTCATGTTTCTCCAGCATATAGTAAAGCAAAAGAAGTTGTGTTTTATTTATTTCATAAAAGGCAGATTTCATATTTGAAGATACATATTTTATTTTAAAAGATTTAATAGCATGCATTTAAAAATGTTTCTGATTATATTTAAGATGTTAAAACAAATCTGCGTGTAAGATTAGTCTTCATTTATGTGAACTGAATAAAAATTCTCATTATTGTATCTTCTTGATATTTTATTTTGAGATATTTGAACAAGTGTTGATAACCATGTTGGGTCCAAACAATAGTCCTCTCTTACTCAGCTTGTTTACTTTCATTGTATCACTGGAAGTGAAGACTTTAGTGAGTGCATAGGGAATACTGATTTTCTTTTTTTGAATTCAGTTTTGCTTCATCACGCATCATCAACTTTGCCTTCTTTTTGCATTCCATTCAAGTTTTTTCCCTCAACTTCTCTAAGTGCTACCCTTTTATCTTTTCTTCTTGAAGTCATTTGAAAAGAAAGAGAATTGAATTCAATTTAATATAAAAAAGACTTATCCACCCATTTACTGATTCCAGTAGAGGGTTGGCCTTATGTGACAAGGTAACTGAAACTTTGAGAAGTTAAATGACTCTTACACACAAGTAGTAACAATCAGAAGTGGAATCTGAACACATTACTTGGCTCACTCCAAGCCCTAAATTCTCTAGGTATGTTGCATAAGTATTATTTCTACATCTATAAAATGAGATAATAATACTTATAATTAGTCACTCAGTAAATATTCATTTATTAAGTACTTACTATGTGCTAGGCACTGTGCTAAACTTAGTGGAATATAAAGAAAGGCAAACAACAATCTCTCAAGAGGCTCATGGCTTACTCTGGGAGACAACTATGTATCCCCAAATACCTCCCTCTTCCCAACTTACTCAACATAGCACCATTGTTAGCACTTGTTGGGTTAGACAATAAGGAAAGGTCCTTTGCCTAGAAATTGGTCATAAAATACATGTTATCTTTGAGTGGTAGAAAAGTTTCTTAGAGTTTCATTCTTCTCCTATAAGCATATTGACCCTGAGAGTTCTATCACATTAGGCTATGCTAATTTTGGAAGCCACAAAGAGTCTCAACAGGAAGGACTGAGATAAAAATCAGGTAAATTTAAATGGGCAAACTGAAGAATGGGAACGTACTTGTTAGACCAAGTGTAGAAAAGGGAGAGGTAAGCTCTGGGTCGGGAAGGGAAGAACCAGGCCATAAGGTGCTACGGCCTGGAATCTGAGAGACTACAATGATAATGATGATGATAATAGCTTAGCATAGCTCTTTCTAAGGTTTGTAAAGTACTTCATAAATATTAATTTTCTTCTCACAATGACCCTGGGAGGCAGGTGCTATTATTATCCCCATTTTATAAATAAGGAAACTGAGGCAAACAGTAGTTAAATGGCTTGTTTAGCATCACAAATCTAGATGGCATCTCCAGTCAGAGTTAAACTTAGATCTCCCTCATTCTAGGTCCAGAGCTCTGGCAACTGGGACTCCTAGTTACTTTGATGAAGGATGAAGTCAGAGATTCAATGTATTAGAAGAGCGAAAAGAGGGAGCTGGGAATTTTTAGCCTAGAAAAGAGATGACTTGGAGGGAATAGAAAGGGGGGGGGGAATGTGATAGTTGTACCCAAATATTTGAAAGATTCAATTCACTTTGCTTGAACCCAAAGTATAGAACTTATAGCAGTGGATGGAAGTTGTAGAAAGATAACTTTAGACATGGTTTAAGGAGGAAAAAAAAACCTTCTGAACAATTACACTCATCCCAAATTTGAATGGTTTGCCTTAGGAGGTAGTGGGTTCTTTCTCACTGGAAGTTTTGTGACCATTTATTTGTAGGGGGATGTTAAGGTATGTGTTCTACTTCAATTCAATGGATGTGACTTACTGAGGACCATAGTTTAAATCAATACTTTGTTCAAAAAAGAAAATTGTTCTCTCAATCTTGTAATCTCTTTGGGGACCATTTCTTTATTAGTAAGGGCAGCCAGAGAAGGGCATCCAAAAGTTATCAGATACCAACCAGAATATTACCAAGAATGTGAGAGATAAACACCTTACCTGACCTGAGATTTGGGCTAGATGACCTGCGGGATTCTTTCTAATTCGGAGATTTTGTGTTTCTTATTCTAAGTACAGCGGTGAAACTATGTTGAAAAAATATATCTTACCTTGGTCGATTGTTGTTCTTTGTGCTCCAAGAGGACCAAAATGACACTATGTTGGGGTCAAGGTACAGTGTGTCCAGCCCTGGCTGATCAGACCAATATGGGCTCAGAAGGTTGTACACAAAGAGTCCACATGAACATTTGGAGTGGAGATGTCTCTAAATTTGCACATCTTGAATTACTTTTGTGCTACTAAATTCTTCTTTGCTCCTAGGGCCTTCTTTGATGCAGGCTCATCATTTGAATGGCCCTGTGCCAGTGTCTCCCATGTCTCACAATCAGTTCCAAAGTTCTTAAGGCCCAGAGAGGTGAAGTTACTTGCCTAAAACCACAGCACTGGAGTGGCAGAGATGATATTCAAACAGGGTCTGCTCTCCCATTGCAGTGATCTTGCCTCCATCCCCTCGGTTGCTCTCATTCTCTAGGTCTGACTACTGGCTGTATATATTACCTTCTTCCCTCTTACTCGTATTTGCCTCAGTTTCCCAGCACTACACAGGGTGACTAATTCTGCTCCATTCAAGGTTATCAAGTCAGCTGTTAGTGCTTCATTTCTTCACGTCCCTTCTTAGCATCCTTTTCCTTCTTTTGTGATTCCCTTTTTCAGGGTCTCAATGGTCTCATGTGCTCCCTTTTTCTTCCCTTCTTATTAAAGTAATGGCTCAGGAAAAATAAAACTGATATACCCATTGGTATATAAATGACACAAGGCTTAATAGGCTCTGTCTTCCAGGGGTCACTTTATTTTACAAAGTCTTCAAAGAAATGTGTCATTAATGTGGAATTTTAGCCATTGATAGGTGAAGCTATTTTGTGAGGCAGTGAGGCTTTCCTGGAAGTCTCCAAATCTCACCAAGCCAATAGCTATTTTCATTATTTCTTCCTGAGTCTGAATGATCCCGGAGCAAACTTCAGGAGACACAAAATACCCAGTGATAGAGAGAACAAGGATACCCAGTCTCTTTCATAACTATGACTTGCCTCTTATCACATAACTAATTAATATTAGAGCCAGGACTAGAATCCAGTCTCCTGCATCCCAGTCAGATGCCCTGACATCCTCCCCAGGTTCTTTGCCATTTCCTTCTGCTTCTCTTCTTGACCTTTGGGTATTACTCTCAGTGAATGATTTTTTTTACAAATTACAAGTAATAATTTTTTTCAAGGGAATTTAATGTTCTCAGTATATATTTCAAAGCTGAGGAAGGGAAAAAAACAATTTTATATGAATTTACTGAAAATTATTCCCAAGTTCATGTTCATAAAATGCTACTAGGAGGAGATTAATTACAGTGGTAATTAAAATGTAATATTTACTCATAAAGCCATGAACGGTAATTATAAAGCCCAAACTTTCACTTCAGAAGGAGTCCCCTTTGCCCTCTTTCACAAGCAACATTCTCTTTTAGGCCAGAAACAGAATATGACTAATATAGATACAGATATGACATAGATATAGATACAGACATAGATATAGATATACACATATATGTATATATGCACATGTATGTATGTGTATCTGTATGCATGTATATATATATACATATATATATAAACGTATGTATATTTTTTTCTTTTCATGAGAAGTGGCAAAATTGCAGATTAACTTGAGCCCAGACAAAACAATAGGGGAAAGAGCTTTAGTGCATTTAGTGCATTCAGCTATTCCAGCCCTTCAGTCTTGGATGTCTAAAGTTGGAAAAAATGGAAATGTTGACATTTCTTTAAACAATAAAAATTACAACTGATTGCAAAGGTGCCATGAGCTGACATTTACAGAGATTGCCCACCTATTACAAATATGAAATATCATAAGTAATTAGCTGCCAGTAACTACCTGTCCCTCGTTATTTTGCTTTTAGAGTATTTTTTAAAGCTTAGGTTACTAAAATTTCAAATAATCCTGGGCGGTGCTGTCATGGTTCTTTATCCAAATGAATCGTAGACTCTTGTAAACAGTTCTATGATCTGATTTCCATTGGGACAGGAGTTGTGAAAGGCAGGGGATTTGCAATGGATTTACACGTATACTGTTTCAGTTAAGTTACCAAGGTCGACTTAACAGCCCTTTTCCTCAGAGTCTTAAATACATTTGCCACCCAGCCTCTTTCTACTGCATGCAAAGAAATGGGTGATGAGATTAAAATGGGGGCCCCCTGAACTTCAGTGGAAATTCCAATTTACATTCCTTCAGCAGTCAGTGGAGTCTCACTTAACGAGCTTGGTCAAGTTGCTGGAAAGCTGATTCTTAGCAAACATGCTACCTTGCAGGGAGGGGGCAGATGGCTTTCCTTTTAAAAGGGGTGCTGCTGGCCAATGAACACTGGGGCCTATATAGCTGCAAGGACTTTGCCTAAACAAGACTGCCTCAAGGGGTATTAGCATCAGAAGAAGTCTACTCCTCCCAACAGCCTTGCCCATGTTTTTCTCCTTCCAGAATAAAGGAAGATTGGTCCCACACTAATAAACTAGCCTTCATTAAAGGATACTTACCCTAGACTGGAAGCATAACAAACAAATATTAATGACACACCGTTGCTGGTTACATTTTCAATGAAGTTTAAATTGTCTGAGTTATGATGATTAGCTAGAAATGTACAGATAATAAAGGTAAATGAGATTCATATTTAATCCCCAACTCTAAATGACTGGTTTGATTGTCTCATTCACTTGGCAAACAATTTCTTTTCTAAATGTTATTTCAGCCACAGATATAATTTCTTTAACACAGCAGAAAGGATCCGATTAAAATATGATACAGAGCACTTACCTTGGACTGATTAATAATATGCTTAGGCTGTTCCCATGTTACCATTCTTAAAAGTATAAGGACATGCTTTTCTACCTTTACTGATAGATAAATAGATAGATGGGTAGATAGGTAGGTAGTTGGTAGATAGATAGATAGATACTTTATGTGTGCCAGGAAAATCTCTTTGATTAATCATACTAAACCATTGCTTAAGTGGTATGTATTCCTTGGTCTATATTTTCCCTAATCAAGTCATAAATTATGAAGATATTCAATAGTAGCATTGCCTTCCCTGGAAGAAGTATAGAAGACTTCATCAAGAATTTCTCTAAAACTTAAAAACAAAATGCCTAAGTCATTATGCATAAACTCCTCCACTTACATAAATGCTCAGCTTTTAACCTCTGGTTACATGGCAAAATGATGAAAAGTCTAGAGCAAAAATCAGTGGAATTCAATCAGTGTAGTATAACAAACTGATTTGAATTAAATTAATTACATTGGCTTTAATTGTACAAGAATTGGGCCTGTATAACCACCTCAATTTTACCTCTTTACCTTGCTTGTCAAAGGCACTGGGATCATAACATATAGTTTGGACTAAAAAAAATCCAGACACTAGTTTCCTAGAAACACAAAACATTTTGTTGTCTTGTGGTCATCAATTCCTGACCCGGAGTGCACTTACACATGATTCAATTTCTATTTAACTGGGCTCTGCCTTCAGATCAAGGACTGCTCAGAAGGTAGAAAGAAAATGTGTCCTTGAAGGAAAAAAAGAAAATGCCTTTGAAAACATTCTCTTCCTTTTTTCATTCACCAACCAATTTGAGCTTCTTAAAGATGGTCAAGACTGTGCATTTGCAACCCCCCACTCTTCCTCCCCCCTTCTTTTCCCTTCTCTATGATATTTTACTCCTTAGAATCCCTCCCACTCCACCCCCATTTGGCATCTCTGGGAGCTAAAACATCAGCTTTGAGTAATTATGATGGGAAAGTGAGGCTTTGAACTTGCCATGAGTTTGGGAAACTGGAAGAGCTGTGAAGTATTCCTCTGCCCCATGGTCCAAAATGACAACATTCTTTAAAACTCTGCATGAAATGAAATTCAATCTAATTCTTCTTTCTTACTCATGTTACAGGACCCTTGGTGTAAAATATTACATTTTCAAGCAAAAGTGCAAAGTTAATCTATCACAATGCACCTCCAGGTGAGATTTATTAGAGGTTGCTTTCTAAAAAAACAAAACAAAACACCGGTTCTTTGCACATATGAGTGCCATATTCATCTTATTATTATCCAGCTGAAAAATTCCCAGTGTGTGCAACTCCTCAGATATAATAGCAGGCATGCCAACAGAATATGACACTTATGCTAATCTGCACCCTGCTGTGGAAAAACATACACAAGGATTCCATTACCACATTCATTAGGCTGCAAGGCACTTCATCCTGAATAGGGATTATGAACCAGAATGGGCTGAAAACAGTTGATTGAACCCACTTAGCCAAATCTCTCTGACATTAGCCAAATATTTCAGCACCATCGAAGAGCCTACCTCTTCTGTTTGGAATAAATCCTGTTATGAAAGTTTGTCACTGCCCAGCAAGTGTCAAACCAGTCTTTGGACAGAGCTGGTTATTAGCTGAATTGGAGAAATCGGGCACTGGCTGGCTACTTGTGCTTTGATCTGTAAAGGATAGTTTCAACATCTCTTACCATTCTTACAAGCCATGCACCTGCTACAGTTCAGCCCACACTTCCTTACTGATGATGCCAGGCAAAGAAGGAGTCGTCTGGTGACTTGCTTGAATGGGGAGAGGGGCTAATTAGGATCAGATGTAGAAGATGGCCAATTGACTGTCGAGCCTGTCCCTCTGCTAAACTGAGTACTCCTGGCTGTGTGCTATGTGCAGGGCACAGTTGTTTCTCGATAGCTTGCCTTTCCTATTCGGCAGAAAAGTGAACTCCAAAAATTTTAAACATCTTCAGAAATAATAAAGGAGGGAACCCAAGTTACTACCTGGGAGATACAGAATTTGGTGAGTGTAGCCAGAAAAGGGAGAGTGGGGGAAGGTTTTAAACTTTTCCATGTTGAACTTTATAAAGATCATAGTAAAAATTTCCTGCCTTTAACTAGTTTTCAGATGCAGGAATCTTTCGTCTCTGTCCTTCCTTGTCGATGCGGCAGCTAAGGAGCTACAGTGCTTCCTTGCTGTATAAAACTGTCGGTTCCAATTGACGTGTTCCTCACAAAGTTAGAGGCGAATCCAATTTCCGCAAATCGAATCACACCCCCGAAACCCCAGACAACCAGCTAACTAAAGCAGCCCTGTGGTGAATTAGGTGGCAAAAGTAAAATGAAGTATCCCATTGAAGCACAAACACTGCGTAATTCATCTGTCCCCTAAATTCGGATTTTTATTGACCGGGCTTTCTTAAAGTGAACCCCGCCTGAACTCTCAAGCAGAAAGGTGGGGCACAAGCCAAAGACTGATTTACAGAAATGGAGCCAATGCCCCCTTCTCCCCCCGAGAAAATGGAAATGTCAGAGAGACAGAGCAGCTTCATTTTTCTTTGCATGCTTAGGTTGCGTCATATATTCGGGGAAAGCATAACTAACCCCTTGTGTTTTCTCAAAACAAACCCCATCAATAACGGCTTAGGCTGCCCATAAATCCACGGGAGGACGCGTGGATGCGCCATCAGCAGCCTGCACTTCTTGGGGTGAGGGAAGGCACGGTGGAGGGCAGGCAAAGTGTGATTATTGCTAATTCGCCGCTGCAGCCCAGCGCCAGCGCCAGCGCCAGCGCCTGCTCCAGCTCCAGCTCCAGGAACCGGGGGCTGGCGGTCGCTGGCTTCTCACTGTCTGCTTGCTTGAATCGAAAGCCTGAGACCAACTCCTCAAGCTCGGCCTGGCTGTTCAGGGAACCAGCCCTGGAGACGAGGTGGATTTTCTCAATTAGCTCCGTGCCCCACCCCCAGTCCCATTTTCCAAAGTGGTCTAGTCTGGGTTTTCCAGGCCCGAAAGATAACGGGGAAGCATCAAACAGGTTGGAGGAGGATTTTTTTTTTTTCTGCAGGAACATGCCCCCTTGCACTGCGATTGTAATACAATCCTTCCTCTCTGGGGCCGCGCAAGCTACAGTGCAAAACTGTGTTTGAAACCTTTTATCATTCATCGTCTCCAGACTGAAATCATTTTTGACAACCTCTGCAGAAAACAAGCAGCTTTCTGGCTACTGGCGAGCCGATTAAAGGGAGGAAACACATGTTCACTGTCAGACAGAGCCCCTGGAGAAAGCATTGACAACCTTTTAACCCCCTTTCCCAGGGAAAGTGCCCAAATGTTTCTCTGGAACAAAACCCCCGCATTGTTTAAGCATCTTTTCATTTAATATATCTTTTTCCCCCTTTTATGGCAAAATGATTAAAAAACAGCCTTTAGTCTTTCCATTTTTATTTTGGACGCCAGCTGACCTTTTCACACTCTACTAAGGAAGAGTGGCATTAATAATGAGCAGTGTCTTTTTCTTTTTTTTTTTTTAACGAACTGACCCCCCCCCCCAACACACACATTCTTGAAAAAAAGTCGGCTTACAGTCCAAATACCAACACATTGACTAGTTCACTAACCTCTACAGTGATTTCTTCAAACTAGCCAAGAAACTGCAGGAGTGAAATTTTCTGAACAGTAGGAAGGCTGAGGAGTGGACATTATTAGCACGCCAAGCTTTAAGAGCTGGCCATGGAAACTTCTGTGACATTGTTCCAGGAAGCTCTGTACCTCTGTACATTACTTATGCATATGTTATCAAGCTGAGTACTTTCCATAACACTGCTGTAGTGGCTGCCAGAAGGAGAAGGAAAATGTTTGACTAAAAAGCTTGAAGTGTATGTTAGGTTTTGGGGGTTTCTTTCTTTTTAAAACATCATTTCAAAATGTTAGTTTTGTAATGTTCTGACTGTGAATCCTTTAACCTATAACCTTACTATATTTTTGCCTTGTTATCAGTGCATTGGAGTGTTTTGTCTATTGTGACATTTTTGCTTTTACAGCTGAAAGATACAATTCCAGAGGAGAGAGATGCTATAAAGGCACTACTCAGAAAAGGCTGAAGCTGGGAGATGTACTATCAGTTGGCTACCTTCACTGTTCTCTACTTGTGAACAATAAAAGACTAAAGTATCCAACAAACATGGCATTCCATATGGAGCTTCCTCTAAGACTTCATTCCAATGGAGGTGTTGGTCACAATGCAGGCTGCAAATCGAAAGTTCCATCCCTCCCTCCCCACCCCTTTTAAAATTGTAATTATTCAATTAAAAAACCAAGCATGCATTAAGTAACTACTGTATGTAAGATAATGGAGATATAAAGAGGGGGGAAAATCCTGTAACTGACCCCAATGAGCTCACGTTCTATCTGGATTTTAATTCAGAATTCAAAGAAACTCCTTCTCCCACCAGTACCCGACAACACTGACCATTTCTCTCCTAAATCCAGAACATTAAAGTTTGCATACACATGAACAATGCTCAGCACGTTTTCTTGGTGTTGAGTCATTTAAAAAAACAAAACAAAACATGTCCTTGTCCTTTTAAAAATCTGCAACCAATTGAGATTTTACTCTTTAGAGGCACCTCAAAATGAATTTTGGCAAGTAATTGCTTCAAGGGCAGATCATATTCTTTCAACTAAATAATAGATGACTAATTTTTTTTCTAACACATCTAAGTTATTTCTTCTCATGAAGAAAGGAGAAGAATGAAGGAAGTTATGGTTTCCTTGTACCAAAAATAGCAAAAAAAAAATCCTGAAAGTTGCATATTATTTTGGGTAAAGAAATTGCCTGCAAAGTTGCTGATGTTTGAGGTAAATAGATTCTTTTCAGGACCAGTGGTGAAACTGGTAAATGGCATCTTACAAAACTTCACAGCGACCTGGAACAGAACTATTTGTTTCTAGCAACTCTGCATATGGGTGCCATCTTTAACTGATAAAGCCAGATATAGTCTTTTGGATAAGCAGAAAGAGGTCAGCTGCCATGAAAGTCTTTCTGATTTCCTAGATCTTCTCTTGTCTACCATCCTTTACCATCTAGATCTCTTAGGGTCTACTGTGCTTGAAATTCTTCTAACGTGTCTTTTATTTCAAAACTTAAAGTGAGGATTAAAATGCAAATGACCCTGGAAGAAGTAACACACTGTTTAAAACTTATCTCACTGCTTCGATACTCCAGCGCATCTGGGCTTTCAATCATATGACTACTCCCTCCCAGCTACAGACTAAATCTCGTCTACATCATCTCATGCCATGTGATTCTTCCTCATGTCCATCCACAAATCTTCTGCTTCGCTGTGGGGAGGAGAACACTTCTTCCTGGTTTCTTGCTATTCAATGAGTACCACTAAAATCTAAAGGTTGTGCATCTATTATCCCGTGACCTCTTGTTCTGGTTATACTTTTCTTTGAGGGTCCTACTTTGTGTGCATAATTTGTCATGCTATACAATCTCCCCAATATGATCCCACAGTCTGTTCAGTTCTGATGCCAGTCTACTCTTCATCTACAGTGTCTGTATAAAGTGTACTGATAGGTTAGATCTTTGGACTATTCAACTGCCTATAATATTATTAATGGGCATTTTTTCATCTACTTGATTCTTTTTTCTTGTGTAGATGGTGGTACGTGTTTGTTTTGGTGGGGGCGGAGTCTTTCAGTAGTTTCTTTTGATGGTCAATATCATAGAAAAATTCTTGAGGATAGAATAAAGGATAAAAAGAGGAGGAGAAAAAGATAGCTCTCTGATCATTCTTTTGATGACTTTTAAAATAAAAATCTTTGAATATATAGCCATAGCTCCTGAACAACCAGAAAAAATGTTCTTGTGACCGAAGTCCTTTGCAATGTCAATCAGTTCAATGACAGAAGTTGATATGATTTTATCAGTGGAAATGTCATTAAAGAAGAGGGGTTACTATGGTTTGCTCCTCAGGACCATCAGCCTTTCCATCTGACTTGCAGCTGAAAGTTCCCATATATATTGTTTCTTCATTTGTAATAAGGGCCCCTTGAGAGTAAGGGCTATCATACTTTCCTATTTGTATCCCCAGAGCTTATCACTATACTTTGCACATATGTTCAGTCATCTCCGTTGTGTCCAACTCTTTGTGACTCCATTTGGGGTTTTACTGGCAAAAATACTAGTGTGATTCCTTCTCCAGCTCATTTTACAGATGAGGAAACTGAGATAAACAGGGTTAAGTGACTTGGCCAGGGTCTCACAGCTAGTAAGCATAGGAGATCAGATTTGAAACCAGAAAGATGAGTCTTTCTGACTCCAAGCTTGGCACTCTATCCACTGTGCTTCCTAACTATCCCACTTTGCACATAAGAATTTAATAAATGTTTTTTATTTATTCATTCACTTATATAGCATCTTTAATTTTACAAAGCACTTCCTCACAAGATTACTGTGAATTAGGATAAGCATTAATTGTTACCCCTGCTTTATGGGTAAGAAAACTGAGGCCTAAAGCAGTTGAATAAATGTCCAAGGTTATGTTGATAACATTTACCTGGAAATCAAACCCAGGACCCCAATTCCAAATTTATCGTCCTTCTCATTGAACCACATGACCTCTTTCCCTTTGTATAGAGTCCCTAATTTACAACCAAATAAAAATTTGTTTTAAGAACTCCATCTATCTTTGCCTACTCCCCTCCCCCCACCTATGCCTTCCTTTTTACCTTCCCTGAGTCATATTATCTTTCCATTTTCTTTTCTCCCACCCCTTAAGAGCCTAAGTGGTGACTATGAGAAGAGATGGAGAACAATTTCAGAGTTAGTAGCAGCATAGGAATGCTGGTTTTATCTTTACTATCCACTCTTCCCCTGTACCACCACTACATTACTCAGTCACCATCCTTCACCCTTTCTGGGTGATAGATAAATGGCACCAAAAAAATGACCCAGATAGGTATGTATGTTCATAAGGATCAGATAGAGGAAGTAAACATGGCCAAACCATTTTCCTTCTATGGCACAGATTATTGGTTTTCCTCTAATTAAAAGTCACAATAGTCATTATATCATTATACCCACATTTTTCCTTTTATATTTAAGTCAGAACCATGTTCCCTGGTAAGAATACCACATTCCATTCATTGTTCTCTTTCCATCCTTTCCTCTCATTTAAGGACTGTTACCTATCCTTAGAGACAACTTTTTAAAAACCTTATTACAGTTATTTGATAAAGAAATATTCAATATTGCCAGTCTCCTTCACATCATCAGGCTGTGTGTTTTTCCTAGTAAAGTGAAGGGCAAGCTTGTCTCTGGCACAGAATCCTGCTGCAGTAGCCATAATGGGAAATTTTTGTCATCTGTTTCTGTGATTTCTCCTTGTTGATTGTCATTCACATTAACAGAAGATTTCTTCATTGGCAGAAGTTCTGGGCACTGGACTGTCATCTCCCCAGTGACAATGCACAGAGAACCAAAAATATTTCCGTTTTCAGCCTCAGGAAGTACAAGGAGGAGGACATAAGAGACCAGTCTAGAAGAAGAACACTAGCAGCTGCAGTTGGTCCAGCAATCTCTTCTTCCATTGTAGGAATCAGTTATGAATGATGAAGGACAAAGGCTGCTAAATTCCCATTGACTTCATGGTGATTTACATCCTAAGGTTTGCTCTCATCTTAGTGACAGCAAATGGTTATGACATTGTATCATAAGGATTGTTTGAGAAAGAAGAGAAGTTTTAAACCAGTACTGGACTTGGGTAATCCAAAGGAAAGTAAACTTTAATCATATATAATGAATAAGCCAGGAACAGAAAAGAAGACTTCCTTAGAAATGTGATCAAACATTAAGGAGATCCTGCTCCCTCTTCTCCCTTCCTCCTTATCTCACATTACATCTTGTATCATCTCATGTCACCCAGATCTACCTTTTATTACTATTTCTTCCTTCACTCCTGCCTCATGTAGTGAGATGGCCCTTTCCCTTGCCAAGGCAAACCTTTGGCATATGCACAAGTATATATCCTGTCTTTGCCAGTAAATTGTCCCCTCAATCACCTGCTGTCTAACATATCTTCAATCTTTCCCTGCCTATTGGCTGCTTCCCTACTGCCTACTAACATCCTCATGTCTTCCCCATTCTCAAAAAAATCTCCCCTTGATTCCTCCTTCCCTGTTAATTATATCTCCCATATATCAGCATATATTATCTCATGCTTCTTCTGTATTTTAGGATTGCCTCCTTGAGAAACCCTACTTTCTTTTCTGTCGTATTCTTTCTAAATCTCAACAAGCTGACTTTGTACCTCATCATTCAACCAGAAAGTTACTAACCATCTCTTGTCAAATTTAAGAGTCTTTTCTCAATCCACATCCTTTTTGACCTCCTTTCAGTCTTTGACACTGTCAAACAACCTTGTTTCCTCCATACTCCTCAACATACTTTCTCAACGAGGCTCTTTCTTGGCTCTCCTCCCACCCATCTGACTGGTGCTTCTCAGTCTCCTTTGCTGGATTTTCATTCATATCAGAAATGTCCCACAGGGTTCAGTCCTGGACCTTCTTCTCTTCTTTCTCTGTACTACTTCACTTGGTAATCTTGTCAGCACCCATAGATTTAATGGTCATCTCTATGCTGATGATTTTCATGTCTGCTTATCCAGCCCTAATCTGCCTGTTCACCTATGCCTCATAGACACCTTAAATTAAATGTGTCCAAACAGAAATAATTGTTTTTCTGCCCAAACCTTTCACTTCTCCTGTCTTCCCTTTCACTATTGAAGGTCCCATCACTCTCATAGATATGGAGGTTCACAACCTAGGTGTCAGTCCTGACTTTTTGCTCTTCCTCTCCCCATCCCATCCAGTCTGTTGCCAAGGCAATTTTACCTTTTCAGTAATTGTAAATTTTGCCTTTAGCTTTTACGCTCTTTTTTTCCCCTTTGACACCGACCCTACTCTGGTTCGGGTATTCATTATCTCGTATCCAGATTATTGTTGATACTCTCTGGTTGGTCTGCCTGCCACAAGTTTTTCCCCATTGCAGTTCATCTTCTATCCAGCTGTCAAATTGATCTTCCAGAAGTTCAAGCCTGACCAGGTCACCTCCCTACTTAATACATTCCAGTGACTCATTATCACTACAGGATCAAATTTTAAAACCTCTGCTTGACTTTCAAAGTCCTTTATTATCTGTCTTCCCCTACCCCCACCTCATTTCCAGTCTTCTATATCTTATACCCTCCCCTACACACACGCACACACACACACACACACACACACACACACACACACATACTCACTCACTCACACATGCACACACAAACACATACTCTGTGTACTCTGGGACCTAGTGAGACTGGCTTCCTAGTTCCTTGAATGAGACACTTAATCTCTCTACTCTGGTCATTTTGACTGTTCCCCCATACCTGGAATGTTTTCCCTCTTATCTCTGTCTCCTGGCTTCCTTCAAATTCTAGCTAAAATCCCACCGTCTGCAGGAAACCATTCCTAATCTCCCTTAATTCCAACGTCTTCTTTCTGTTGGTTATTTCTAATTTATCATGTATCCAGTTTGTTTGTACATAGTTGTTTGCATGTTTTCTCCCTCATTAGACCAGGAGTCCCCTGAGAGCAGGAACTGCCTTTATATTCCAAGCACTTATCACAGTGTCTGGTATATAGTAGGCACTTAATAAACGTTTATTGGCTAACTATTGACTGACTAACTGGGACTCATTACTTCAGTTATTTAGGACATGGGACCAACTCCTTAGTGGTTTACTGCACTATGACCTAGTACATCCCAAAACCCACTTAGATAATTTCCTAATGGGAACTATTATCAGAGCTGTCACTTAAGATTCACATGAAACGCAGGGTCATACCTACAAGGGAGAAAGACCTGGGACAAAACATGCTATGTGTTCCTCTTACTTTTCTCATCTCCCAAAATATTTTAAAATCAAAATTTGTTCAATACTATTAGTATATTTCATATTTCTATCACCTTAATTTTGACACATATCTCTCCTTTTTACTCTAGCAAGACTGATCTTGCAAGAAAGATTAGGGGGAAGGAGTAAATAAGATGGTTGAGTAAAACTAACCAACACATCGACTTAGTCTGGTAGCAAGTGCACCATTCCATACCCATGGTCCCTTTCTTCTGCAAAGAATCACCCAAATATTCTTATAAGATAAAAAAATTAAAATGAATGCCAAATGCAGCCTTCAAGGGATGCAATCTGAAGTATATTTGTGGAAAAATTTCCTGATCTGTTGTTCTTGTTTATTTCATAGGGATTGGGGAGGAAAGACACACAGATTGATTTAATATGTAACTTGGGCCTCCTTCAATATGGTTCTCTAAAAACTAAACCCAGGTTCATTAGTCAATTAGGTTCTTTCATCCAATTGAATTAATGGAAGTAAGTTCCTATTTCTAAGGAATCTCAGTGTACCAGACCAGATAACATATGAATTCAAAGCAAAATATATGTAAATAAAATGAAATCCCAAATAAATATCAAGAAATTGAATTGCAGGAAGTTACCTCTGCATCAGTGCCTCTGTGGTTTCTTCTCCATCGATGCCAAGGGAAATTATGAGTCAAAGGCCCTTTTGCTCCTCTGTGTTTTCAATATAGCAAGATGACACAGTTTATTTACATTCTTATCAGATTTTTAGGGAGTATTATTCATGAATAGTCTCTGTTGGATCACTCCTCTCTCCATCTTAGAGCTTCTAAGAACAAACATCATCTTCTTGGGAATTGGAATTTTAAGACCATAGCCTGAACATCTCTTCCTGTGTACCTGTTATCTTTGCACCTAGGGATGTTGGGAGCCTCAAATGAGATAATGGATGTACAGCACTTTGCAAACCTTAAAAACACTATCTAAATGTAGGTTGTTGTTGTTATAGTTATTACTGTCCTCACCAGACCTCCAATCTAGTGATTATTCCATTCCTTGAGTCTTCTACTATATCCTTGTTGAGTTCCAACAATGTTTATAGAGTAATACAGGGACTTTACTAGGCTGTACCACCACCACTCCTCTTCCCACATGTATGCAAACATATTTTAAAGTTCAATTAGCAATTTTAACACTTTCTTAAGCCTATATAGTTAACAAAGCAATGAATCAAGGCCTGATTTGTAACAATTACTGATTCTTGAGGTATAAATCCTCACACTGAAAACTTAACTATCTTTTGAAAGCCAACTAGAGCTGGTTCCAGGACAGCCATGCTTATATTCATACCTCACCAATCTAGAACTCCCATTCCTCATCTGTGCTCTAAGATTGGTCTAAATATTATTCTTTCTTATTCATTTTTTCTCTCTAGTTTCTACCACCCTGCTTTCCTTTCCCTTCCCCTTCCTCTGACATTTCAATATTCCTTTCACACTCTCTGTGCTGAAAGTATACTCCTCTCATTATAATCAGTATACATTTTAGCTGATACCATCCAACAAAGGTCACTCATAGGCCTCTGGAAAACGTAGTCCAGAGAGAAGATGAGACCTATGTAGGAATTTCCCCCAATCTGCACATAAGCCTCAAAACTTTGGTAGGACCTCTTTTGCCTCATAGGCTGCCTCACTGAGATATACTCAGTATGACTCTCCCTAAAGTTCAGGCCTTACCTTGAACTGACATCCTTTAAGGATGGTTCTAGCAAGTGCACAGGTTTGAATGTGGATGCCCCATGACCGATCCTATGAAGTCAACTATGAAAAATTCAAAGTGCTCATCTTACTAGCTTTGGATCAGCAGTATAATCTATGTATAGCAAAGGATATCAATTGAGATCCTTGGACTATTGCTCTCAAAATAAAAAACCATGACCCATGCTATCTCTTTAACATGCTAATTGCACAAATTATTGGAGTCAAATTGTTTTTGAAGGAAAGGTCTGCTAAATTTCCTGGCAAAGATCAAATTTATCTCCCAGGTCTGCTGTTTGTAGCTCAAATACTTGATTCCACTTTCTGCTAGTCATTTTATTCAGAGGCAGCATTTTTTATTTTTAATCATGTGCAGATTAAAATGTGTAAGATAATTTTAGTGGTTAAATTAGGTCTCATTTACAGGTCAGAATCTAAAACACAGAGAACAAAATGCCCAATTGCCAGTTAGCTATTGAAATCAGGCACTTTTACCTGAAATGACATAGAAAAAAAGGTTGTTCTGTATCATACATATAGAACAAACAACTGTATTCATACCCATGGAGGTGATAAAGTTGAGCTTGTTAAATATGAAAAAACCTGATAGGCTGAGTTCTAGTCTTAGGATCAAAATTTTAGAGTTGGAAGGGATCCTTAGAGGTCATTTAGCCCAAGGGTGTCAAACTGAAGAATATGGCTTGAACCAGACTAAAATGTAATTTGGAAATGCTTAACAAAACAAATAAAAACATAATACAACATAGATAATGTTATTAATTTGGAGTTTTCTGAATCAATATGCAGTCAACAGGGATTTGTTTCTATTTGACTTTAACATTCTAGATCTACGCCAACTTTCTTGTTTTCTATAAATGAGGAAACTGAGTAACAGAGAGGTTGACTTGTCCAAGTCATATAGGTAAGAAACAGGAAAGCAAGGTTTCAGCCTAGATTCTCCATCTCCAAATCCAGCATTGTTTCTACAGAACCACTTCGCAAGCACAACAAATATTGCTTCATTGGATCTTCGTAATAATCCTATGAGTTGAGTACTATTAGTATGTCCATTTAGTAGGTTAGATAACTGAGGTTTAGAGAAGTTAAAAAGATTTGCTTATGATCTGAACATTGCTCTCTTTTAACTCCAAATTTATCATTATTCTTCAAAAAATGTCAATTAAACAATATTAATTTTTTCTCCTTCACCCCTTTGAATGAAAGAAAAACAAAAATAAAACACTTGTAACAAATACGTATAATCAAGGGGAAAAAATCCTACACTGACCATGTCTAAAATATGTCACAAATATATATCACATCCTTGTATCTTGAGTTTACCACATCTTTTTGGAGGTTAGTAGCATTCTAAATTGTTTATTCCCTGGAACTGTGGTTGGTCAAAGTTCTTAAGTCTTGCAATGTCGCTGTTATTGTATAAATTGTCTTTTGGTTTCTGCTCTTCTCTCTGCATCAGTTCATAAAACCTCCCCACGTGTTTCTGTTGCCATCTTTTATGTCATTTCTTATGACACAGGAATATTCCGGTACATTTATAGGTCATATTTTGTTCAAACATTCACCAATTGATGAGGCCTCCTTTGGTTTCCCAGTTCTTTGCCACTATAGAAAGAGCCACTATAAATATATTTTTTTCACTTGGGTCCCTTTCCTCTTTGTTCTCTTTGAAATATAGGCCTATTAGTGATATTTCTGGGTCAAAGGTTTAATAATATTTTTTGGGCATATGTCCAAATTGTTTTCCAGAATGACTGGGCTAATTCATAGCTCCACCAATAGTGCATTTATGTACAGAGGCATTTTCTTAAAGCTCTTCCAACATCTATCATGTTTTTTGTCAACTTTGCCAATCTGATTGGTATATGATAGAATCTCAGAGTTGCTTTAATTTGCATTTTTCTAATTATTAGTAGTTCAGAGTATTTTTTTTTAAATATGGCTATCAATAGTTTGTATGTCTTCCTTTGAAAACTGCCTGTTTAAATTGCTTGACCATTTATCATTTGAGGAATGACTCTTATCCTTATAAATTTGCATCAGTTCCTTATGTATCTTGAACATCAATTCTTTATCAGAGAAACTTGCTATAAAGTTTCCTGCCTTAGATATTTTTCTTCTACTTTAGCCTGCATTGATATCTTAATTTTAATACAATTAAAATTGTCCATTTTATGTCCTGTAATTGTTTCTCTTCCTTGTTTAATCTCATTCTTCCCTTAATAGATCTGAAAGGAAATTTCTTCTTTGCTCATCTAATTTCTTTATGATTTGACCTTTTCCGTATAATCAATGTATTCATCTGGAGCTTATATGTGGCATGAGGCGATGTTTTGTTTTGTTTTGTTTTTGTTTTTCTGGAGTGATTACCAGTTTTCCAGGCAGTTTTTGTTGAATACGGAGACCTTATCTCAGTTGCATATACTGGATAGAGCACTGGGCTGGAAATAAGGAAGACGAGGTTAAATCTGACTTTGGACCCTTAGTAGCTGTATGACCCTGGGCAAGTCAGTTAAACTCAGTTTCTTCATCTGCAAAATGGGGATAGTAATAATATCTACCTCTCAAGGTGGTTGTGAGGATCAAATGAGATCCTATTTTTTTTTTAAATTTTTTTATTTACTTATTTACTTTTAATTTACAAGATTCTGTTCCACAATCACTTGAGTTTCAGATTTTCTCCCCTCCCTTCCCCCCCCAACCCCAATGGTGGCATGCAATCATGTATAGGATCTGCAAATACTTTCACATTGTACAATA
>CM053581.1:95926924-95973403 GCA_028627135.1 Pseudochirops cupreus | reverse complement strand
CTTTGTCTGCTCATGATGGCCAGTCAATGATTTTTTTCAGCTCTGTGGAACTCTGCTTCCAGAGGGGAAAGCTCTGTCCCAAATCGCTGGGGTTTTCACAGCTGCCAGAGCTATTAGGAGGCTGTCGTTTTTTTGTAGCCCCCACCAGCTTTGGCTCACTGAAAACACACCCCAGGACCACCACCCAAAACCATGATCCAGATTCAGGCTGCTCAACACAAGAGCACTTGGCCTCTGAATGATCGCTTGGCCCCCCTGTAGTCTGCAGGCTGGGAGCTCTGAAGCAGCTATGTGGAGGCAGCTGCAAGGCCTCAGTTTCTGCCACTTCCTTGCCCTGGAGGCAGTTTGGCTGGACCTGCTTTTCTTCCTCAAGTTTAGCTGAGTTCCACTGACCTTTCACTTAGTCCTTGTTTCTTCTGGCTTGATAAGTCTGGAAACTGCCACAGCTACCACTGATCCACTCTCCTGAAGCTCCACCTGTGGCTCGGCTCCACTTGTCCGGCCGCCCCCAGGGCCACACCATGGTTTCAGGCTGAGCTGGTTTTGGCTCCCAGCACTGAGATGGTCCCTTCAAGCCGAGCTGCCTTCAGTGGGAGGTGTATTTGTATGTGTTTTAGAGCCCTAAAATTTGTTTAGAGTCATATTTTATGGGTATTTGAGGTAGCTATGTGGGAGCTGTGCTGTTCCTATGCCCCATCAGTTGTTTTAATGCATAAAAATCAGAAGCTTGAACCTTTGTTCCTCAATCATTTCACCTTTTACCCACCACATATAAGATTCTTAATTCTTTCTCCAACCAAGCAAAGAAGAAATATGTATGTAGGAGAAAAAAATGTACATCTACTATCTGATGGTATGTACCACACTGAATGATATGTATCACACAGTATAAATTAGATTCACTTCAACAAATATTTATTAAGCACCTACTATCAACAGGGTATTCTGTTAGGTCGGAGAGGATATTCCAATGGATCTGTGATATCAATGATGAAGATATTCCCATCAATGATGAAGATCTCAGCCCATCTGTGCCTGCCCATCCTAGATTTCTCTTGTCCATATCCTGTCATAAGTTTGCCAACAATGAGTTACAAAATTTTCTCATGTTCTCTTGGTTTTCTTGACATCACAAGGGTATCAATCTATCATACTTGCTCTCCATCTTTCATCTTGCCATGAGACCAATCCACACATTTCTTTGATTATTTTTTTAAAAAATACTGCTCCTTCTTTGTAATCCCTTCTTTGTAATATGTTGCTGTCACTCATGGCCACCATAAGCCTCTCTATTGTCTCTTGGGAGATTTTCACTTTTGATATTTCAGAGATTGTAGCGTTATATGTATAATGTAGTCATATGTCATGATATTAAGAATACAAGTCTTTGTTTCAGGTAGAAACTTGATGTCAAAAATATTTTGTAATTTCTCAAAGGCAATTTAGCCTTCTCTCCTCCTCTTCAACTTTTGACCCAAATTATCATCCATTGGCAGTATCACACACATGTCATATATACACACAAACAAGTGTATGCATATATGTGCATACATGTAAACATATGCTTATATGTGCATATACATTTATACACTTCCTAATGGGAGGGCTCTATGGATGGTATATCCAACTGTCCATCCTAATCTAGACAACAGGCTTTCTGCAATCACTTCATTTTTCCTGTTTTAGGATGACATTACACTGATTGAATCAAGTCCCAGTTAATTGCTAGGCCATAAGGCTACCTGCCATCTGTAATCACTCAAAAGAGCTTGGCCTAACTATTCACAAAGGAAAAAAAATAAATGAATAAAAATGAGAAATATATATGGCATTCCTAATGCAGCTTTTAAACTGCTTACTAAAGCTTGAAAAGGGGGAAAGAAGGAGGTAACAAGCATTTTGTTAAGTTCCCACCATGTGCCAGGCACTGTACCAAACACTTTCCAAGTATTATCTCATTTGATCCTCACAACAATCCTAGAGCTGGTGTTATTACCGTTACCATTTTACAGATGAGAAAACTAAGGCAAAGGCCCATTGACTTGTTCAGGGTCATGCAGTGAGTGAGTACCTTCTTTAAACTATGAACTTGTTGATGCCTTTTCTTCCATCCATTTCTCTTAGTTAGCTAAGTAGAATAGGGAATAGATCAAACTCTAGGCCAGTTGATCTATTCCCTATTCTACTTAGCTAACTAAGAGAAATGGATGGAAGAAAAGGCATCAACAAGTTCATACAGAAATTAATGAGGAGTCCAAAAGAGACTAAAACTGCTTTGGTCAGTGACTTATTTATCAAGTAGAGAAACAGGGTAGTCAAGGACAGCATCAATTTAGAAAATAAATATATTTGTGACATCAAAAGCTTTTTATACTTAATGAATGGTCAGTACAGTGTGACCTTGTATTTCAGTTCTTTGCCAATAGAAATGTGCTATTATGAATATATTGGACCTTTGTCTCTATCTCTGATTTCCTTGGGTTGCATATCTAGTGATAAGATTGATAGGAATTCCTTAATAAATAAAGTGGTCAAAAGACACAAACAAATAGTCCCTAAAAAGATTTGTAAACTACAACTGACCACATGAATGCATGATGTGAATGATGAATAGCAAGAGAGATGCACTGCCTATGGTCAGCTAGTTAGCAGGGTCAAAGGCAGAACCTGAGCCTGCAGTTTTCCTGACTCAGAAGGTCTTACTTGTGTTCTGTATAAAATTTCTCCTCTTCTTTGTGCTCAGCAACATATCAATGTATGCACCAGTCCTCATAACAATAGGACCACAGTTTTAAAGCTGAGAGGGGCCTCAGAGGTGATCTGGTCCAATCCTCTCATTTAGATGTTGAGAATAATGCCCAGTGACTTGGAGATACAAGATCATTGAAGTAATACAGAGAAAACCTAGTTGGGATCCTCAGTGTCCTGGCAGTTAATTCAGTGCAGACATTTAGATGAAAATTAAGTATTTTCTCTTAAGGAGCTCTCATTCTAGCATGCTTACAGATAAGTCAACAGGAGTTACTTTAGATGGGGAAGGGAGCACCGACAGTGGAGGAAGGGGGGAAATCAATGAATATTACATGGAAGCTAATTAATTTTCTTTTATTTCAGGTGAAGAGTAGACCTGGATAACAGAGATTTTTCTCAAAGCCTTTATAAATATTATGTTGGAACTTACTTCCATTGCAACTGGAGTTGCTGTATTTTACACCACTTTTCTTCTTCTTGATCGATATTGGATCATATGGACAGAGGTGTCAAATCTGTGACTGGCAGGCCACATGCAAGTTGGCAAAACTCCCCAGTGCAGCCTGAACCCGACAGAAATGTACTTGGGAAATTTAAAAAATAAGTAAATAAAAATGCACCATAGACAGTGTTAATTTGGGGTTTCAATCAGGGATTCCTTTCTGTTTGTGCTTGACACCACTTTCTTAAGAGACTGTGTCCATACAAGTTATCAAGTAACTTTTGATCAGCAACTTTGGTAACCTCATAGAAGGACCACCAGGAGTAGGACAAAACCTTCCTGCCCCTGCCTACCACCTTGAACCTGGCCCTCCTCAATCCCCTAATCCCTTTATGTTCTTCTAGGATTTATGGTCACTTCTCCTACACAATATAGAGAAGTATATGCACTCCTTAGAAAATTGATCAAATCACATGCTTACACATTTTTCTTTCCTTTTTTTTGTTTTCTTTTCCCCATGTAAGTATCCTAAAGCTTTGCATTAGATTTGTAGGAATTGAGAGTTCATCCCTTTTTTCCAAACTGTCTTTCCTGGGTATGCTAATTGTGTTCTTTCTGTCAACCTGAGAACTATCACACCTGGCAGAACTCTGTTGATGCTTTGGTCCCCATCTCTCTTCTTCTTGCCGTTTGGGGGTTTGGGTTGAACCTATAGATGAAAGAAAGTACATGATGGGCTATTATTCAAGGAGACAAATACTGCATACAAAATGAAGGTATCTGTGGCTGAGGATAGGTTCAGTGTCATTAAGCTGAGCGTGGTGATTATCTGAGTAAAACACAGTTGAATACTTTTAATATGATGCTATTTGAAGTGTACGTAATGGTCATCTATGAAAAATAGTACTATTGATGTCTGTTCAAATACTCTGTTAACTACAGATTCCTCTCCTTGGAGCATTCTTATAGGAACATAAGAAATGAGCTAGTGCCATTGCCTAGATGACATACCATCTCTGGATTTCAAAGCACCTTATTAATACCATAAATTTGAATTCCTTCTTAGGATCAAAGGGTGATAAGATCATGGATAACCTATTGTACAAAATATCAATCAGAATTAATCTAGGCTAATTCTGTCATTTTACAGAGTGTGAAACTAAGGCCCAGATAAGTTTCAATCTGATTCAGGCCTTTTATGTAGTCTGTGAACCATGAATTTGACACCTCTGTCCATGTGATCCAATATCTATTAAGAAGAAGAAAGCAGTGTAAAATACAGCAACTCTATTTGCATAGGAAGCAAGTTTGAAGGTTAAACAAACACTAGGTAGTAAAGGCTAATTTGAACCTCCATCCTCTAGCTACAGATCAATCAATAAGCAAACATTTATTAAATATCTATTATGTGCCATGCACAATGTTTGCCATGGGGGATCCAAAGGTGAAAATACCCCCTAGAAGGGATGCAACCTATACACACGTAAGTATATACAAAATGGCAATATGAAACTTTATGTGTGTATATATATATACATGTGTATGTATATATATATATATATTTGCATGTAAATAAGTAAATTCAGGGCAATTTGGTAGGGAGTTGGAACTAGCAGGTGTGAGATTCAAGAGGGCGTCATGGAGGAGGTGGTGCTTGAATTGAGCTTGGGAGGAATCTAGGGATACTAAAAGGTGAAGGTGAAAAAGGAGTGCAAGCCAGTCATTAGGGACAGTCTGTATAGAAGTACAGAGGTGGATGTTGTATGTGAGGAACAGCAAAGTCAGTTGGGTTAAATTGGTGACTTTGTGAAAAGGAGTAATGTATCATAATCTGGGAAAGTTAGGTCAGAGCCAGGTTGTAAAGGGCTTTAAATGCCAGATGACAGAGCCTCTTTTTGTTTTTGTTTTGTTTTTGTTTGTTTTGTTTTTTTGTCCTAGAGGCAAGAGGAAGCTACTGGAATTTATTGATCAGACAAGTGACATGGTCAGACCTGTGCTTTAGGAATATCTTTTTGGCAGCTGAGTGGAAGATGGATTGAGAAGAAGACAGGCACCAAGATCAATTAGGAGGCTATTTTCATGGTCTGCTTGGGGTTGATGGGGGCCTGAACAAGAGAGGTGGTTGTGTGTGTGGAGAGAAGGGAACAAATGTTAGAACTGTCGAAGAGGTGTAATCAACAAGATCAGTCAGATGATTGGATAGGTAAAATGAGAAAGAGTAAGGAGGAAAGGGTGACTTCAAGTTTTGAAGTGGAGTACTAGAAAGATGGTGGTGATCCAGACAGAAGGAGGGAAGTTCAGGAGTGTGATTGAAGAAACACCTCACTGCTTCTGTGTATGCAGAGGAACATTGTTAGCCTCGTTTCATAGGAGCAAGGGCCAGTCCTGTGTGCTCAACATTATTCATAAGCCAACCTGAAAAAGAAGAGTAGACTTATCTGTAATGAAACTGGACATATTCTCAGCATTTGGATCCCTTTACATCTTCTGTGGTCTCCCTTGATCACCATATTCCAAAGTAATCTTTCCATCCTCAGCTCTTATGTTTTCTAAAACATTTATATTCACTGCCTTGCACAATAGCAAGGTATTTTCATGTGTTTAATCTACACAACTAAACTTCAAACATTTTGAGGGCAGGGATCCTTTCTTTTTATGATGAACAATGCAGTGAGCGTGTTGCTTGATCAGCTTGAATGAATGAATGACGAAATTCTGTTTGGGAAGAAATTCTATCTGTTCAATAAAAGAGATGCCATTAAGGATGTTTTCTCATTCTGACTTGGTATATCAGTTAGTGGATAGAGCACTGGGTCTGGAAGACATTATTATGAATCTGACCTGAGACATTTATTACACTGTGATATTAGGAACACAGGGTCATTTGTTTCAATTAGCCTCAATTTTTTCAACCATGAAATGGGAATAATAGCAGCACTTATCTCTGAGGGTTGTTGTGAGGATCACATGAAATGGTTGTTGTTGTTCACTTGTGTCTGACTTTTCCTTTTCCCATTGGGATTTTCTTGGCAGTGATTCTGGCACAGTTTGCCATTGCCTTCTCCAGTTCATTTTACAGATGAGGAGAGGAGGCAAGCAGAGTTAAGTGACTTGTCCAGGGTCACACAGCTAGTATGAGTCTGAGGCCAGATTTGAACTCAGGAAGAGGAGTCTTCCTGGCTTCAGGCCTGCTGTTCCATCTACCATACCACCCAGCTACGCTGAGCCCCCTAGCTGCCCTAACATGAGATGATACTTGTAAAGTGTTTTGCATAGTACCTAACCCATGGTAGGTGCTTAATTCTTTTCTATATCATATCAGCTTCTTAGACAATATCTATCTACGTCAATAGGAGAAAGAATGTACAGTAGAAACAAGTTTCTTACAGGGGCCTACTATGATCACACTTATATAGTACTTTACAATTTATATAGAGTTTATGAAGATGAAATTACTTGGCTAGAAATCTATCTACTCATTGTTTAATTTATTCCTTTTTTCCCCCCTCTGTGAATAAAAAAGGGCAAAGGACTTTTGCTGTACAACAAATTCATTCCACCCTCATTTGTGTTTCTTTGTTCATCACAACTCTACATTCTGAGCAGCAACCATATCAAAACATGGTATAGTTGGGACTGAAGGTTGGACAATCTCCATATAGATGGATGAATAGTCATGGACAGTGAAAAGGCCCAAGGCTGGTGAGATGAATGATGCAATGCCCTAGGTAGAGAATAAGGCATGAGTTTGTGCACAGGGTAGATAACCAAGGAATGATTGGAGTTTCATTTCAGAATGAGGATCTCCAGTTTATTGTCACACTCAGGTTTCATCTTTGCATCTTCCCCAGTGCTTAGCACAGTGCATTAAATGCAGTAGGTACGTCACAAGGAAGAATGAACATTTACATATTTCATTGTCCTCCATCTTCTGTTTGGTAGTAGAAGATTGAGTTCTCCTTGAATTTCACAACAACCCAGCGAAGTAAGTGCTGGATGCATTATTATCCCTATTTTATAAAGTCCGGGAATTTAAGTGACTTAGAGATTAGATTTGAACCCAAGTCTCCTATGTGCTGGGTCCTCACTCTATCCACTGTGGTCTGTTGACTCTTAAAGACAAAGGCACAGCATGAAAGCTCATAGAAATGGATTCCACTATGTGACAATAATATTCTGCAGTCCAATTCCTAGTGTTGTGTAATTTAGGTTTTTCTTAAGAAGTGAAAATAGGAACTGTGTGTGGTTCCAACTCTCTGAGATTAGGAAGACAGTGCTAAGTGAATGTTTTTAGTTATACAGGAAGAGGTCACAAAAATACACATATAGGCTGGATCGGGTTCAATGTCTTCTTTATTCTTCTAAGTTTCTTTGGAGAAATAAAATCCTTTTGAGCACAACCAAAACTCCTGACCCCAAGCTGCTAAGATTATTTAGCCCTACTCAGGTAGACCTCACTCCGCACTCACAAATCTAATTACAATGACTAATACAGGCCTCCTAATCAAATGTGGAGAAAGTTAAAGATGCTCTGGTTGGGTCTGTCAGTCATAGCAAGACCATCATTAGTTACTATTTTAATGGTTCATTTGATTAAATGCTAAGCTATTGTCTTGTAATTATGTGTATTCAGTGGAAAAATACTCAAGTTCAATTAGGAATATATCTTTTGCTGCACTAGGTTTAATGAAGTTGCAATATCACCATAATAAGAAAAGAAGAATTTTTTTTAATGGCAATAAAATTATTTGCAGAGAAGTAGCTGGCATGTGTAATCTGATGAGCTCACTTAAATGGTTCAACTGTTGATCAAAAAAGCAAATTATATAAGTGGATACTGCAACCCAGAAACATGTGGACACAGCTGGAGTGTCATGTGTCACAGCCCCAGTCAATGCCAGCTGGCATTCAAACAAAGACAGGCCGAGCCAAACAATTGCTGTTATTCATAACAGCAAATGTGCATTCAAAACACACAGTGCAGGCTTTATAAAATAACTCCGTATTCAAATGCACCCAGGCTGCTGAGTCGTTTTTTCATCGCATGGTGCTACATGCCAGGCCAACATGGCAAATCAACTCTGCTGTCCAGAAGCTCTTGTCTTTACCCAATTAACCAAATCACTGTAACGTTTACAGTTCTCCATGCATTTTACAGAGTAGAGTCGAACTAGAGGCCTCGGTGGGACAGCCAATGCTCTTCTAGAAGAAATCAGCTTCAGTTCTTTTGAACAGCACATGTCATATTAAGCCATTGCACGCAACAGGATGGGGAGACGTCTCCAAGCAGGCTCTTTTTCAAGTCCAGCTATAGAAATTAGAATGGAACAGCTGAATGTCCTTGCAATGGTTTGTGGGAACAGGATGATTTCCAGCCTGTGACCTGAGGAAGAGTGAGGACATACCGGAGGGAGTCAAATAGCATTCGGTTTTTGTTATTGTTTGTTTGCTTTCTTAGGGGAAAAAAAATGACACAGCAAGACAGCATTAAGAAATTGATGAAAATTCCTGAATATTATCAGTTTCACCATTAAGCTATTGCCCCAAAGACATGGGAAATAGAGTTGAACCACCGTTTCAAATTCCTTACCTATTTTCTTAAATATAAAAATGACAGTATTAGTTTGTGTGCCCCTTTGTTTCAAGAGGCATGGGTTTTGGTCCAGTCAAGTGCTGAAATTCAGCTGTACTGGAACGGAAAAAAAGGAGCAGCAAGCCCAGTCTCTTAGGCATCAGTTTTCTCATCTGTGAAAAATAGAATAAATATCTAATATATCTATTAGGTGTAATGGACATGATACATATTAAAACACAATAAACTGTGTAATAATTATAATATAATGAATATTAAATATAACAGGTCTAACAAATATTAAAATACTTGAATGATCTAATGCATAGACTTTTCTGAGTATGTGAAAGTGTTTTATAAACCTCAAAGGACTAGAAAAATATGTTTCCCTCATTATTGTTCTTGTTATTAATGCTGTTATAATTATTATTATATTTTTTTCACATGGTTCCAGCAAAGTTTCATTCCAGAGTCATATTTAACCATAACACTTTAAAGTCCATGGTAAACTCTAGCATAAATTCTCTGAGCAAAAGTTTCAAATGTGCTCCTTTCTTGGGGTAAGCCATTCTAAACCAGGAAAGAGAGGCTATACAGTACAGTGGAGAAAGCCTCAGAGATAAGTGCTCAAATTCCTGACTCTACAATCAACTTGCTGTGGGATCATGGCCCGATGACTTCCCCTCTGGCCTTCATTGTCTCGTCTGTAAAAATAATAGTACCTGTTCTACCTACCTCATAAAGTTTTTGTGAAGATCAAATTAGAAAACAGACAAGAGAGTGCATTGAAAAAGACAAAGCACCCTTCAAATGTAAAGGATTAATAAAAGAGCTGAGGACTGGCTGGCAATAAGGGAAAAGGGTTAAGGAGTGGGAAATAATGGTCCCTTTGCTTAATCCTCTGCGCACTGCTGCTCCTTACCCCACAACATCTTTTAAAAACAGGCTCAATTTTAAAGTCAAAAGTGTCTCCCTTCCCCTGACTTAAGATGGTCTCTAGGAAGGATTTGCAAAATTTTAACAGCTGGCAAGAGCAAAATGGTTTGCATTATTTTGTTTACATGTAGCCTTCTTTCAGTGACTGATGGCTTCAGTCATACAAGATATGGTTTCAATTTTGCCTTTGAAACCTAGAAGCAGCCACAGTGGTAGAAGCCCGTCCATGATGCATCTGCAGATCCTACCCTGGTGAGTTGTGACGGGGCCACTAGACTTGTTTCATCTGTTGATACATATCTGGTATGTCACATCATAAAACCCACCAGAAAAATGCTCCTCCTCATCATAACCCTCATGTCTTGCTGAGGTCTCAGAATGCATTGAATAGGCTTCTTCCTTCTCTGATGTGTCAAAGGGAATTTTTTTTCCTGCCAGTTCAAATTTTCAGAGTGAAAATATACTGACCAGTAAGTACCGCAGTGGTCCCAATTCAGTAAGACATGTCACAGCAGGTCATGGATTTTGATCTGCCAGAGTTAGAATACTCCATGTTAGTAATGTGCAAAGATTGGGGCTGCTGGGCATGATGACAGACATCTTTGTATGTATAGTGACTAATTTCTCATTTAAATTCAATAACCATAATCATGATCATAATGCCAGCTTGCAGCGCCTTGCATCTTAAAAGGTTTTCCAGATATAAAACAGTCTAATTTAGTACTATCCCTTCTCCCACATACCAAGTACACACAGTTCTAAGGGAGTGAACTCAATAACAAGATCAAATTTCTATAACGCTTTCAAGGCTTTCCCAGTGCTTACAGTCAAGAAGCATTTATTACCCTTGTGCTTTCTGTACAATCACCCTGTGAGGTAAGTAACATGAATACATTCATTCCCATTTTATAGAGATGGTTGGACTCAGTGAGCCTGTCACTCATTCAGTCATCTGACTAATATGTGTCAGAGATGGGACTTGAACCTGTTTCTTTGGGCTATTTTTCCAGTGCCCTTTTCATTATATCACAACATACCTCTTTAATTAGCTGCGGAAATTGATGGTGAGTGGAAATGATGGAGAGAGGAACACACTATGAATCTGGGGAACGTGCAATCTATCCTTTACTTTATCAGTGACTAGTTATGTGAGCTTGGACAAGTCATTTTAGGGATCCCATGCCTCAGTTTTTCCATGGGTAAAATGGAGACATCTATATACCTCAGAAGACTATTTGAGGGTCAAATTAGATAATGCCTACAAAAATGCTTCGATAAGGATAAAGCACTATACAAATGTATGGGTTTAATAGCTATTAAATAATATTTAATAGGTAATAATAATAATAATTAGTTCTGATGATAAGAAAGAGCGATGACACTATAGACTTGTGATGTTGCTGTAACTTCCCCCAAATATGTGGAACGCTTAATCTATTCCCGTATCTCATGATTTTACCTGATACACACTGTGGAGATTTTATCGATTCCTGGATGCTTTTTCTTATTCTCTTTAGCCTGTTTGAAATGACCTCCCTTATCATAACTGTCAATCCATCTCCTTTTCATTCTTTGGAGTTCAGATTAAGATTTATGTTCTCCAAGAAATCTCTCCCATATGGTCTTCCTACACTACTTCAACCCATACCAACCTTTTCTTATTCAGCACTTATAGCACTTGCTGTCATGATCACTTATTTGGATATAAACATAGTCAGTCAATAAACATTTGTTAGGCACCTTCTTTGTCCCACTCACTGGGCATACAAAGAAAGACAAAAGTCAGTCCTGTCCCTTGAGAAGCTCCCAGTCTAATGGGGGAGTTAACATGGAAACAGCTGTGTACAAACAACCTGTATACAGGATAAATAAGAAGTAATAAAGGGAGGGAAAGAACTAGAATTAAGTGGGATTAGAGAGGCTTACTGTAGAAGGTGGGATTTTAGCTGGGACCTGGAGGAAGCCAGGGAGTGGTATGGTGAATATATGTTCACCTTGGAGTTCCAGATTCAAGTCCCAAATTACATATCTTAGCTATGTATAGAATGCAAACAAGTCCAATCTCAGAAGCACTATTCCAAGGCTATACAAATTGCAAAAAAGTTTCTGATCTACATTGGTGGAAGGTGTTTTCAGACTGAAAGTTCCTCACAATGATGAAATCACAGGTGCACATGTCCCCCATTCCCCAACAGTATCTGATTCACGAGTGTATGTTTTGTCTCCCCAGTTAGATCATAAAATCCCTAAGAGCAGAGATCATTACTTATCTATGGCTTCTCTCTCCCCCATAACTTCTAACAGTGTAAAGCAAATAGGATGTGCTTACATAAATCTTATGGCACATATAAATCTGCAGTGTAAGTTACCAAAGTGGATGCAAAATATTACTAATGTTCTTCTTTAGTATATATGTGATACCAAGAGACCTGAAGAAGGTCCTCATCATATTGGGTAGATCACCTGTGGAAGACCCACTCACCATTACTCTAACTTTCCAAATCAAAACATCCCTCCCTGGCTACCACTCCTAAATATATGTTGCATGACTCCATTTGAATGTCAGCTTCTCTTTTGTGTGTGTTTTTTTTATTCCTGGCTCTTGTCACAGTGCTTGGTATATAGTAAGTACTAAATAAATGTTCATTCATTCATTCATTTGAGGATGAAAGGAGACTGAGAGCTCATGGACAAACTGAGTTGCATTGTTTAAGGGAGTAAGATCACAGGTTTATCAAAGTAATTTTCCAAAATGAGTAGTTTGATACCTAGATGGATTCATGAGCTCATTAGTGTATATGCTCCCTCCAACTATGCAGATCTCAACCTATTCAAGACTTCTTGTCCTGTATACTTTTTGTCCATGTCCATACATAAATTCTCTACAAAGGACCTACCCAACTTAGTAAAAGCTGTCCTCTGGGTATTTCCATTTTTCTGTGCAGCACTCAGGCAACCATCAGCTCTCTGTCACTCTTTCTATCCCAGTGTCCCATCTCCCTTTCCAGACATACATTTTGTCCATGATGCCTTTTATGCAACTTCATGTGTGCTGGTAATATATTTCAGCCTACTTGCTAAACACTCCAGTTTCATTAGTGAATTTCCCAAAATCTTGTCAACAGAATACTTATTTGTTCAGATGCTATTGTACTTCCACATTCAAAACTGCTTGATTCTAATACAGAACTAGGGGATGTATCAATGATAACCCACACCTAGGGAAATGGCGGGACAAGAAACTATTTCCTCTGATGAATTTTTCTAATCCCACTTTGAGAACAAGGACCAGTCAAGGAGAGTTATAAAATGTCATTGAATGATCCAAAGCCCATAAGACAGTGTTAGCTTTAATGGCTGAGTTCTGTTGTTTTCTTTAGAACCCTGAATATCC
Source organism: Pseudochirops cupreus (assembly GCA_028627135.1). Taxonomy (NCBI): domain Eukaryota; kingdom Metazoa; phylum Chordata; class Mammalia; order Diprotodontia; family Pseudocheiridae; genus Pseudochirops; species Pseudochirops cupreus. Next base: position 95,960,308 of record CM053581.1, on the reverse strand, counting down.
TAAAATGTTTGAACTAGAAGAGACCTGAGAAATCATCTAGTCTCACTCCCTCATTTTTCAGAGGGAAATATTGACTGCCAGAGAGGTGTAGGGACTTCTCCATGGTCACATGGATTATAGGAGTAGAGCTGAGACTCAAAAAAGGTCATTTGGCTCCTCATCAAGGTTCTTTCTATTTGTATCATGACACTTCTTATGATCATTTAAGATATCCAGGATGACATATCCAGAGCCACATAAATGTTTTCGATATAGAAGGTAAAGAGGAAGCAGGACAAGCAGTCATTTTTGCATTAAAATGATCTCATTCTCAGCTCTCTCCCAAGCCTTTTCAGATTTATGAGAATGGATAAATAGTAACAATTCATGATTCCTCCCCAATATACTCTCTCTAAGAATCTCTAAGCCTTTCAGAAGCAATTTGCCAGCTCCATTTCTCCATAAGGGATAGGAAAGCAAAGAAAGAGGGAGTACCATGTTCAGGTCAAGTTAGATTTAGTGGAAGAACAAGAAAATGGGCTCAGGTCTCCCACCTGCCTGCTCCTGTGACTCACTGTCCTCTCTCTCTCTGGTGAAATTTGCAACTGCCTTGGCCACTTCTGAGGTCTGCCCAAGACTGGAGAGGAAACTTGAGCTGAGTGAGGACAACGCAGGTCCAGGTGTTCTTTCTCTTTGCTTTCCATTTTTTCCATGGCTGCTGTCATTCCTTGGCCACCCACCATTTTCCATTTGGTGGCAGGCAGACTTCATATCTTCAAAGGGCTTTCCCTGGGTCTTACAGAGGGAATCTTGTCCCTGAGGAGAGTTCTCTATTACACATGTATGCAGAGACCACAGTCCCCCATTGGTGGCCCAGCTGCCATGAACATTTAGCATCCCATCCAGGCCTGCTTTTCTGTCTTTTCACCATGGGGAAAGGATTCCTTGGAACTGGGCTGGCTTCTTTGGGGTTCCTGGAGGTTTCTTTTTAAGAGCAAAAACAGAATGAGAGCTCCCAATGGACTATATGGGATTCTATATATAAAAAGTCTCCTTCAGAACTGGCGTGTATGTGTGTGTGTGCGTGTGTGCGTGTGTGTGTGTGTGTGTGTGTGTGTGTGTGTGCATGTGTGTGTGTGTGTGTGTGTGTGTGTTTAAGGCAAATCTATGTTGAGTTCCTTACATATCAGCCAAGGTTTCCTCCACCTTCATGGGATCCTAGAGTATGTGTGGTGGGTTCTTTGACTACTTTACCTCTGTGTTTATTTCATACCGAGTCAGCCAGCACTGTCTCTTAAATGCTCATTCCCTGAAAGTAACTCAAGGTCTGACAACCAGTGAGGTCATTCAGCAGTCTAGCCAAAGGCTGTATACCATTACAATGAAGTAATAATGTATTTATAACACACCTAACCACTGATGGCTTCTATTCCTGCTGCCTTTCCCCCCCTGCCTTTGCACAGATGTTTTTTTGGGGAGAACTAAAGAATTGGCCTCCAGAAAGAGCCTTGTACCAAACAAGCTCTGTCTGTTGACTCTGGCTAGTGCTTATAACAAGAGTTGTTAGCACACAGGATTTATGTTTCAAATATCATTTTAATTTCTCAGGCAACATTTTAACCACAAAATGTTAATTCATTTGTTGCATTTGAATGCAGCAGCTCTTTTGAATAAAAAAAAAAGAGAAAGAAAATACAGACACGGTTTCTAAGGAAATATTCTCAGTGCCTGATTCATCGAAACCCAGCACAGTCATTTTCCATGGAATTTACTCTGAAATGTCATGCTTCTCTTTCCTTTTTTTTTTTAAACAATAAATTATGTACCTTTGTGCTTTATTAAGTCAGGTAACCTTCTCTTTGTTAGACATGACGACTGTATGATCAGTCTCAAGTTGGTCTTGTTCAATTGTTGGCCACTCTTAATGCTTATAGATGTGTGTGTGTGTGTGTGTGTGTGTGTGTGTGTGTGTGTGTATAAATAAGCATTTAAAGAATGATGGGGCACATGTGAGGCTAGCGTTAGAATTCCCGTGCCGAATGTTTAAGTGTATTTTCATAACCGTTAATATTTCCTGATATAGGGCAAGGATGTTAGACAGCACTTCTGTACTTAAAAATCACAATTAACATTATAGATGGACTCAAAATGTTTGGAGAATTGCATTTGCTCACTCAACTGCTCTTCCTCTCCACCTGCTCCCTCAATACAGTGATATGGAATGGCACCATCCCTGGAAGGGAGTTTTCTTTAAACCCCTCTCTTACATGAAGCCAGCTTTAGGGTCAGGAAGACATGGGTTAAAGTCCAGCCTTTTCCAAATACTATCTATGTGATCATGAATATTTAACCTTTTTGTGCCCCAGGCAAACCTCTGAAACCATAAATTACAGATTATCATCAAGAGGGAGCTTCCTTTTAAGAGGTCGGTTAGTTCAGCCACATAATTATACATATTAGTAAACTGAGGCTCCTAGAGGTTATAGGGCTTGCCCAAACACACACAACAGATATGGAATTTTAGCCGGCATTTTGGGGTTCCTAGACTGATGCTCTTCTCATATGACTTCCTTTCCTTTTCAAGGCAACCCTCTCAAATGCTGTTTCTTTCTGACTTTCCACAACCCCTTCCTGCTTCTCGGTAGATCTCAGAAGCAGGTCTGATTCTGGGGTTTTGGACAGAACGTAAAGACTCTCATCAAGAAGAATCCGCAAGTTTTTAGACCAAGTCCAGCTGTTGTCTTAAGTTAAAGAATGATAGAGACAATACATATTTACATAGCACTGTCTGGTTTATAAAGCATCTTTCTTCCCATAGAAGAATCCTAAAGGGTCAGGAGTGCAAGAATTATTATCTTCAGGTGGCTGGGTGGAGCAGTGAATAGAGTGCTGGCCCTGGAGACAGGAGGACCTGAGTTCAAATCCAGCCTCAGATGCTTAACACTTGCTAGCTGTGTGACCTTGGGCAAGTCACTTAACTCCAATTGCCTGTCTTCTCCCCTCCAAAAAGCAAAAAAAAAAAAGAATTATTATCCCCATTTTATAGACAAGGAAACTCAGGCTCAGAGCAGTTATACAATTTGGTCCAAACCAGGGGTGGGGAAATGGGTGGCCTCAAGGCCACATGTGGCCCTCTAGGTCCTCAAGTGAAGCCTTTGACTGAACCCAAACTTCTTGTTCTATGAAGTTTGTGAAGTTTGGATTCAGTCAAAGGGCCACACTTGAGGTCCTTGAGGGCCACATGTGACCTCAAGGCCATAGGTTCTCCACTCCTGTTCCAAACCTTACTACTAGGAATAGAACTTATGTTTGAACTCAAGCCTTGCAACTCCAAGTCAATTCTCTTTGCATAGCCTAACATGGAATGTTCTAGCAGGAATGGGGAACCTGCAGCCTCGAGACTACATGGGGCCCTTTAGGTTCTCAAGTGCAGCCCTTTGACTGAACCCAAACTTCTTGTTCCATGAAGTTTGTGAAGTTTGGATTCAGTCAAAGGGCCACACTTGAGGACCTAGAGGGCCACATGTGACCCTGAGGCTGTAGGTTCCCCACCCCTGGTCTAGGGTTTTCTCAGATTCCAATTCTTTATACGTTGGTGAGGCCACAGGCAGTCAGGAGAGGAAAGTACAGCCCTAAGGTGGAGGCTTGCCTTTCTATTTCCTCTAATGAGGGTACATTTCCAGTGGGAGCATCGTGTTTTGGATAGAGAGCCAGGAAGATCCTGGTCAAATCCCACTTCTGATACAGAGTGGTTGTGTGACCCTTTTAAACTCTCAGTGCTATAAGCAACTCTTGAGTCCAGGATATTTGCTGACGTGTATTGGGAGACTGAGCTTCCCTAATCCAGTGAAATCTCTTTACCCAGGAGCTCAATATATCAATGATATTTAGGTTTAGCTCTACGCCCTTTCAGTATTTCTTACTTACATAGCACAGGAGCTCTTTGAGAGTAGGTATTGTTATGTTTCTTTCTTTGGATCCCCAGAATGTAGTCTCAGGCCTGGAATGCAATAGGTACTTAATAAATGCTTGATCAATAGTAGCTGCCCAAAGTTCATAGATGATCATGCAGAACATACTCATTTAATTCACCAGTCCCTTCTGGCTTCATTCATTCTATAAAGGGAAGACCAGGAAGGGAGGCCTGGATTTCTGATGCTCACAGGTAGTAACTGAGGACAAGAACCCATTTGTGATACGTAGGGAAGGAGATCTTGGGAGAGCTTTCTCATTGTACTACAATCTTTTAAATATGGCAAATGAAGAATTATTATAACCATTATTATGGTTATGAATGAAGGGCTATGATCTCTCTATATATAAACATATATGTGTGTGTGTGTGTATGTGTGTGTGCGTGTGTGTGCGTGTGCATATACACATATATTTAGTTTTTTTACCATGGCTATTAAAGTCTAGCCCAAAACATTTTGACTCCCATTTCACCTGCTGACCTGGCAGCATGATTTGGTGCTACTCTCCTGGTGAGCTTCCAACATAACATATAATTTAATGCAATTAATTAGAAGATTTAGTAGAATGATACTTATATAATTAATTTAATCATCAAACATTATTTAAATTGCTCTCTCTCCTTCTTTTGCCTACAAGGTGAGCTGCAGTTCATTGGAACTCCTTACCTAGCCCACTGCCTTGGGCTTCTGCTATAGAAACCAGTTCTGGGCCCCGCTTCAGCATTTTGGAAAAGAGGAGCCCTGAGGGAGACATTGGACTACCCTTCCCTTGAAGCCATAAAAATTGCTGGGAAAGAACACAAACTGCAGGTTGCCAAGCCTCTGGTTTACTGTCTGTATTTCATCCTGGGTCTTGCACAGACTTTGTTTAGGAGAAACTGTGCCACGGGGGTTCCACAGTCAGAGGACCATTGATGGGAATTTTACTACCAGGGGAGGGTGCTAAGTACAATAAAAAAACTAAAACTACCACATTGTACTTTTTTGCAAACAAACAAAAGGAACAACATTCAGATCTTTTTCTCCCTTTGCATGACCAACAAGCCAGGATGTAGATTCCTGCAAATTTATCCTACAATTAAGCTTAGCAGGTTTGTGTGGTATATGGACACCCTCTTGGCCCACTTTTCTGTCTAGTTTCAGGTTCTGTTCCACATTGGCACAGAGACAGATGACAAAGTGGTTGCAGAGATAAATTGCTTTGTAGTTACTTATCTATGTACTTGTTGAAGTTCTTTCTCTTCACTAAAATGTAAGCTTTCTGAGGGCAGGCCTTGCTTCATTTTTGTCTTTGACTCTCCAGTGGCTGATATGATGCTTGGTATATAGTAGGAAATTAACAAAAAGTTGCAAAATTAAAAAAAAAAACTCTTGTGATTTGTAGAATGTGTCTCTTGGCTTATTAATATCAACCACACACATTTTTGTAATTTTTAAAGTTTGCCATATCCTTTCTTCATGACTCTGTCACTTAGGTATTATCACCATTCTAGAAACGAGGAAAGTGAGGTTCCGAGCCCTTATTTATCTCTGACTCCACATCTGGCAAATATCTGAAGCAAGGATTAAACCCTTCTCCTTACTCTCAGGCCAGTCGTCTATATGCCATACTGACTGTCAAGAATAGACATACTTGGTCTTGTATTATAGTTTTTAAAAGTAGATTTTAATTGGTAAGCTTTACTTTTTCATTACCTACATTTTCCTCTATACTTCCTCCTTTCCACAGGACTCACACACTCACACACACACACACACACACACACACGTGTATGTATGTAGACATATTCTGAAACTGAAGGAGTTCCTAAGAATGTAATCCCAGGTCATGTGAACATACAATTCTTTCTTCAGAGTCGAGGATCAAGAAGGACTGAACCAACTCACTTAAGGGTTGGTCTTAAGATTTAAGTTAGTCACACACAAGGAATAAATCAAGCAAATGTGCTGCCATGAAATCCCTCTGCAAAAATGTACTTTTTCATGACTTTAATTGGCTTTGTCAGTAATAATAGTTGACACTTCTGAGGACATTTGCTGACAGCTCACTCTTCTTCCTTCCTTCTCATTTCACATAACTCAGATGTCTTCTGACTTTTTTTCCTTCTTCCCATCTCACACAAAGAGATGGCTTTTCTCCTTGCCAAAGTTTACCTGCATACATTTACAAGGGATCCTGTTCTGTTTTATCTTCTCAAAGAGATTGTCACTTCTACCATCCCCATTCTCTCATTAATCCTCAATATCTACTTACTAACTGGCTCCTTCTCTACTGCTTACAAACATCCTTGTAGTTCAAAAACCCCTCACTTGATCCATCCATTCTTGCTAACTATTATTCTATACTTTTCTCTTTTTGAAGGCTAAACTTTTTGAGAAAGCCATCTCCAGTTGATGATTTCACTTCCTTTTCCTCTTACTCTCTTAACCCTCTGCAAATTGGTTTTTGAATTCATCATTCAACTGTATTCAGAGAGAAAAGAAGCAAGCCTCTGCCAGAGCTTTGGGAGGGAGATACCTATGATTAATGGGTTAAAGGGTTAATGGATTCAAGTCCAGCAGAGGAGACTGAGAAGTTGATCATATGGTAGAAGGAGCAATAGAAAAGAGTGGTGTTCCAAAAACTTAGAAGAGAGTGTCAAGGAGAAGAAGGTGATATGTAATGTCAAAGGTTCCAGGGAGATCAACAACAACAAACATATAATAGATATCTACTATATGGTAGGCACTGTGCTAAGTCCCAGAGGTAGAAAGAAAGGCAACAGACAGTCCTTGTTCTCAAGGAGGTCACAGGCTAATGGTTAGGTCAAGGAGGATGAAGATGGAGAAAAGGCCATTAGATTTAGCATTGATAACTTTGGAGAGAGCAATCTTAGTGGAATGATTTAAGTCTTAAGACTAACCCTTGAGTAAGTTGGGACAGTCCTTCTTGACTCTCAACTCTGAAGAAAGAACTGGAGGTTCACATGACCTGGAGTTACATTCTCTAGCTTTGAGTTGTGGAGCCAGACCAGAGACTGAGTTTCTGGATTTCACAGAGAGAACAACTTGATAGGACTGTGAACTGTCTACCTACTTAATTCCATGAGTATTGAAAACATATTTGAGTATCTACTGCTGTATAGGTCTGGCATTATTTTCAATTCTGGGGAAGGAAAAAAAGTACAAAGCCTACTCTCTTCCTACAAGAAGTCTACCACTGAGCTGATAGGATTTTTTTAGAGTAATGGTTAAAAATCCCTCCAAACTAACTTTTATTGGTACGAGAATTCCTGCTAAGAAGACTCTCTGCTGATGAAGAATGATAATTATGGTGTCACTTACAGGCTTAGATATACATGTACTTTATCAAGGGAGATGTAGTGGATAGGGTGCTAGGCTTAGCATCAGGAAGACTTGGGTTGAAAACCTGCCTCAAATTCCTACAAGTTAAAAAATGATGGGTAAGTTGCATGACTCCCTAAAACACCTATTTCCTCTCTTTTAAAATGGGTCAATAATAATAGTACCCACCTCACAGGATCAAATGAGATAGTGTGTGCAAAGCACTTTCCAAAACCTTAATAAAATATATGGAATTATTTGTTGTTATTGATATAAGTATCCCAAAGGTATATATTCACTCCAAGATATTTGTGTGTCAGTCACTTAATATGAGCACTTTCTATGTTCTGGGTACTGTGCTAAACACTGGTGATACACAGAAAGACAAATATAGTTCCTGCCCTCCATGGGTTCACTTTCTAATGGGGGTGATAGCATGTAGCTAGATTTAAATAACAAGTTATAAATAATAATCTAAGTGTAAACAAAAGATATATACAGAGTAGCTGGGAGTTCATTTGGGAAGGCACTAACAGCTGGAGGGCCTGTGAAAGAACTCATAGCTGGTGGGATTTGAGATGAGTCTTGAAGGAAGATGAGGAAACCAAAGGGAGATGCAAAGAGGGAGAGCATTCCAGACAAGAAGAACAGTCAGGAAAAAAGCCCAGAGATGTCAGATGGGGTGGCATTTTTGAGGGATGGAAAATGGGCCAGTAGAGACAGAATATAGAAGGCAACAAGATGAGTAAAGGGTTAGAAGATTGGATAGACAGGAAAGGGTCTCACTGTTAAGAGATTTAAATGTCAAAGTAAGGCACTATTGGTGGAGCTGTGAATTCATCTAGTTACTCTGTAAAGCAATTTGGAATTGGGCTCCAAAAGTCACTAAACTGTGGAAATCCTTTGATGCAGCAAGACTACTACCAGACATATACCTCAAAGAGACTGTTTTTTAAAAGGCAGGGGAAAGGAACCATATGTACAAAAGTATTTGTAACAGCTCTTTTCATGGTAGCAAAAAATTAGAAACTAAGAGGGGAAGGAGAAATGTAGGAAGGAATCAAGATAAGAAGAACTTTAAATGCCAAGACTTCATGTTTGATAATGAAGATAATAGTTTATCTGAACTATTATCTGAACTAAACTCTGAAGCTTATTAATGAGTGGAGAAGGGAGAAGAGTGGGATAACCTCAGCTAGAACTTTAGGAAAGTCACTTTGGAATTTGAGTGGAGGATGGATTGGAATGCGGAGAGGTAAAGCAGGAGGTATACTAGAGGGGTAAGCTGAAGTGAGGAGCTGAGAGTGACACAAAGGCTTTGACCTTAGGTGACTGGGAAGATAGTGGTATCTTAACTGTAGGGAAATGTGAAAGGGTTAAGGTTTTGGAGATAATGTAAAAGTTGTATTTTGGGCATATTGAGTTTGAGATGTCCAAAAGGTAGTTGGTCATATGGCATTGTATCTCAGAAGAGAGACGAAGGCTGGGTATATAGATCTGGGAATCATCTGCATAGAAATGATGATTGAACTGATGGGAGTTGATGAGATCGCAAGGTGAGATAGTACAGAGCAGCAGTTCTCAACCTGTGGGTCATGACCCCTTTGGGGGTCGAACAACCTTTTCACAAGGGTCACAGGGGTCGCCTAAGACCACCAGAAAACACATATTTCCAATGATCTTAGGAACTGAGGCACCGCTTCTCTGTCTCCAGGTGGATCCGCCCACATGCAGATACGCCCACATATGAGTATTAGAGGTTCATGGCATTAAGGATGGGGGAGTTAATGGTTTAGATACAGGGGTGGGGATCCAGCAGCCTCTAGGCCGCATGTGGCCTTCTAAGTCCTCAAGTGCAGTCCTTTGACTGAATCCAAACTTCACAGAACAAATCCCCTTAACAAAAGGATTTGTTCTGTAAAACTTGGACTCAGTCAAAATGCTGCAGTCAAGGACCTCAAAGGCCACACGTGGCCTCGAGGATAGGTTTCCCACCCATGGAAACAGGGGAAGGAGAAGCTATGGAAGAACCTTGTGTTGACAGCTTTACCTGTGTGAAATAACCTCTTTGAGGGCTGGAGCAATGCCATTTTTTAAAAACAAGGGAACTCAGAAAAATGTCACATACAGTGTTGCCTAGTATCAAACAATAAAAAATACTTGAAACCACTGGAACTATTGCTGTGGAAGATACCTGGGGCCAGAGCAAGAAATTGGACCAGTTAGACATTGACCTGAACAGCACTACATGTTTCTTACAAAATTTTTATCTTCACCAAATATAATTTTTAACACAGAATTCATGACAACTTGATATTTATTCAAAAACCCATTCCTTTAACCAACATTTATAAAATGCTTAGGGGGCCCTAAGGAAGGGAGCTAAGATAAGTTGAAGTCAGAGGTTCTAACACTGGGGAAAAGGAATCCAGGTGGTTGCATGATACATAATGTGCAGATGGAGAGAATGGTTTGTGCTGGAGAATAGTGAATGTACAGGGCTGGATTTGTATCCTGAATGTTTCAAAACTTTGAGGCATTAAAGAAGGGGACTAGCCCTTGGGAAGGAGCCCTTCTACATCATTAGGTAATGGTCAGTGTCATGAAGGATGTTCTTATATCCAAGCAGAGACTCCCTGTGGACCATGGGCCACCTTCCCAGGAGTTCTGGTTATTGCCAGCCCTGAGGGAAGGTTAACGAGAGATGAGTATACATCATTCTATCTTCCCAGACCAGGAGGACTGATTGGGAAGATCTCAGAAAGGGGTGCTTCCATTAATACACATATACTCTCAGCAGTTCTTTTTCCATTCAACCATTCATTCAATAAATACTTCTTGCATGTTGATTATGCCCTAGGCACTGTGTTGCTACTATGGAGGGTAGATTAAAGAACACAGAAATAAAGGATGCTGAGAAAACCTAGAGAATAGCTGTACTTTTATGGAGCTTGCAGTTATGGCTCTGTGTGTCCAAGAGAACTGCACAGTTCTTCCTAGAAGTGATCGCTACCTTCACCCAATTTCTGTTTCAGTGAATCTTTCTTCTTGCCAGAGCTAGTATTAAGAATTCTTATGCCCAGGGAAAACTCAGTTGAAGGGGAAGGGGTATGATTCATAAACCAAGTAGTCATGACTACTCTCTAGCAGAGTAATATTATCTAAATCCGAACATCATGCTACTTAATTTCCTTATCAAACATTAAAACAGTCATCATTAGTTGGAACAGGACTACATGTAAAATCTCTAGCTAATGGGAAGGCTACAAACCAACATATCAATAAGCTATAAGGACACACACACATATACACATGCATATATACATATATACTTACATATGAGGACATTACACATAATTTATAGCATGTGGACAATATATAATATATCACCTATAATTTTTATGTTATATATGTATGTAAATGAATATATATTTTAAAAGACTTGGGAAGGTTCTCATCTCTGTTCCTTTATCTCAGTCAGCTTTGGATTGCTCCATTACATTTACCCTAGGTATAACAATAAGGGTGAGGTGGTTGGTAGAGAGACATAAACCTTCGTGCCACAGACCATTCCCACTCTGAGGTGCTGATGTTCTCCAGAGACATGCTGAGCTAGCTGCTGGAGGTCACGATTAGTAAGTATCTTGAGGGTGATTTTCCGGGGCAGGGAGACAGAAAAGAGTCAGAAAAGCATATAGTGTGGGCTAGTGAAGGACTATGAAATAGAGGAATGACAGACCCATTTAAGGGAGAATGAACTCCCACGTCCCCCATGTCAGTGACCTAGAACAAAGTCTCAGTTGCCTTCCCCTGATTATGTCTCTATCCCTGGCAAATGTAGGACTCCCTGAAAAAATGAATTACTCACCCTGTTTATATAAGGAGGTAGAGAAAAATCATGCTCAGGAGCAGCACACTCAGTAGGATTTCCACTTCTAATTCTTACTCTACAAACTCATCTGCTTCTCTGCCACGAAAGGCTGGGCAAAAGTATACCTGCATTTTGTTTTCTTTCTGACTGACTGCAAACTTAGAGGTCTGGAAAGGGGGGTGGGGTGGAAAGAGTGAAGACCACAGGTTTCTGTTGGGTGAGTTTTTCCTTATGTTCTTGACATCTTCCACCCATTCCCTTAGGAACTCATCTGTTCCAAACCTACACTAACCCTTTGTAAACCTGTATGGCTTTCAGAGCAAACAACTTCCCTTCAGGGGAGAAATGTTTCCAGACAGCTTTTGCTGAGGTTGAAAGCATTATACAGAGAATCAAGAGCAAACCTTACAAGTTTTTACTTGCTGTTGAATCCAGGCTCCTGCAGGGCTTCCTTTATAGTCAAGTTAACCCATAAAATGAGAGCAATAATGTGGACCCCCACATTATGGAGATGGCTCTGAGCTTGGCAATAGTGGGATGCCCCTAGAATAATCCAGGCAGGAAACTTCTGGCTTTGAAGTGACTGCATCTAAAGCAGCCACTAGTAATTAATGTCACAGAGAAATAGATTTCTAGAACTTGAAGTGACCAACAAGATCATCTGCTCTAAAGTGCTCATCTCAAAGATAAGGAAACTGAGACCCAAAGAGAAGTGTTTAGTCTCACAACAAATGAGATGCAGAATCAGGACTAGAATCTGTATCTACAGGTTCTTGGTTGAGTATATTTTCATTATATTTTCTTTCTTCCTTCTATAGTTTATGCAACATATATTAAGCACTTACTATGGACAGAACATTATGTAATACTTTTTTTTTTCCAGAGATGGGCATATGTGGATCTCACCTAAGGCAATAATACAAACAGTTACAATGGGGTTCCATTTACCAAATGCAGAGGAGAAGCTAAGGCATAGGGAAGGAAAAGAAGAGACTTTGTGGGAGTTTCAAATCAGTTACCAAATGGAATTGTAGAAGACTTCATAGTAGCATGCAATGGTGTCCTGGGGTGGATGGCAGGAGGATGTGAGGGAATAGCTTTTAGTCTTTGTTAAAGTCCTATAGATAATTAAGTCCTTATTACGTATCAAGAATTATGCTAAGCCCTGACTTCAAGTGGCTTACATTTTAATAGGGGAAAGATAACATAAAAGAGAGCTGAAAGGTGGAGAGGGAGACAAAACGAGCAGGGTGCCGAAGTGGGTTCTTCCTCAAATGGAAATTCCAAAGCAAGTTCCTCACTGAGAGGAAGAGACTGAGGCAGTGGAGACTTTACCAGGATGAAATGTAGTCTATGAAGCTGTCAGAAATTTGATAATGCCTTTTATACTTCATCTGCTAGGGCATCTAGTAAGATGGAATAAGGAGTTAGGGGGCAACTAGCCAGATAGCTCAGTAGATAGAGCATTGAGTCTAATTCAGGAAAACCTGAGCTTAAATTCAACCTCAGATACTTATCAGCTGTGTGACTTTGGACAAGTCACTTCATCACTGTTTGCCTCAGTTTCCTCAACTGTAAAATGGAGGTGATGCAGCATCTACCTACTAGAATTTTTGTGAGGATTAAATGAGATGATAATTGCAAAGCACTTAGCCCAGTGCTTCGCATATAGGAAGCACGATGTAAATATTGGCTGTCATTCTTACTGTTATTATGAGTTGGGTGAGGTCTTTTTCCAGACCTTGTTCTTCTTTTCCCCCATATTTAGCAGCTTTGCTGCTTTGGGTTAGGCTTGTGCACAAAGGATATCTGGTACCCTCTGTCCCATGCATTCCTAAATATTAGTTGGTTCTCCTATATGGTACGTTTACAAAATACTCGGGAATATTTTTATTAGGTTTTTTTTTATTAGATGCAGTTAGAAGAACTTTACAAGTTTGCAAACGACATCCTGGGTATACATCAATCAGTTTGTTGGTCTGCAGAGTCATTCAGTATCACAATCAGATGTTAAAAGCAAAGCTACTAATACTAAATTCAGTAACTGGCCCATTGAGTCTTGCCCACTGCTACCAAGGACTGTTCAAAAGAGGCCATAGATTAGTGAGACTAGCAATATTCTTCTTGCAAGGAGATGACTAGAGTCAGGAAGGAATTCCTCATTATTTCAAATGTCTTTTCTCATTTCCAGACTTGTTCATTTAAACACTTTGGGAAAAGGTTTTAGTTGTTCCTCACAGAACATCATGGAGGTGGAGCTGGAAGGGAGAGCCTAGATCAACTTATCCAACCTCTTAATTTTATAGATAAATGTCTTCCTCAAGGTCACGGATTTTGAACACAGGTCCTCAGATACTTACTGGAGGCATGACTGTGGGCAAGTCACTCAAACTCTGTTTGCCTCACTTTCCTCATCTATAAAATGGGGAAGATAATAGCACCTATCTCCTATGGTTGTTGTGAGGATCAAATGAGATAATAATTATAAAATATTTAGTACAAGTACCGGGCACAGACTAAGCACTACAGAAGTGTTATTATTAGTATTAATTGCAAATCCAGTAGATTTTCCATGTGACTTTTGCATTTTCTAGACAGTTTCACAGCTCTATCAATCTTTGGCTCTCCATCTTAGCCTTGAAAACCTCTGCTCTCATCAGATAGCATTTATAGATTTGTCCATCTGTCTGATAAGCTTCTTGCCTAAAGTCCTTTTGAATTACTCTATATCAATTTATATTTGGGATCCAAATAATGATCTATTAGAACATTTAAAAATTTTCCTGGTTTCCTACAAAGTAGTAGAGAATGTTGAGTACATATCAGGAATTAAGAAAAATATTTATGAAAATGATGTTATGTTTGGAAGAGACCTTGAAATATCTTCACGTCAATTCCCCTGCCTCAACGACACAAATCTAGTGTCTACCCTCATGCATCACAAGCACAAGAAGGAGAAGCAGTCAGTACTTTTAGTATTAAGTATAGGGTTGGAAGGATCTTGAAAAGTCAGAGAGTTGTTCCTCTCCCTTCAGGCTAAGCCTCACCTGAACCGTTCCAGGGAGATAAGAATCAATCTCATTTTTAAAAAAGCTTGCCAGAGGACAGTCCACAATATCTCTTGTTAACTTCTTTTAATGTTTTAACAGCTCCCATGTCAAAGGAAATCCCCTGTATATCCATTGAAGTTTCATTCAGCAAATACAGATTGAACTCTTGTTCTGTTTATGGCACTGAGCTAGGTGCTGTGGGGGACACAAAGATGTATGAGACATGCATGGCTCATTCCTGCAAGGAGTTTAGAGTCAATCTAGCAGGAAATATGAGACATGCACAAATTACGTATGGCAAAAGGCAGGATGTGATAAATGGTGGATGAGTGGGGCAAACAAAGGGATAGAGGAGCATGTTACCATAGTGTTACAGAGGCAGCATTTCTGGTTAGAATGATCAGGGAAGTAATTATGAAAGAAATGGAACTGCAGTTGGGCCTCGACTGATATATATGTGTGTGTGTGTGTATGTATGTGTGCATATGTACCCACACACACAAACATACATACACATACACACATACATATACAAACATACACAGACATATATAGGAATATGAATTTTTTCAGTTTCAGATACTTTCCCTTTCTCCTCTCTCACTCATTAAGAAGGTTAAAAAAACCTTTTCCAATATAAGGGCAGCTGGGTGGTGCAGTGAACAGAGCACCAGCCCTGGAGTAAGGAGGACCTGAGTTCAAATCCGCCCTCAGACACTAAACATTTACTAGCTGTGTGACCTTGGGCAAGTCACTGAACCCCAATTGCCCAGCCTTCCCCCCTCCAAAAAGCAAAACAAAACAAAACAAAACCCAATATATTTATAATCATGCAAAAATTTCAGACAGTGGGAAGCATAGGCAAAGGCCTTGGTGTAGGAAAGGAGAAGTGAATATTTAAGGAATAGCTACTAAACCAGATTGACTGGAATGAAGGGTTCATGAGTGGGAATATGTAGGGAGGGGTCTTGCTGAAAGCCTAGATACTGCCAGATTGTGGAAAACCTTGAAGTCAGGGTACAGAGTTTAGATTTATTTAAGTAATGGATTGGGGAAATCACTGAAGGGTTTCAATCAGTGGAATGTCATGGTCAGAGTGATGCTATATGGTATAGAAAATTAATCTAGATTAGATGAGGGATAGTCTGGAAATAGGGAGACTATTACGAGAATATTAAAATAGCCCAGGCATGAGGTGAGGTGATCTGATAGAACAGAAAATAAAGGACAAATTTGAGAGCCATTGGAAAGAAAAAATTGATAGGTTTTGGTTAATGGTGACTAAGAAAGAGAAGGCAGTAGAAGAAGGGGTTAGGATGTTCCAGTGAAAAGGACTATGAATTTAGAGTCATCGGACCTGGATTGGAGTCCTGCCTCTATTGCCTACTAACTGTGTGAGCTTGGGAAGGTCACTTTCTCTGGGCTTCATTTTCCTCATCTGAAGAATAAGAAGAGGAGATTAGATGATTTCTAATTTCTAGGGTTCCTTCCAACTTGAAATCTATGATCCTATGATTTTTGTCATATTTCAAACTTGGGTAACTCAGACGATGGTTCCCAGAAATTTGTAGAAATATGAATGTTAGGGGATTCAGTTAGCTTTTAAGAGAGGATAAGTTGGGTTATGTACTTTCTTGAAATAATGACAATATGTCTAGAAGGAGATGTCTCACGGGTCTTTGGAAATGTAGGATTAGAATGTGGCACAGGTAGGATAGATATAGGAGTCCTATACATAAAAATTATGGTTGGAACTATTGATTCTCATGGAGGGAAATGGTACAAAGTGAAGGGAAAAGAGTTTTGAACAAGTTTCATAATTAGGAAGCAGTACAAAGGAGAACCAGTTAAGGAATCTGAAAAGGAATAATCAGATAGGTATAAACATAACCAGACTAGAGGATGATGTGATGGCTGCCAAAGAGGAGATTTTTTAAAGAGCTGATGGTCAAAAAGGAGAATAGAAATGGGGGAAAGCAACTAAATTGGGCAATTGCATCAATGGTGACTTTGTACAGGATTATTTCAGTAGAAGGGGAAGGAGTGAAGGCAAGATGGAACAGAGATACTGGTTGCAGAAGAATCCTTTAATAAGGGAGAGAGTAAAATGAAACCAAGAAATAGGATGGTATATTAGGGGCAGGAATACTATAAGAAGACCTACAATGTTTTTTCAGAATTGTAACTAGAAAATTTAGTTCTCAGGGAAAGTAGTAGGAAAAGTTCATTCAAACCAAATACTATTTTAAAGATAATAAATTCAGTTGAATGAGGAAAGGGGAAGGGGAATGATCCTAAGGTATAGACCTCAGACCTCTATAAGGTATAGACTGGTCAAGACCCAGAGCTATGGTATTGCTTCTTGATTGTTGCTGTATCCTTGGGAAAGAGCAAAGTGATGCTGGGGAAGGATAGGACTCACTTGAGATGTGACCATTGTTTATCTCAATCTAATAATTTCTTATTTGGACTAATTATTCTATCCTACTAGGTACTGAGCTTGATTGCTTCTATTGGCTAAAGGAATACACGTGTTGTCAGCGTCCCTGAATTGTTGGCACCCCACTCTAGTTTCCTATCTGAGGTTAATAGACAAAGTGATAGATTGAGGAATATCTGATGGAGCAAGATCCTGGAAAAAGCAGGAGGAGTAAAGAACAAGGCTCTAGGTGAAGTTGTTATTTTGGGCGAGGAAATAAGATCACAGAATCACAGATTTAGACCTAGAGGATTCTTTAGAGGTGCTCCAGTTTGATCACTTCATTTTCCAGTTTAGGAAACTGAGGCCTAGAATAATTAAGTGATTTGCTTGAGTCACAGAAGTAGTAAGCATCAGTGGTAGTATTTGTAATTTTTTCTTCTTCTCTTTATTATTCTTTTCTTTTTAAACTTTGAGTTACAGATTATCTCCCTTCCTCCCACTCCTACTCCACCCACTGAGAAGGCAAACAATGTGATATTAATTATACGTGTGAAATTATGTAAAACATTTCCATATTAGCTGTATCACAAAAAATGAAGTAAGGAAATGTTATTTTAATTTGCACTCAGAGTTCATCAGGTCTCTCTCTGGATGTGGATAGCATTTTTTTCATCATGAGCTGGGACCAAGCAAAACTGAGAGGGAAAATACAGAGTGTCAGCACTCTGTCCATCTGTTCTGCCTGTGTTGATGTTTCTTTGTCAGACAGAGACATTCTGTCTGTTGACTTGTGTTTGTGTTACTTTGTCAGACAGTAGCATTCTGTCTGTTGATTTGTGTACTTTGTCAGACAGAAGCACTTTATTGATTTGTGTTAGTGTTAACTTTGTCAGATAGAAGCACTGTGTCTCTTGATTTGTGTTGATTTCTCAGACAGAAAGTCAACTGAGATGATAGTGCCAGTGATGTGTGTAAATATTGTAGCCCTGTTGAGCTTTGCTTTCCTAGAAACAGAAACTGTGAAGAGTTTGGAGTGGAGCAGTCCCTGTGAGCTGCAATATGGAACAGGAACAGAGAGCTGCCTACCTGTGAATCTAGGCAATAGTCGGGTGAATCCAGGTAAGATCTGGGAGTGTGGAAGAGAAGCCATGGGGTTTGGAAGTCAGCCTCAAGTTAAGATAAAAGAAGACTTTACTTGGTCACTCAGTGCTGACTGATGATATTGTAACTTTCTGTGACCTAGGGGAGGATGGCCTTTGAACTTTCAACTACCCCTTAAGGGTGATTGGCTTAAGGATGATTGGAAGCCAGTCTCCAATCAAGATCAAAGAAGAATTGAGATGGGTACTTTATATTGATTGAGGAGATTGTGACTTACTGAATGATATGTTTTGTTTAAGACTCTGTGGCCGCCTTAGTAATAAGTTGTTATGTTAAATTGTTGTGAATGTTGTGCTTTAGTTTCTTGAATGTTTTGCTTTTGTTTATTGTTGAATAAATAGAGAGTTGACTATACTATATGATTAGATCCTTAAAGTTATTCACAGCAGCGGTCCTCAGAAGAGCTGCTCAGGATTGGCTTTACAAGTGCCAGCAAAGGGTCCCTGGTAATTTCTTTATGAAAGTTGTCTGACCCTCTTGTCACCTTTGGGCTGAGAGCTCCAAACATTGCTGCTGCTGTAGCTGCTATTGCAGCTGCCTCCAAGGCCTACCCCCTGGTTCTTATGACTGCTCTCAGGCCTCCATCCACCCTGGTGTTATAGACTTCTCCTGCTGATCTTCTAGTTTTCTTAGGCTAGGAAAATGGATCCCTTTGACCTTTTATTGGTTCTGCTGCTCCAAAATTTGACCTGAGGCATTATTTTAAAATTTGGGGGGGGGGGGGAAAGTTGGGAGAGCTCAACTGGATCCTGGCTGGGACTCCACTATCCTGGATCTGCCCTCTCCAAGTAGATTCAGTGGTGATATTTGAAACTATGTTTTCCAATTCCAAACCCTGTACTAGAGGGATACCTCATCTTCTAAGATAGATTAAAAAAAGAAGAAAGCATGGTCAGAGCTAGGTAAACCTATAAGTTTAGAATGCTAAACTAAGTGGAAAGGAAGAAGGATTAGGGAGGTTCAACTTGATGAATTTGAGTGATCTCAGTAAAGTAGAAGATGAGGTCATTTACTGGGGAGGAAGGAGGGATGACGCAGATTTTTTGATTGATATATCAGAAGATCAAGGGGGAGAGGGACCAAAGTTTCTAGTACGTGTAGCTTTGAAATGATTGAGTGGAGCATCCAGTCTGGATAGGGAGGCAAAATAAAGAGAAACAGCATTAGCAGGTTGGAAGAATAGGAAATAATTGAAGTTCTGAGCATATGTTATAATCAATCATTAAGCATTGCACTAAGCTCTGGGGATATAAAGAGAATTAAAGGACAATACTTGCTCTCAAGGAACTCAGATTCTAAGAGGGGAGACAATACAAAAAAAAAAAACCAAACTGTATGTAAGCAAGCTATATACTGGAAAAAAGGAGGTGGAAGAGCAAGTCCTGTAGGTATGATGGAATAAGAAAAGTACATAGGCAAGAAGAAGGTTGAGGATAGATTTATCTTCCAAGATTTTGGAAGATAAAAAAGCAATTATTATTAAAGATGAGGGATAAGATGAGACTGTTGAGTAACTCTAGTAGAGTAGAGATGAAAATCATAGAATTAGAGGAAGTAGATGATCTTTGAGATGAAGGTAACAGATGGACCACTGAGATAGATATGGAAGTCACTGAATTTAATGACAGCAGACAGAGTAGAGAGGAAAATTGTCATCTATATGTTAAAGCAGCTAGGCAAGATGGAAAATCTCCATGAGCTGGTAAACTATGGCTATGAGGATGTGGCAGAAACATGGACTAAAAAAAGGGAAGATTTCATTGAATGTTGGTAACGTAATTATCTTCAATTGGTATTCAATGATGATAGAACTTAAAACTTTAGTGAGCTAGAACTTGCTTAGTTTTAGAAGGTAGTGTTTGAACTGTGTCCTGAAGAAAGAATGGGATTCTATGAGACAGAAGTGAGAAAGGAGTGCTCTCCCACCATAGAGGAATGTAAAAAGGGCTGAAGACAGGAAACAGAGGAACAAAAGGAAGAACAATATTCCTAGATTCCAGAGTGAAGGAGAGGGAATAATGGCCAAAGATCCTGAAAAGATAGGTTGGGACTAGGTTGTATAGCGCCTTAAAGCAAGATAAAGAAGCCTAACCTATAGAAAACAGGATGTTAATGGAGTTGACTGAGTGATGTGAGTGACATGGTAAGATCCATGCTTAAGGAAGATCACCTTGGCAACAGTATATAGAGATGGACTGGAGTGGAGAGAGACAGAAGGTATCAAAAGTGGAATGGATCCTCTTGGGAGGGAGTAGGGTCCCTGTGACTTCAAGCAAAAGTCCGATGACTATGTTGACCTTCGTTTGTAATGAGGTATAGTTGAATTAGATGACTTCTGAGATCCCCTCTGACTCTGAAATTCTGTGATAGAAGGTCCCTCAGCTCCTCCCTTAAAATCTATATGCTCTTATTACTTAAAACACAACTCAAACATGCTTGGTTGCCTAGTGACCTAGTATTGAAGCCCACAGCAGATTAGAAGCAGCAGATGAAAAGATGGGGAATGGCTTTTGCTAGTCAAGCACACTGATAGTATAAACAAGTGACAGTTTATAGCAAGGGGACAGAAAGACTATAAAAGACAACAGGAACTGTAATAGCAGAGTAGCTCATGGATAATTAGCACAGGGGCATCCAGCTGCACACACCTCAGGACCCTTTTAAGTTATCATGATGAAGAGCAAAAAAGCAGAATCTCAAATCTGTCAGCAATCTTAGAAGCCATCTAGTTCAATAAGCACCCAACCAAGAATTTCCTCTATACAGAGGGAAATCAGGTAGGGCAGGACAGTCTAAGCTTTGCCTCAGGGTGAGAACACACAAATGACAGCATGGATGCTTTTCTAAAGAAGAAGAGAGGCTAGGACAGAGATAGATGGTAAGACAGCACTGGGGTCTAGTAGGGACTGGATGGTGGAAAAGGGCGCCCTCATCAGGAAGAAGTGTGGCTGTAGTCTCTATCTCCAACTTCCAAGTAGAGTGGGTGGATGGCAGGGATCCAACCTGGTAATACAGGGCCTGTTCCAGTTCTGATGTGAGGACAGAAACCCAACTTCTGTCCTGATCCTGGCCATTTGGTCTCCTTGGTGATGACAGCAGTGGTCCATCAAAGGCCACCTAAGAGTATGTTCCACCTGAGGCAGAGAGGCAGCCTGAGTTCCCTCAGGAGGCTTAGAAAACACCCTTAACCCATGATCACCTGAGGGAAAATGGGGCCCCTTGGCACAATCTTTCCAGGACATCACAGATAATTAATGACAGAACCAGACTCAGAATCCAGGCCTCTTTACTCCCTATTGAATGTTCTTTCCATCATATAATTATTTGCTCTCTGGGCTTTATCTTTCTAGATGCTGGGGTCATTCTCTGGGACAAATTCAAAACCTTTGTTGAATAATAAATATAATTATGCATTACATGTGTTTCTGTCTCTAACCATTCAAGCTTTTCACTCCATTACAGAAGATATTATGAGTAGAATGGGCTTTTTTAAGGGTTTTACTGCTGTGGTAGTCATTGTCTATATCTGTTTTTTGTGTTTGCTTCTACTGGCTGGAAATTGATTTTTTGAGGGTTTCTTCCCTCTGTTTTCTAAGGTAAATAAACCAAGATTATAAGTCTTTGATTCCCATTCCCCACCCCCTACCCCACAGAAGCGTTTCAGTTCTTACCTAGTGTCCTTCTACTAGCCTCAATTTTCAGTTGATCTATTCAGGATTCTGCATTTGGTTTCTGCTTGCCATTGACTGAGAGCTTCTCTTCCATATTCTGGTCACTATTGTTCTTTGTTGGCTAAAAAAACTTTCATATCACTGTCATAAAATTATTTTTTCAATGATGAGCTGATGGTGTTTCTGATTTCTGAATGGCAGGAGATGCTTCTCAGTAAATGGTGGTTCCCTGAATTTAACAATGCAATCATTTATAATAGAGCAGAGTCCCATTATGCAGAATACTGCTAGATATACCAGAAAATCACAGCTTCCCAATTGCTTTGAATCATTCTCCAGTGCTCTCCAGGATAAAGGAAATGTTTCCAGATTATGAATATGAAAGATGAAACATTATTACTTAAACTGTGTTGTGTGCCTGCGTGTCTTTAAAGAAATCTAGTTTTTGAATGGATGGAGTACAAATCTTTCTATTGTAATTCTCAATTTTAAACTAATCCAATTGCCATTCTTTTTTCAAACATGCCTCTGCTCCTGTGAAACTGGGGAAAAATACTTGCCAATTACTTTCTTGACAACTATGGGCTTTTCCCAAATACCATTATTTCAACCTCAAGCAGTCATCAGTAATGGTTATTAACTAATGGGATATTTACTGAAGTTGGTTTTCTTTCTTCTTTTCTTTCTGAAAAAGGCACAGGGGGACAAGCGAAGAAAAGCTGGAGACAGGAGTATTCCATTTGAAATCCATGATTAAAAAGCCTAAAAATTCAAACTAACGTTAAAAAAAAACTGTTTTATTTTAATACTCTGGAAGGTTTCAGTGAACTCCATTATTTTCACTCACTATTTGCTTGAATAATTTAGGCAAGAAAGCTAAATTATACATAAAGTGTACAGTTAGAAGAAAAAGTTCATGCACAGCCCCAGGCTATAGCCATCCCCTAATGATGTCTGAAGTCAGTGGAAAAGAACTCGTTAGACTGAGAGTAATTTCTCAGGGTTTAAATTTTTTTTTCTTAAAGCAATAATGTTCTTATAAAAACCTGACAAATAATACACTAAAAGAAAAGCCACAAAAGAGAGTGCATGGTTAAGGCCTTAGCCCTATAAACTTTCATTTAATTTTATGTAAAAACTGGCTTTCCATAGACTGCATAATAGATGGTTGTTGGCAGTCTTGAGTGATCTGATTAAATAGGGAATATACATGTCTTGATTGAATATAGTTGCTATTTGGCCTCATCAGAATTCTGAAGTTTGCAGAGTTAAAAAGAGATGCTTCAGGGCTCAGAGTCAAACCAAAATCGACTGTGAAAAGGGTTACGGGCATCCACTCAGCACATAGGCATTTTATCAAGTGGTTGCAACTTGCTAGGGTATTGTATTTAAGGAGCAACTCATATCATTAAACATTTACAGGATTCACTAAAATTTTTACCTTCTCTTTAAGTGTGACAACAGAGAATCTACCTGCTGGAAAATGACTAAAAGACAAAATGTTATAAAGGCCTTATCCTTTGATTTCTGAGTTGGGTCCTTTCCTTCGAGTCACAGAACCTCACAGAACCTTTTTTGTTGAGAAGACTGTTGGAAGATCACCTGGTCCTGGTCTTCAACCAAAGTTGAGATGGGAAGGAATTTGCTCAAGGTCACAGAGCAATCAGTGGTGAAACTGGGGAGAAAACCCCAGTCCTCTACTTCTTGTTATGACTTTTCTTCTCCTGGCATGACCAGAGCCCAGAGGGAGGTTTCCTGGAGCCTTTGACCTTCACCAAACCACAGCTGAAGTTTCCAGGTATAGTAAGCAGGCTATGATGTTCAGCCCTATCAAAATTTATCAAGGGTGGTTTATCACCCGAAGTCTCCACCCTCTGATCAGAGTTTCAACTGGGGCCAGAAAAGTTTAATCACACTCTTCTTTAGAGTCCTTTGTAAAGCATTAATAACTTGCCTATAATATTAACAATTTTATATCTTATACTTGTATCATTTTGTCACATTAGTTTAATATTACCATCATGTAGTTTCATATTAATGTGATACAAAAAGTAAAATTAGATGTGCACTTTTCATATTGTTATATTGAAATCTAGTACCTATGTGACACTAATACTATTCAAATTCCATAAAATATACAGTTTCTAATATGAAGACGTTTTTATATTGCATTAGCACAGGAATGCAGATTATTCCCTCTCCAGAGCAAAGAAAGGCAGGGTGACTGACTAAAAAGGTCTCCCAGCCTAGGCTGTGTTGGAGGAAGGAATCTATGAGTAATAAGAATAATAAAGGGAATTATTATTATTAATAACAAGAATAGCTCACACTTATATAATGCTTTAAGGTTTACAAAATACTTCCCTCATAACAGCCTAGAAGTTTCTCATGTTTTTCAAATGAGCTCTGCATAACAACCTGAACCCATCAATGTTTTATCTCCCATGTTTACTTAATGCATTTTCTCCACTTTGGATTTCTCTTTCCTACCCAGTTTTGAGGAGAAAGTCTGCATGTGTTCTCTGTCAACCTTCCCATCCCCTGGAAGGGTGCCCTTTTCCCTCCTCTACCCCAAGCAGACTCTTCTGGTTGGCACAGTCTGCAGGAGCTACTCTCAAGGTTTGGTCAGAGTAGTTGAGATCTGAATAAGCTCCTTTGCTATAAGTTCAAGTAAGATTGCCTAAGAAGATTTTTATTCCTTTAGTCTAGATTGACTACTAAGACAAAAGGTTCTTCTCACCCCATTCAGAATACGAGTATCTATTGAAAATGGAAGGAAATTATTCTAGTAAATTTAGAAAATCTGAAGTCACTGTGTGACTTTGGGTAAGTCTTTAACCTCTCAGCTCAGGATATCATCAGAGATGTAGATGAGGAGTGTAAAAGCAGATGGGGCGGCCATGTAGTAAAAGTCAGGATAATCAGCAAAGAGCTTGTGGTCTTCATTGCTGACTGCAATAGCAGAAGATCTAGAAGTAAGGATCCAGTAGCTTGGGTGGACTATTTCGAGGATATATGGAGGGATGTGGATAAGTGGATATATTGTCAGATGTGGATGGTTATGATGAGAAGCAAATTCCCATATTGGTAATAAAAAATAATAACTAACACTTATGTAGATATTTAAGATCTGCAAAGCCCTTTACAGAGAGCTCATTTTGTCCTCACAACAACTCTGGAAGGTGTGTGCTATTATTATTCCCATTTTGTAGCTGAGGAAACTGAAGCCGATAGGGTTAAATGAATTGCCCGGGGTCACACATCTATTATGCGTCTGAGCTGGTTTGAACTCAAGTCTTCCTGACTCTAAGTTCAGCTAGCCCTCTCTCCAGTGGACCACCTAGCTGCCTATGATGAATGAGAAAATAGCTTGGTTGAAGTGTCAAAGTATGAAGTGCTCTATCATGCTGACAGAATGGAAGTATTTCTATATATAAGACTTAAGGCTATTAGTTATTTAGTTCTCAATTTTTTTTTTTTTTGCCTTTGACTGGTAAACCTTAAACCATTAGTTTAGCTCTGAAATGGGCTTACCCTATTTTCTTTATACTTCGTGAGTCATATGAGAGTGATTTATGACTTGAACTCTTAATTGCAGAACCTTCTAGGTAGTAGTTTTCATTAAGAAATAAATATTGCCATGCTTACTGTTAAAGTCCAAGCTCTAGTGTGTCCTAGAAGTGTGCTCCTCTACTAGAAAGACTTTATTTAAGTATCTGAGTATGCTTGCTATATAAGAGTCAGCCTAGTTAAGTAAAGAGAAGTTTAGAACAGTAGATTGGTCACTAGCTCATTGATGCCTACAATATTTTCTCTAAAACGAATGGGAAAGCTAGACATGGCAAGGCCTACATGTTATCATACATGCAAAAAAATGTAAAGAAACAACTCTGAAAGACCTAGGAATTCTGATCACCATAATGGTCAACCAAAACTGAAGAGGACTAATGATGAAACATGTTACCCATTTTCTGAAAGAGGTGAAGGACCCAAAGCATGGAATGAATTATACATGTTTTTTTCGACATGACCAATGCAGAAATTTGTTTTGCTTGACTATACATGTTTGTACGAGGAGATAAAAATAATGATACATCTCCCAGAAGAAATTTTTTTAAAAACTTGAATACTATGTGCAGGAAATAATACAAAAACCTTGCTTTGAACTTTTGAATATAGACAACAAATTTAGACCACAGAATAGATAAATGTTATGCAAGATGGTCAGAAATGGATGGATGGTTTCATGCATTCCATTAGAACATAGAAAAGAAATTGCCCATTTACATGGGCAACTTTCACTCAAATGAGGGATTGTCTCTGGTGGAACTCTGTGAATTCAGTGCCATGCCCATGCCATGCCAATAGATAGTAAATGCCTAGTTAGTGATATGGGAGCCATTTAAAAATAAGGCATCTATGTGTTTCAGCTCATTGACTCAAGAGAACAAAGGTCTATTGACCAAATACAAGACCAAATACAAGCATATTACATATAATAATAGTTCTGACCCAATCTACTTAAATAAGTAGTTGATGCTGAAAGATGCCAAACAGTTAAAAATGAGGACATTGCTTCTGATTATCATCATTTCTTTTTCTTAATTGGTGCCTTCTGTTCTTACACTAAATTCTTTCCCAAATATTTCCTTGTCCCCACTCCTATCAAGACAGTCTTAAACAAAGACTTAAAAAAAAAACAACAAAAATGTTTAGCAAAATCAATCAGTGCATCAGCCACGTTTGACAGCATATGCCACAATCCATACCTGTAATCCTGCACTGTTACAAAGAAGGAAGGAAGGAAGGAAGGAAGGAAGGAAGGAAGGTGTATTTTCTTGTCTCTTCTCTGGAAGAGTCTGCTTGTTATGAATGCATCATATGCAATTTTGTTTTATTTCTCTTTCCAATTATGTTGTTGTGGTGGTTTTGTTATGGCTTTCCTGGTTCTACTCCATTCTTTATCAATTTAATATTTTCCCACATTATTCGAAATTCTTATTTTCTCATAGCTCAGCAACATTTGATTACATTCATGTGTTTAGCAGTTCTCCAAATGATGAGAACCGACTTTGTAAATTTCTAGTTCTTTCTCCTTCAAAATGCTACTATTAATATCTTCATATATATATATATATACATATACAGATATATGTGTATATATACATATATATATATTTGAACTTTCTTTTTGTTTCTCCTCTTTGGTATACTTATCAAGCAATGGAATATATAAATCAAAGGATATAGATATTTTAGTTACTTTTCTTGCCCAATTCTAAATTACTTTCCAAAGTGAGTAGACCAATTCACAACTCTACCTGCATTTGTATGTCAAGATGTCAGCTCTTTCAACATTTACCTGTTTTGTCATTTTCTTAATCTTTGACAATCTGAAGCATATAAGGTGAAACCTCAGGTTTGCTTAGTTTGAATTCCTCTTATTTTCAGTGATTTTGTAAAAACCTTATCAAATGGATGGTCATAAGTTTGACTTTTTTTTGAAAATTGTTGATAGCCTCGGACCACCTATCTGTTGGGGAATGTCTCTACCCTACTCTCAGGTGCTGATTACTTCTGAGGACTTGTACATATACTTTCTTAAGATGGGATTCATTCACAGGAAGTATCTCTCTTCCCCCACCCCCACCTCTTTTGGAGAAAGTAATCTCTTACTGTACCTTTTTCTCCCATTATAAAATTCCTGTTCACCACAGATACAAATGCTACTCTTTTCTCCCTACCCTTCCACCAACATGGTAGTTTTCTTTATTGGCACACTCTGATTTCCCCTTTAAGGAAGAGACCTTCACAATTTCTCATTCTAGGCATTTATTCCTTTTCTTCCACAGCTTCCCCACCCCCTATTCTTTTTGAGAGATTAAGGAAATTACTATCCCTTCTCTGTTTACCATCAGATACATCTCTATCCCTATCTACTCTGCTTCTTGATTCCCTTTCTGCTTAAGTGATTTCCCACTGTATTATTCCTCTCTCAAAAGATATTTCTCCTCTTATGGGTGAGGAGAGTGGGCTTTCATTCAAAGAATATCAATTTAGTATTTTGAAAAAATTCTTCCTCTCTCCTAAATCTTTAAGATTCTCTTAAGTTATTAGGTCCTTAGAACTCCTTTGCACTTTTGTTTCTCTTTGTTTTTTCTTTGATCCCTCTATCCATTTTCTTTTGCTTTCAATAATAGCAAAAAATGGAAGAATTGTTTTAATAGCTTACCCTTTTTGATAGTTGTATTTATTTATCCTTTTTTTGTATATCTTAATTAGAATGTTTGCAAGAAGAATTTTCTGCTCATTTTTTTTGGTTTGTTTATTTTGCAGAAATGCTTCAAAAGCACCATTTCCCTACCCTCCTTCAATGATGGTTAAGATCAACTTTTCAGGATAAGTTTCCTGGGTTGCAACTTGAAATCCTCTGCTTTTTGGAATATTTTATTTTATTCTTTTCCTGAAATTTGTCATCATTGAAGGCTAATCCTAAATTTTTAAATGATTTTTTTTTATAGCTGAAGTCCTTTCTCCTGACTCTCTTCAAAAAGTACTGATAGTATGAAATTTAGCCATTGCATGTCTTGGAGTTTCAAATGAGGGATTATTTCTGGTGGCACTCTGTGAATTCAATAAACCAGGAATTTGTTGTCTATATTCACAAGTTCAAAGAAAGTTTTTTGTATAATTTCCTGTACATAGTATTCAGGTTTTAAAAATATTTCTTCTGGGAGATATATCATTCTTTTTATCCCCTGGTACAAACATGTATAGTTAAGCAAAACAAACTTCTGCATTGGTCATATCAAAAAAAACATGTGTAACTCATTCTATGCTTTGGGTCCTTCACCTCTTTCAGAAAATGGGTAACGTTTTTCATCATCAGTCCTTTTGAATTGTCATTGATCATTATGGTGATCAGAATTCCTAGGTCTTTCAAAGTTGTTTGTGTTTACAATATTTGTTGTCATTATATAAATTGTTCTAGTTCTGTTCATTTTGCATCACTTTGTATGTCTTCCCAAGTTTCTCTGAAACCATTCCTTCTTCTTCACTTACAGAACAACAGTATTCCATCACATTTCTATACCATACTTTTTTCAGCCATTCCACAAGTTATGGGCACTCCTTCAGATTCTCATTTTTGCCGTGTCAAGAAGTATGAATATTTTTGTATATCCGTAGAGTTTATTTTGCTTAGGATTAAGCCTATCCTGAATCTATTGTCTCTCTAATTCCCCCTTCTCCCTTTCCCCCCTTTCCCTCCTATTTCCTTATTGAATAAGATATATTTTTGTAACCAACAGTATGGATGTTTACATGTATATGCATATATTTTTTCCTCCTTTAACAAGTTCAGAAGAGAGTGGGATTCAAGCGCCTGCTGCTCTCTCCCACTCCCTCCTCCTTGTTTGTATAGATGCATACCCTGATTGAGATAAATTTTCCTAACCTTTTTTCTTTCCTCTCTAGTATATTCCTCTTCCCCTTTCTTGTTTTCTTTTTTTCTTAAGATGATCGAGGCATAATAGAACCATGTCCAGGCTTTCTGTCTGTGTTAGACTCCCTCTATAGCCCTGATCACAATATAGTTCAGTAGGCACATATGTATCACTTCCACATATTAGGATGTAAACAATATATCCTTGTTTGCTGTCTTGTTATTTATTTTTACTTACTTTTTAACGTTTACTTTAATGTCTATATTTGAACTGCAAAGTTTCAAGACTTTGGTCTTTTCATCAGGAATTCTTGGTAATTTTCTCCTTCATTAAATAGGCTTTTTTTCTCTCCCTGTAGCATAATATTTTTTTTCTGGGTAAGATATTTATGGCTATAAGCCTATATCCTTCACTTTTTGGAATATCATATTCCAAGTTCCTGGTCCTTAATAGTGATGGCTACTAAATAGTGGTCCTGACTATGGTTCCTTGGTACTTAAATTATTTCTTCCTGCTTATAGCTTTTTTTTTGTTTTTAAATTAACCCGGAAGCCCTGGGTTTTGGTAATAAATCCTGGGAATTTTCATTTTGGGGTTTCTTCTAGGTGGTAACTGGTGAATTTTCCTATTTTCACTTTCCCCTTTGGTTCTAAGAGATATGGGCAGCTCTAAGATTTTTTGAAATATGATATCTAGACCTCTGTTTTGTTTAGGTAGTGCAGTGGTTCTTTTTTAGATTAGTTTTTAAAAATATTTATTTATTTAGTTAATTTCCCAATTACATGCAAATTTTTTTAATACTCCTTTTTTTTGGGGTGGAGACAATTAAGTGGGAGTTAAGTGACTTGCCTAGGGTCACATGGCTAGTGTCTAAGGCTGAGATTTGAACTCAGATCCTCCTGATTCTGGGGCCACTCCTTTTGAAAAAAAAAATTGAGTTCCAAATTCTCTCCTTTATGTCCCTCCTCCTTCCTTGAGAAAGCAAGCAATTTGATACCAATTATCCACATGAAGCCATGCAAAACAAATTTCCATATTAACCATGTTACATAAGAAAACATAAACAAAAAATCTCAAGAAAAGTAGAATTAAAAAAACATTCTTCAATCTGCATTTAGATTTCATTAATTCTCTCTCTGGAGGATGATAGAAGCTAGGTGGCAAAGTTGATATAGTGCCAGTCCTGGAGTTAAGAACTAGCCTCAGACACTGACTAGGCTATGTGACCCTGAGCAAATCACTTAATCCTTCAGTTTTCTCAACTATAAAATGAGCTAGAGAAGGAAAAGGCAAACCATTCCAGTATTGTTACCAAGAAAAACCCATTTGGGGTCATGAAGAGTCAGAAGTGAAGGAGAAATGACTAAATAACAAAAAACAAAAGTATTTTTCAACATGGCTCCTTTATTGTCTTGGAATCCAAGACTCTTGGATCATTTTCTTGAACAGAATAGCTAAGTCTATTACAGCTGATCATCCTTAAATTATTGCTGTTATTATGTACAATGTTCCTCTGGTTCTGCTCACTTCACTTTGCATGAATTCATTAAAGTCTTCCCAGGATTTTGTGAGACTATTCTGCATAACAATATTCTATCACAATCACATACCAATTGATGGAAAGCCCCCCAATTTCTAGTTCTTTGCAACCACAAAAAGAATTGCTGTGGGTTTTTTGTTTTGTTTTGTTTTGTACAAATAGGTCCTTTTCCTTTTTCACTGATCTCTTTGGGATATAGACCTAGTAGTTATATTGTTGGGTATACACAGTTTCATAGCCCTTTAGCAGAGTAGTAATTCTTAATTTTTTTTTTTTTACTTCAATTTGTTTTCCAGTTTAGTTATTTTTACAATTAGTGCTTTAAATATTCTTTTATTTTTTACTTCAGTCTTTTGACTTTGTGTTAATATTCCTTGACTCATGAAGTCATTGGTTTCTATTTGGTTTTACTTTAATTTTCGCAGAGGTTGTTGCCTATTTCACCAAGCTATTAATACTCTACAATTCTTTCTTCCATAGCTCTTATTTCTTTTTCATTTTTTTCTTTGTCACTCTGATTTCATTGATAAAAATTAAACATTTTTAACCCTCTGATTTATCTATTTCAGCAATTCTAGTTGAATTTATGCCCATGCTTTTCTCTGAGTGGTGGGCAACAAAAGCTGCCAGTTGACATGTGTACCTGTTGAAATGTTTCAGTATGAATTTGGGGTGCTTTAGTATGGGTTCAGGACCTTCTTTTACCCCAGCATGCAGTCTCTCACTGTGCTGGAGTCCTCATCTGCACTTCTGGCCAGACTCTGTCCCTATGGTCTGCAGATCTGCCTTCCTATGCCTACCTGTGCTGGAAAAATGGCTAACTTTTTTAAAAATTGAATTTCACTATCAAAATTCAAACTGGTATAATTTCTAGATATGTTTGGAAAAGGGGTTTTTTAGGGGGGGAGGAAGGGAAGTCATTCTCTTCTTTACCATCTTGGTTTCTGCCTTCCAATCTGTGATTTTTAATTTATCTCTGGTGTGTCCTATGATCAAGCTCAAGCACTTTCCTTCTAAAGTTAAAGTGTTCTTTTAAAGTTTTTTTCTATTGTACTTTCTGTTAAATTTTCTTCTCCTTCTGTATTTTTAGTTCCAAATCTTACATTCTCTTATAACTTTTTTCAAAAAAGACTGTCTTCCTCACTTGTGATTTTTCTGTTTCATTATTTGTCTTTTTAAAATTTCCATTGCGAACTCTAATTTTCATCCCAATATCTTCTTTTAAGTTTCCTTTTTCTTTTGAAGCATTCTGAAGTTTCTCACTATTGTTCTATGATCTCTGGGGAGTCTACAGAATTATCTCTTTTTTTTTGGCTAAGGATTTTTACTCACTTTAATAGTGTAATAATTCTTCAATATGTTATCTTTTCTTTGTATTTTTATTAATTTTTCTTTCCATCTTCTAAGTCTCATTTATTTGCTTGGAAGTTAAGCTCATACCCAGGCTTTCTCTCTCTCTTTAACTCCCCACCCCCTATAACTATTTTCTTATATTCCCTGCAGTTTTTCTGTGATCTCTCCCTTTATTCTTGGCTCTTCTCCCTTGCACTGCTGTCTCACCTTTCCCCCACCAGTTTGGGCTTCTCTAGTCTCTTCCTGCTGGAGTTCATAGGTATTTGACTGACTGCAAGACTAAAGTAAACTGTAAAGAAGAGAACTGATGGAATTGGGATGGAGTCAGTTCTAGATCCTTTCCTTAAGGCATAGAAATCTTTAGGGATTCTCTTGAAGTCATTGGGTCTGTGCTGCCATATCTTCTACCCTATCCCAGCTTCAGTTGTACTCCTTTTCCTTGACATGGCTAGGCAAAATCAGTGTTTTCTGCCTCTTGTTAAGTATCTTGGTGAATTAAACTGAGTCACTGTCATGAGAAGTCAAGACAAGTAACCCTAGAGCTGAATCAAGTAGAAGTCTACAAAGCAGCTTACACTGGCCACACCTCCAAATAATGTGGAATTCGAGGCAGAGACACTAAGTGGGGCTCAAAGTATTTCACTCATCTAATGTTATTTCATGAAGCTTTTACCTTTTGTGATATTTCTGTCCTCTCATCTTGTGGATACAATTTTACTCTATATTTAGTACGTATTTTCACTTTTTTTTTTTTTTTTTAGCTTTTGCAGTTGGATTAATTTATTGCAGTTACTTGGCCACCTTGCTGATCATTTGACTTATCCATGTTTTGCAGAGAAATTTAAATGATATAAAACAGTTGTCAGAATGAGAAGACAAAAAAAGCCCAGAAACTTCCTTAGCCAACAAACACCTGGTAACCTGGTCCAGCAGAGAGACATAGCAGCCAAGAGAAATATTGATTTAGAGTACAAACTTCAGCCATCTCTTGCCTTCCATCTTAGCTTCTAAGCACCTCTCCTCTTAGGTCAGACTGTTCATCCTGGGAAGAGAACAAGCCACCTACCTCCTGTCTTCTCTCCTAGTTCCCAGGTTTCCTCTAGCTGGACCCACCTTGGGCTACCATGTCCTGTCTCCTGCCTCAGCTACCAGACTCCCAGGGTCTCACCTCCTTGTGTTGAATTTTGGGTCTCCTGGTGCCTCATAAGAAGCATTATCTTACTTTGATATCTGACCTCAAGTGAGGAATTTGAACAGCCCATTTACTTTCTCAATGGATCTCTCTATAACTATTGATGTTCTGCTTGGATCTTCTCCTTAATGTTTTGCACATCCCATGCCCTTATGCCTTCCCTGCCTCAGTGACACTGAACCCCTGGCTCCCATTCCTAACTGCTAAATCCCTTACTTCCATTTACCTCAGTACTATTCCTGTCCCTCTCCACCTCCATGTCCAACTCCAAGATCTACCTGCCCTTTCCACTGTGTCTTTGAAACACTTGATAATTAACAAACTGCCTTTCATCTTAAACCTCTTCTTTTCTCACTCTTTCTATTTTCTGGCAGTTGCTAAGACCTGGATTCTTTTTTTTTT
>CM053581.1:95903273-95926424 GCA_028627135.1 Pseudochirops cupreus | reverse complement strand
TTACTTTGACTCTGCGAGGTAGCATACTCAAACACAGATGTGTACTATATATGGTATAGAATAGAATATATTATATATATATGTGTATATAGAAAGTGTATAATAAATACATAAAATCTACATATTATATATACATACATAAAGTATATAGGCATATTATCTACATAGAATACAAAGTGTATATAGAGATAGATACTTTGTGTCTATATATAGACAATAGGTATATCTGTATGTATTCCCTGCATGCATACTTTGCAGTCAAAATATATTTGCAAATATGTGCACATGATTGTATATATACAAAATTGTTAAGAGTACTCAGATACATTTCAACTTCCAAAGTAATTTTCTTAAAATGTAAGTCTGATCATGTCAAACCCCAGGAGCATCCCCCAGCATTATCTCCCCAATCAAGTACACAATCGTGTGTACAGCATTTGAAGTCTCTCATAGCCTGGCCCCTTGCTATACTTCTGGCCTTCTCGCATTTTACTCTCTTCCACATATTCTATGATCCAGCAACACCATCTTCGCTGTGTCTTGCACATAGTGCTGTCATGAGGATTGACGCCTTTTACATTTTTTTATTTTTTTAAGTTAATGTATTTATTTTTAGTTTTCAACATTCACTTCCATAAGTTTTAAACTTTCTCGCCCTTCTTCCTCCACCTTCCCCAGGATGGCATGCAATCTGATATGGGTTCTACATATATATTCTTATTAAACATATTTTCAGAGTAGTCAGGTTGTATAAAAGAATTAGAACGAATGGGAGGAACCATGAGAGAAAAAAAACCACAAAACAAACCAAACAAGCACATAAAATAGCCTACTTCACTCTGCATTCAGACTCAATTCGTGCCTTTTTCACTGGCTGTCCCCCAGGTCTGAAATATTCTCCTTCCTCACTACCACTACCTAGACTCAGCTCAAATCCGACCCTTTGCAGGAGGTCTTTCTCAGTTCTTTCCCCATTTCCAACCCCCCACCAACCCCACTACTAGGGATCGGTTTCCTTCTTATTCAGTGTGCATCTTTTTTTTAAATTATTTTTTTAAATTTATGGAATAAAACAAACATTTCCATGACGTAGTATAATAAAAAAGATGATTGCATATGAAACTGCAAATTTATTATGTACAACTTGCTGTTTTCCTCAAATATATAATCAAATTATCATGTAAATTTCTTTTTTCTTCCCTGTCCTTCCCCCACCCTAAAGATGGCTCCCATTAGACTCAAATATGTAAATATATGTAAAATCGTTCTGTACTTCTATTTATCGGGTCTTTCTCTGGATATAGACAGTATTTTCCTTTGTATGTCCTTTATAGGTAGTTTGGGTATTTATAATAGTCAAAATGACTTTTAGAATAGGGTTTCTTAATAGCAGAGACCATAGTTTTGCCTTTCTATTGCCAGTATGTAGCACACTGCCGGACTGTAAGTGCTTATTGACTGCTTGATAAGGACAAGATGGAAGAAGCATGGCCATATAGAAGTTCATCTGAGAAAACAAAGCTGGGGGCTCTAACAAACTGCAGTGCTCCATATGAATCACGGTGAAACATAGCAGTCCAAAAAAAAAAAATGAACGTAACCTTAGGCTACCTTGGAGCTGTAGTTTCCAGGACAAGGCGAGTCAGAGTCTTTTGACACCTCACCTTAGTGAGGCCACATCTGTACTGTTGGGCTCATTCCTAGTAGATGCATTTGAGATCAGCTGGAGAGCCTCCAGATTAGGGAACCCAGAGTGGTGAAAGGTCATGAGATCATACCAGAGAAGGAGCCATTGAAGGCCCAGGTGATGCTCAACATGGAGAAGAGAATTCTTCTTGGGGGACAGTGCTCATTACACAATGTACTCTCTACACTTAGCTTTTGTATCTGTTGCTCTGTTGATGATCCTTCCATGATAAGTTCATCACTTCTAATCTCATTTTGTTCTTTTTCTTTCAGTCCTGTCTGACTCTTCATGCCCTGGTTTGGTATTTTCTTTCTTGGCAAAGAAGCTGGAGCAATTTGCCATTTCCTTCTCCAGTTCATTTTACAAATAAGGAACCTGAGGTAAATAGGGTTAAGTGGCTTGCCCAGGGTCACACTTTGAGCTTAGATTTGAACTCAGATCTTCCTAACTCCAGGCCCAGTGCACTTCCTGCTGTGCTACCCCATCTACTGTTCTACCTGGTTTCAATTCAATGGATCAAGATGTTTCCACACCAGCTACCCTCTGGTGTCCCGTCCCTCTCCCTTTCCTGACTCCTTTTGTTGTCTTCCCCTTCAGACTGTAAACTGCTCAAGTACAAGGATTATCTTTCTTTTTATTAATTGTGTCCCTAGTGCTAAGCACAATGCCTGGCACTTAATAGGCATTAATAAATGTTTACTGGATTGGATTCACTGGATTGGATTAGATATGACAAATGTCCCCAAGGTTTTGAAGGGCTTTTTATGCTAGAAGTATTAGACTTGTAGGAGAAAACTAGAAGCAATGGATGGACAGTACAGATATAGATTTACACTTAATGGGGGGGGGGGGGGATGGAAACATTTCTTGACCTGTTGGTGCACCTTTCATTTCACCTGTACTTCCTCCACTGGTGCAGATTGCTATCCCTCCATACCTTTGCATACTGTACAATTAGAGTCCAAAAATCTATACTTGTGGGATGTCTGGTGTCACTGGATTGGGAACTCTTCCCACCAATGAAGGAGTTAGGCTTACTGAAGACTCAGTAAATCATCAGTCTCAGGATGCTGCCCAAAGCTTAGAGGGGTTAAATGGCTTGCCCTTGGTCATGCAGATTTTAAATGAGAAAGTTGGGATTTGAAACAAAGATTCCTCCACCCTATTTGTGGGATATTCTCTCTCCTTGCCATCACATTTTGAAGTCTCTAACAGCATTCAAGGCTTAGATCCAGATTCAGATCCTTGTCAAGGTCTCTCTGATTCTCATAGTTCTTAGTAGCAACACCACCCCTCCACCATTACTCTGTATCTACTGTGTACAGATATTGGCACTAACTTTTCTATATTCATGTTGTTTCCCCCCAACCCTCAACAGAAAGCAGACTTCTTGAGGGCAGGGACTGATTTCAATTTTGTTATCCATAGAGCCTAATATGACTGCTGACACACAGTGAACACTTACAAAATACTGGTTGAATTGAGCTGAACTGATTATTGGTGTTAAGGAAATGAAGTTTTATGGCAGATTTTTTGGGAATAATTGTGCAACTTCCCAGATGTCATCTGGACTGATTTCCTTCTGATATTTAAAAATTCTACCCAGTTCACTGACCTTCAAGAGCACCTCACTGAAACTCTAGTGGTAGCTTAAAATAAGGTTTTTAAAAATTAACTTAAAAAATTAAATCCTTTATTTCAGTGATGTGTGTACTCAATCCACTAAAATAACTTACAATTCCTCCATGCTATAGTGTCTGGTGCTCTGTGAGTTCTTGTGGACAAATAGTATTTGACCTTGCTTATATGTGACTCCTTTTCAATATGTCAGGTTAAAGTATGGCTAGCCTTTGGGAACCATAGGTTATCGCCATGATTTGAAAAAGTATCAAAGAAGGACCAGAAAAAATTTTTTTACCCTGAATAAGTCGCATGAAGAGTACCTTCAGCTGGCCTAGAAAGGGAACAAGGCACTGTTGATTACTCTCTTCTTGATATTCTCTTCTCTTCAGTTTTTCCTCATACTGCTCTCTCCTTGTTCTCCTCCTACCTGTCTGACCTCTCCTTCTCCGTCTCCTTTGTCAGATCTTTGTCCAAGTCACTTGTATTCACAGTAAGCAGTTCCCAAGACTTTATCCTGGGCCCTTCTTTCTTCTCCCACTTTACTATTTCACTTAGTGATCTCATCAACTTCCATGGATTCAACTAATATCTCCATGAAGATAATTCTCAGACCTATATGTCTAGTACTAACCACTCTCCTGACCTCTAGACTTTTAGCTCCAATTGCTTATTAGACATCTCTAATTGAGTGTGTTGTAGACATCTTAAACTCAACATGTCCAAAACTAAACTCATTATCCTCCCCTATCCCATTACTTCCCTGTTCCTAATTTCCTTATTACACTCAAGAGTAACACTATATTCCCAGTCATGCTAACTCACAATTGAAGCGTCGTCCTTGACATTATCATCATCACCATCACCATCATCATCATCACCATCACCATCATCACCATCATCATTATCACCATCATCATCATCATCACTATCATCACTACCATAGCTAACATTTACATAGTGCTTAGTTTGTGTCAGGCACTGTGCTAAATGCTTTGTAATTATAATCTCATTTGAGCCTCATGAGAACCCTGGGAGATAAGTGCTATTATTTTCCTAATTTTACAGATGAAGAAACAAAGTCAAAAAGAAGTTAAATGACTTGCAAAGAGTCTACATGGCTAGTAAGTATCTGAGGTCACATTTGAACTCACTGGGTCGACTAGATTTCTCACTCTCTCACTTTGTCCATCTCCAGTCAGTTGCCAAGTCCTGTTATTTCTTCCTTCATAATATCTCTCATAAAGTAACATGTTTTACAAGAAATCTTTCTCAGTATTCCTTAATCTTAGTGCCTTCCCTCTGAGAGTATTTCCAGTTTATATTGTATGCAATGTGTTCATATGTGTTCCCTACATATTGTCATGCTCATTAGACTGTAAGTTGTAAGTTGCTCAAGATGAAGGACTGTTTTGTTTTGTCTCCACCTTTTTTGTATCCCTAGGACTTAATACATTGCCTGGTATATAGCAGGAACTTAATAAATAATTGTTCACTTTTCTTGACTTCGACTGATAGAGACATCCTGGGAAGACAGGTTTCAAGAAAAGTAATGGGGAGAGATCTCAGTTGTAGGGAAGAGAAGGGAAGGGGGAAGCATTTACCCTTGCCCACCAGCTGATACAAGAATAATCTCCTCTCTGCTGCTGCTAAAAGGTTGTAGACACTGTCAGTACCCTCAAAATTTGAGGCATGGGAGCAAAATACTTATCACTCCATCCTAGTTTTTGATCTGAGAAATAACTTGAGTAGAAGGAAACTTGAAAAAAAAAAAGAAAGAAAAATCTAACTACCTCTCCATCTTCCAACTACAAAATCTAAAATCAATCCAGAGTGTTGAGCATTTAGTTGCTGGTCATGAGTAGAGATGGTCCTTATAGCCCTTAGCATTTCATTACCTTTATTATTTTGACTTGTTTAGTTACAAGTGTGCTTAGTTCAAATCAAGAAATTATCTGGCATGTTTTGAAAATTCAGCTCTTGAATTTAACTGAGTGACTTTCTGTAACAGAATGCCTGCCTGAGATTAACTCTGTACTCTTTGTAGGACCGACATATGCTTTTTTCTGCATGTTAAGAAGCATGGATTCTAGTTATGTGATATATTTAAGATGTATTTAATTCTGCTTACATAGCTGCAAGTTCGGAGTTTTTTAAAATAGGTTTATGGCCCTATAATTTCTTGGAAATTCCTTTTATTGGCACTGCATCTGATATTTGCCAACCTGCCTCTAGCCCTTCTTTCTGTCTGATTCAACACCAAAGCTTTTGTCAGCAAAGAGGTCAGTCACCTCTTAGCATAATTTGGAGATAGGGCTTTGGCAATGTTTCTGACAATGGGTTTATCTGTTATCTGCCAATGTTGTTTTCCTGAATGGTATCTGATCAAACTGAGTCTGCAATCTCTAAAAGAACCTAAGGGTGTCTTCATTGCTCTTTCTTCTGTCTCTGGTATCTATCAATCACTGACCAGCTAAGATACTATGTGATCTCACGAGAAGAATAATAGACAATTCTTGCAAACATTTTGGGACAGACCACGGCAAATTTAGGCTTTTACCTGTATTTTTATATCATTTCATTGATGCTCTACTCCATCCCCACCATGTCCCATATGGCTCTACAGACACTGAAACATAATTCCAAGTCCTGGGATGAAAAGTCAACCCATTGGGTTGAAAACACTGCCCTCTCTCATGTTTTGACCCGGACATATTACTCATGAAACTTCAAGTGATAAGCCAAGGAAATGAATTACTTTAGAATCTGGCTAACTGTGGCTCACTGAGTTAGTGCAGTGTAACTTCAAACCTCTAATCTCCAAAATGCAAAATGACTTTGGAAACTGGAAGCAATTAAATCTCTCTTGTTCAATGAGGGAAAATAATACAGCAGGAAGAAACAGAGAGAGGGAGGGAGACAGAAAGAGAGGGTAAAAGAAAAGGAAAGGAAGAGATGGGGAACAGAGTGAGAAAGAGAGAGAGAGGCAAGAGAGAAAGAGAGAGGATCTGAACATACAATAGATACATATCTTCATACCAAGATTCTGGTTTTCATCCTTTAAAAAAGTTTTTCATTTGATGAGTTTTTTCTTTCTTCAGCAACTGCTAATAAAATTTAAATACTTCATGCTCCACCTGGGCTGCCTACAATCAATCCATAAATTCCTTCTTCTTCACCATCTAGAACAACCACTATGGACAATAAGAAAGCTTCAGCAGGGAGCCAGAAACTTAGTCTAAAATCTGGTCTGAAATTGACTTCTCCAGGGATCAATCATTTCACTGTGATGATATGGAATAGCCAGCAGCTATAGCCTCTTCCTTTCCCACACAGGAACTATCCTAAGATTAGCAAGCACATTCCTGTCTAAACCTTTCACTACAAATCTCCTAAGCTCCTTTCATCAAGCTAATTATAGAACCAAGAAGCTCGAAGGGGGACTAGAGACAGCATCTGGACCATCTCCCCTCTAACTTTCAGGACCACATTTAAATCATCTAGACAGATAGAAATCTATTCCTGTTTGGAAAGACATCCAGAGAAGACTCCACAGTCTCCATTAGTAACCCACTCAAGACTGCGTAATTCTGTCTCAGAATTCTTTATTTCCCATCTAAATCTTGCACATAGAACTTTAAGCCAATTTCTTCTTTTCTCGTCAACTTATAACATAACTGAAGATCATACCTGAGTTGCCTTTCAAGCTTCTCCTCTCCAGGCTGATCAAATATGATTCCTTTAATTTTTATACTATCAATTTCATTTAAAATCATTGAAATCTTAACAACTATTTCCTCTGTTTTTAAATTTAGCAGTGTTTTAATTTTTTTCCCAATTACATGTCAAGACAAGTTTTAGCATTCATATTTACAAGATTTTGAGTTCCAAATTTTTCATCCTCTCTTCCTCCCCTCCCCTCTTCTTAAAATGGTAGGCAATTTGATATAGGTTATACATGTGCTATCATATAAAACATATTTCCATATTAGTCATAGCTGTGAAAGAAGAAACAGGCCAAACGGGAAAAAAGAATGAAAAATAACAAAGTTGGTGAAAAAGTATGCTCTAATCTGCATTCAGTCCTTTAGTTCTTTATCTAGATGCAGATAGTATTTTCCTTGCGAGTCCTTTGTACTTGTCTTGGATCATTGTGTTGCTGAGAAGAGCTGAGTTGTTCATAGTTGATCATCACACAATGTTACCGTACAATGCTTTCCTGGTTCTGTTCATTTCACTTTGCTTCAGTTTGTACAAATCTTTCCAGGTTTTTCTGAAATCTGCCTGTTCATTATTTCTTATAGCACAATAATATTCCATTACATTCATATACCATAGTTTATCTAGCCATTCCCCAATTGATAGGCATCCTCTCAATTTCTAATATTTTGCTGCCATGGAAAGGGCTACTATAAATATATTTGCACATGTAGGTCCTTTTCTCTCTCTTTTTTTTATCTCTTTGGGATACAGACTTAGTAATGGTATATCTAGATGAAAGGGTATGCACAGATTGATTTCCCTTTGAACATAGTTCCAAATTGTTCTCCAGAATTGTTGGATCCATTCACAACTTCACCAACAGTGCACTAGTGTCTCAATTTTCCCACATCCTCTCCAACATTTATCATTTTCTTTTTTCGTCATATTATCCAATCTGAGAGGTATGAGATAGTACCTCAGAGTTGTTTTAATTTGCATTTCTCTAATCAAAAGTGATTTAGAGCAGTTCTTCATATGACTATAGACAACTTTGATGTTTTCATCTAAAAACTCTCTGTTGATATACTTTGACCATTTATAAATTGGGGAATGGCTTGTATTCATATAAATTTGACTCAGTTCTCTACATATTTGAAAAATAAGGCCTTTATCAGAGACACTTGCTGTGATGATCATCTTCCAGTTTTCTGCTTTCCTTCTAATCTTGGTTGCATTGGTTTTGTTTGTACAAAAGTTTTTTTTATTTTAATATATTTGAAATTATTTTACATTAATAATGCTCTCTCTATCTCTTGTTTGATGACAGAGAGAGAGAGAGAGAGAGAGAGAGAGAGAGAGAGAGAGAGGGAGGGAGCTAGAAAGAGGAAATCACAAACTAATACAGTGTCTTTCCCAAGAAAATTCCAAATGAGGTCACCAAGAGTCACACACAACCGAAACAACTAAACAAGCAACACAAGAAGCTCCAGAAGTTCCCAATTCCACGCAAGAGAGCGTGCAAATTTATCAGTTTGGCATTAAAATCCTTTAACTCATTGGTTCTTTTTATCTTTCTATTATTCTTTTTTTTTAGGCTTATCATTCTTTAAGTACTGTATTTCAGGCAAACTGATCTACATTCTATTCCCAGTAGTCTACTGCCCATCATCATGTCTTTGCCCAGACTGTCTCTTATGCCTAGAATATGTTCTCTTACTCATGCCTGATAGAATGCTTTGCTTCCTTTAAGGCTCAGCTCAAGCATCACCTCTTGTATGAGACTTATGTGAGACCTCCATTCACTAGTGTCCTCGACTTCTGCAATTATGGAAATTAGTGGTACATACATTAGTGTTTACTTATCTATATTTATGTTGCTCATTCCCCAACCCCAACACACCCCAATAGAATGTAAGCTCTTTGAAGACAAAGACTGTTTCATTTATTTTCTTGGGTTTACAACACCTAGCACAGTTCATGGCACATATTAA
This sequence comes from Pseudochirops cupreus, assembly GCA_028627135.1. NCBI lineage: Eukaryota > Metazoa > Chordata > Mammalia > Diprotodontia > Pseudocheiridae > Pseudochirops > Pseudochirops cupreus. The sequence goes on along the minus strand of CM053581.1, from coordinate 95,917,424 downwards.
GTCTTTAATAAATGCTTGTTGAGGGGCAGCTGGGTGGTACAGTGACTAGAGCACCAGCCCTGGAGTCAGGAAGACCTCAGTTCAAATCCGACTTCAGACACTTGACACATTTACTAGCTATGTGATCTTGGGCAAGTCACTTAACCCCAATTGCCTTGCCTTTCCCTCTCAAAAAAATGCTGGAAGGAAGGAAAGAAGGAAGGAAGGAAGGGAGAAAGGGAGGGAAGGAAAGAAGAAGGAGGGAAGGAAGAAAGGAAGGAAAGAAGGAAGGAAGGAAGGAAAGGAAGGAAGGAAGGAGAAGGAGGGAGGAAGGAAGGAAGGAGGGAAGGAAGAGAGGAAGGGAGGGAGGAAAGGAAGGAAGAAGGAGGGAAGGAAGAAAGGAAGGAAGGAAGGTGGGAGAGAGGGAGGGAGGGAAGGAGGGAAGGAAGGAGGGAAGGAAGGAAGAAGGAAGAAGGAAAAAAGAAGGAAAAATGAATGAATCAGTGAATGAGACCTGCCTTGCCTATTAGACTTTGCTTAGGTACACTTACTGGTCCTTTAAGAATTATTTCAGCAGAGAGGAGGAAGAAGGTGTCTTGCCATTTCAATTTCAATCCACATGCTAAACCAGGCACATATATGTGTTTGTACATTTGTGTGCAAGTATGTATATATATATATATATATATACATATATATATGCTTATACAATATATATACAAAGTAGATAAAAGGTAATATTGAATAGAAAACACTAGCAGATGGGGCGGGGGCAGGGGGGAAAGAAGACTTCCTGTATGAAATAATATTTGAAGGAAACCAGGAAATCCAGGAGGCCAAGGTAAAGGTGGTGGGTAGTTCATGCATGTTGAAGAGCCAGTACAAAAAATTTTTAAAGAAAATTAGAGATTCATAAAATCATAGAAAGATAGTTTAAAAGGTTCCTTAGAGACCCTAGAAATCACCTAAGTCAACCCCTTATTTTATTAAGAAACTGAGGCCCAGAGAGGTCTGATGACTTATCTGTGGTCCCATAGCTAATTAGAATTGAGCTGGTTTAAACCAAGGTCTCCTGCTTCTGCAGAGAGGACTCTTCACTGTAGCCACCTGCTTTCTGTGATCTTATTTCTCTGCCTTTTCATTAATCCCTAAATGAAGGAGAACTCATTAGGTTCTCCTTCCTAAGAACATCAGCTGACAAATATTTGTTGAACACCTACTATATCCCTAAAATTATACGATGCATCGTGAAGAACAGAGAAAAAGCAAGAAGTATAGTGTTTTCCATTAAGAAGCCTCCAGTAAAGTTACATATACTGTGCTACAAAAGCCAATGGTGTAAGACAGAATATAATGAGCGTATAAACTGGTACGGGACAGATGGAGGACTGAACTGAGAGGAGTAATCAGAAGTATTTATTTTTAATAATATAGTGACACTGGGGCATAGAGGATAGAGGACTGACTTTGGAGAGAGGAAGACTTGGGTTTAAATCTGATGAAAACTCACAGTATTATCTCAGGCAATTCACCTAACTTTTCAGCATGATTCTCCAATTCTGTAAATTACCGACAAGTTGCCTATTTGCTCTGTGGAAGGAGTTTCTATACTAGGAATTCTCCACACCCACAGCTCCTCCAAGTTGACTAAAAATATTTTAAAATAAGTTTTATCGGTATTTTCTTTTTCTTACATCATCATAGTCATGCCAATTATTCCTCTTACTCCAAGGGAGCCACAAAACTATTTATTAAGCACTTATTATGTACCAGGCACTAGGGATACAAATTTGAGGAATGAAACAATCCATACTGGAAAAGAATTCATATTCTAAAGGAGAGATCTATAAGTGTAAGCAAAATAAATATAAAGAGAATGAATACAAATAAATATGTGTAGTTAAACACAAGGTAAGTTTAGAAGTGAGAACAGAAGCATCTGGGGCAATCAGCAAAGGCTTCATACATGAAGTAGAATCTGATCTGTATCTCATACAAAGAGAAGAATTCTATGAAGTGAAAATGAAGACAAAATACATTCCAGGCATGAGGAACAGCCATTACAAACACACAGAAATGAGTAATAGAGTATTGTATATGAAGAATAGAGGGAAAGCCACCTTGGCTTAATAACCAAATGGGAGAAGAAGAGTAATATTCATTGAGGTTGGAAAGATAGGTTGGGTCCTGGCCATGAAGAGCTTTCAAATTTAAAGAGAAGTTCCAGTTTTATCTGCGTCAATAGAAATGGAGTTTACTTAGTAGAGTAATGACAAGATCCAGTCTGCTCTTCCGGAAATCACTTTGGCAGCTATGTGGAGGATGAATTGAATGCAGAGACTTGGGGGAAAGAGGCCAATTAGCAGGCTGTTGCAATCAAAGTAAGAGGTGATGAGAGCTTGAACTAAGATGGTAGCTGCTTCAAGAGAGAGAGAGAGAGAGAGAAGGGAGTGGATATTAGGAATGTTGCAGAGGATAAATCAGCAATTGACTGGACATATATGAGGAGAAAGGGGAAGAAGTTGAGGATTACACTGAGGTTGAAACACTGGGAAAATGGAAAAATGACTGTGCCTTTGACAAAAACAGGGAAGTTTGGAATAAGGATTGGTTTGTGGGAAAAGATAATGTTATAACAAGGGACAGAGCTAGGATTAGGATACCAGGATTGCCTATCTTCTAGTGCAGTATTTTTTCACCAATGTATTTTCCAACACATCACAAATAAAGAGAACTGAACTTCATAGAGTACACAACTGTGAAGGAAAACTTTGGAGATTAAAACACTTGGAACTGGGAAGTTGGTATCATTTCCCCCCCACCGAGGACTTCATATTGAACCAAGAGTCCAATGTACAATTAGAAATAATGCCTTGGCTAGATTATTTTCTTCTTTTTGATATAAAACAGAGATCTTCATTGCTGTTTGCAATTATACATCTCGTGACTTCTTTCTCAAGGGTAACAATTCAAATCTTTGCCAAACTTTAAGCCATATAATTATATTTTACCCTTACAGCTTCAAATCCATGTGCTCTATTCCATTCCTGTCCCGTCTTATGCAAAGGGAATCCACAGCTATCAACAGATCTGTGAGACAAAAAGGGTTCATTTTCTTTGCCTGTTTAAAGATCCCTTGTTATTAAAAAAGTAACATTCTACTAATAACAGATATAGGATATCTTACCTCAGTAATGTACTACAATTAATGATGCAAATGTGAAATAAAAATCACATTATTTATCAGATAGATGTGAGTGGGTGATTATACACTTAGAAATAAAAATGCATAATAAAAAACGTAGGGTGATAATTTTTCCAAAAGGTGGCTACTTTTTACATGTCATATATTATTCTCCATTGTTTCATCCAAAGATAACCATTCTTTCTTGCCATCCAATCCACAACAGCATGGTGCAGTGGAAAGAGTACTAGGTTTATAGTCTGAAAATCTGAATTCGAATCCCAGGTCTGCTACATACTACTTTCATGACCTTGGGCAAGTTCCAACCAACATCCTAGGCCCTCAGTTTCTTCATTTTAAAGTAAGGATATAAGACCTCTAAGGCCACCTTCAGATGTTGATCTATGATACTGTGATTCTATCTGAGATTCCACCTATAATTCCACTAAGCTTGGCCTAAAGGATAAAAATTTTATAAAATATTGTTTAAACTGATAGCCAATGGGGAATGTGCTAAAAAGCCCATATGAGTGACATATTTCTGATGCTCAAAAACAGTCATATAAGCTTGGGAAATTAGAACAATTTTATTTTTAAAAATTCTATTTGGAAGGAAAATACTCCTGGATAGAGATTATGTATATCAAGTTTCCAACCTAAGTGAACTTTTATAGGCATGTTATAAAAATAGCCGTTTATAAGGAAAACTCTGCCAAAATGTTAATTATAACTCAACCAATAAACTACCATTATAATCCAACAATAATCATGGTCATTAGAACAAATCACCAAAAGAGAGGCTTCTAACTTCTCAAGCTGAAGGAAAAAACATGGCTTATCTTCCAACTGAGAGGACCCAATCGTGGTGGCAGCCATACCACCAACATGCTCACTCATCTTCAAGGCTTTCATGCCAAGCTGTGGGTGCAAATTAACAAGGAGGTCCTTCCCCCTTCCCCTCACCTTTCATCTGCTCTTTCTATATCCAGAAGAAACAAAAATGGCAATCTATTGAAAGTTATTGCCTTAAGGGCATTATCTCCCTTCACGCCATTTTGATCATGAGATAAGAAACAGAGTCAGACTAGCAAGGTTTGTAAATACTCTGCATAAATGAGAGGAAATGCTCATACTTACTTTAATTAAAAACAGATATGAATTCTCTATCGCTTTGTGCAGCTAGACCTTTAGTAAGTCTGAACTCATTCCTGCATGTTCCAGCTTCAAAAGCTATGAATCTCTAGTGCCACCATCTTCCAACTGACTCTTAGTTCAAATGTACTCTGAGGATTGGAGTGAGAAGCATAAGTCTCATGCCCGTGAAGAAGGCATCTACAAGAAAAACACCGGGAATCTAGCAATGAGCTGGTGGCCTAGGAGCACAAATGGCAGATTACTCAGTGATATTACTCTTCTTAGCTAATTAAGATCTTGCAGTATATGTGGAAGCACAGCATTTACAGTTGGAAGGATATTCGAGGTTCTCTGTTTCCAAATTCATCATTCTTCCCATTCTATATTACACTATTTCTTTGTTAATTCAAACGAAGTGTGGAAAGACCACTTTGAATTATAGGTGATTCTCATTATCTAAGTATAACTGGTCACAACAAAAGTTCACTTGAAGTGAATATACTTAAAATGAGGACCAAAATTTCACAATAAATAGTAGAAGCAGGGGAGGGATTTTTTTATTAGCACTTAATTCTGAAAAATGAAATTAATATCATGAAAATGAGATTATTTTATCTTATATTAAATAGAATTTATTTTAATTAAAACGCTGTGTTCATTCTCTTAGAGTAAATAACAAATTAGGTGTTGTGGTTTTTATGTCATTTTGAGGAGAAGGGGGGCAAAATGACATGATAGCTCTATATGAACTCTACTTCATATCTACCCTCTACTTCACATTTGCCCTTTTGCAGAGCAGTCACAGAAAGGGTCATTTATATTATTGTTGTTCATTGAAATTGAGTCTCCCTCTCTAGTTCAGGCTGGAAACACAGCAGTTGCCCATGGACCTGGCCCCTTTACTGGTCAACCTAGGAGTTTTGATCTGCTCTATTTCTAACCTAAACTATGAGGCAGCCTCATGGCTCACCACTACTTAGTGCAGATGATACTTGATAAGCTTAGTCTACTATAACTCAGAGCTCCCAAGTTCAAGCGATCCACCAACTTTAACCTCCCCCTGTAGAAAGGATGACAGAGATAACACTGACCAGCCAGAAAGGGTCATGATTGAAAAAAAATTCAGCGCCTTCATCAGTTGTCCCAAGGACGTTTTTCAATCTTTTGATATTTGAATCATTTTTTTAAAGAATCTGAGAGACTGATGCTGGCTTTAAATGGAGAAGAATGTTTGGGGATTCGTTTTGTAAACGGTCAGCTCATTGTGAATATTTTTATGTTATGATGTCTTCTACTTCCTTACATCTCATTAGGAAGTATCAGCAACATGGCAAGAGAGCTAGCCTCCAAACTGGGAAAACTTGAGTTCAAATTCCACCTTTGAAACATAAAGTTGCTTAACTTTATGCTTTAACTTTTTTTAGGGCTCCCAGGAAAATATGAAGGATTACAGAATAGCTGCTAATATATACATTAGTAGAGAGTGTCCCCTCACCCTGAATTCTTTTTTTTAAAACAAACTAACACATAGCCCATTTTATTTTATTTTGCTTTTTTTTTTTTTGCGGGGTGAAGGCAGGGCAATTGGGGTTAAGTGACTTGCCCACACAGCTGGTAAGTATGAAACGTCTGAGGCCATCTTTGAACTCAGGTCCTCCTGACTCCAGAATCAGTGCTGTATTCACTGAACCACCTAGCCTCCCAACTCTGAATTCTTTAGAGCAGTGAACATATATATATATATACGTATATATATGTATATGTGTATATATATATATATGTATATATATATACACACATACATATATGCACATATATTCTAAAATAACTCTACCTCATAACTTCTTTAGAGACTTGGATAACAAATGGAGATAACACTCAGATAATTTCACTCAGATAACAATGATCCCTTATATTGGCAGAAAGTCTAAGTTGTGGAATACTTTCTAAAAGATCTACCTCTGTTTCTTCCAAATTTGTGTGTATACACACACACACACACACACACACACACACTATACATAGCCAGAAATATGGATGTGCTAGTGCCTATATGATAAATAGTACTTTGATTGTTTAATGTAGCCCTAGTATCCAGGAAACATTTTGAAATCTAGAGGAAGATTTCTGGAGTATTGTAGATTTCCTCTATGTGGAATTAAGAAGGAGAAGAAGAAGAAGTGAAGTATAAATGGGGTTCCATCTGTCCTGGTGGAAGGACCATCCACATTGAATGAGACCATAGAGTCATGCAAGTTTGGAAGTATGACATCTTAACTTAGACCGCAGAGAGTTCACCTCATGTAAATTTAGGATTTGCAACATTGAAATTTGATAGACCTATTCTAATGAACAGTTAATAATAATTCCTAACATTTCCATGGCATTTTAGTGTTTAAGTTTAGTTTTACTATGTAATCTATTTGTATTTCATTCATTCAAATTCTTTATCCTCTGGTATATAAAAAACACCATGTTAGACAGTAAGAAACATACAAAGATGTGATCACACTTCTAAATAAAACACACATATTTAAATTTAAATTACCATACCATACAAAGAATTATTTAAGAGCTCTTAAATGAATGTATCATTGTTAGCTATTTCAATTTCTCCTGACAGGCAGGAATAGAAGATGAAGAAAATTATGTTGGAAAATATGATTTAGAATTAAAAATAAAAATGCCCAAATCTTGTTCTTAGAAGTTATGTGACACTAGATCATGACACAGAAAGTCCAAAAAATATAATAAAAAATGAAATTTACTTTAATTTTAACAGATAGGAAATGACTTTACCATTTTAGCAGTACAAGCGTCATTTCCAAATCAGTCTCCATGTAGTCAGACTATTTACTCACTAGCAAAGGTCAAAATCAACACTACATTAGAAGGATGAGTAAAGATGAGAAAAAGATATTGTGTAATGAACATGATACCATCACTAAAAGGTGAGAAATGTATAAAGGAAGATATACCAGCAAACATTATCACCATTTCCTATAGTAATATAACCAAAATAAAACAAATTCCCATAATGAGGAGACCAAAGAAGCCTAAAAAGTAGCTCAGGTTACACAGACTTGATGTTTTTACCAAACAAAAGGACATGGCATGACCAATATGTTCATGGGGTGGGGGGGGAACTTGTTGTTGAGTCGTTTCATGTCTGACTTTTCATGGCTTCGTTTGGGGTTTTCTGCACAAAGATAGTGGAGTGGTTTGCCATTTCCTTCTCTTGTTCATTTTATAGATAAGGAAACTGAGGACAACAGGGTTCAGTGACTTGCCAAGGGTCATACAGCTAATCAGTGTCTATGACCTGATCTGACCTCAAGAAGATGAGTCTTCTTGACTTCAGGCTAGGCTCTTTATTCACTTCACCATCTAGATTCACCCTCTCCTCCACTCCTACCCTTTACCTATTATTCTTTGTAAAGGTTTCATCTGTCTCTTCTAATAAGTATCTGTTGGTGGAATGGGGGTGGTGGGATGGGAAAAACTTAAATGGGAAAAGGGAGATTGGAATAGTGTTACCAGAAAGAAAAAGAAAGAAAAGAGGGTCATTAAGTCATTTTAAAGAAAATACACAGAAGAGAACGGAACAAAATTCAGAAGACAAAAAGAACATTTTTGAAAGTAACAAGCTGAAGGTATTATATACTTTTTGAGAAACCCAGGGTTATAATATAGTAGTTTATGGCATCTTATAGCAATAATCTTCTGCTTTTCTACTTCGTGATGTGCAAATGCTCATTTTTTTGTGCTTGTTAATTGAAGAATAAAAAATGAAATTTAAAAAAAGTGGCAGTTATGGGCAAGGTTGTTTTAGAAGAAAGTAATTTCCAAGAGGTTCCAAAAATAGGTACTGGAAGATTCCATGCAGAATCAACTCATAAAATTTTGAAAAACAGGGGGAGGGAAAACGAGCCTGTAGAAAGTTTGGCTTGGCACCCAACTAAGCAGGTCATCCCAAGAACATTTCTATACACAAGTGGAAGAGAGCAGCAAATGAAAGATGGAGCAGTCTGTTAGCATTTCTATAACAAGCTATTTTCATTATCCATGACAAACTTGAGCTCTAACAATTCATTCCTCAATGTGGCTTCGTGAAGAAGCAGAAATAACAATAAAGAAAAGCAGAGACAACAAAAGAAGCTGGATCTGATGGAGAAAACGGAAGAAATCCAGCTGAAAGATGTTACAACTTTGAAGCCTCAAGGGATTAGTTTTCAAGATACTTGAAGGGAGGAGAATAAACAATTAAGAAAAATCACAAATGGTTTTATTGTTCTTCTCCAAAAAAAAAGTGTTAGTAACCCAAATGCCTACTTCTTTGCTTCCATAAAATCTGTTATGAGAATGATTTACAAATGTGTAACATGTTATCTTGGATTTTTCTCAAAATGAGAATTGAAGAGAGAGGTTCTCTAAAGCAGTTTTTTTTTTTACAGCACATCACATCTTACTACATATTTTTATTTGCATAATTGAAATGAAAGTGTAGATAATACAGGACAGCATTCCTTACCAAAAAGCTTTTGACTACATGGAACAAAATGCCCCCTTAAAGACTCCCTCCTCCAAAAAGTTCCCTCCTGTGTGTATATATTCAGATTATACAAGATTCCTTAATAGTTGCAATTACAAATCATTTTGTTTGAAAAACACTCCAATTATTGATAGTAAAGGAGACTGAAAACAGAGAGAAATGTATGGATGAAAGCGTTTGCCATTGTGTGAAGGATAGTTCAAGCAATGATCAGGTGGAAGAGGATTTTCCTAAGGATAGTGAGCTTGTTCAAATATTCTTGTTTCTGTATAATACACTGAATGAGTCAAGCCCTAGAATAGTTCAGAGCCTCAGCAAAGGACTTTATCTTAAAGTACTTACTCTTCTCTTTTTTTCCTGTCTTCTGAAGACTTCATTGGCTACCATGGGTATAATTATCACCTCTTAACCAATGACTTGTAGACCTAGTTTCTTACCTAGTCATCCCTTCACATCAGTTCCCTATTGGACACTTAAAAATAGGTGTCCCAGAGACATCTCAAAAAACAGTGTGTCCAAGGCAGAATTCATCCTCTTTCCATCTTCCAAACTTACCTATTTTTTTGTTGAAAGACCACCAGTCTTTCAGTCAACCTTAATGTCACCCTTGATTCATCAGTTTCCCTCATCCCACATATCCAATCAATTGTCAAATCTTGCTCTACAACATCTCCAGTCCAACCTGTTTTCTCCATTCATACACCTACCATGTTATTTCAGACCATTATCAGTTCTCACCTAGATGATTGTCATAGCCTCTTTCTAGGTCCCTTTGCCATGAGTCTCTTTGCACTCAAGTCAATCCTATGCAGTGATGCCAATGTGATTTTTCTTAAGTGTAGACATGACCACATCACTCAGCTACCAAATAAAATTTAGTGGCTCCTTATTGTTTCAAGAATCAAATATAGACTCTTCTGTTTAACTTTTAAATCCCTGTCACAATCTGAGCCCAATCTATTTTTTTTTCAGTTTTACTGGACATTGCTACTACCATTACCACCCCACACACATATACACTCTATGACCTGGCCAAGCTGGCCCTCTCTCTGTTCTTCCCACAGGAAATTCCATCTCTCATCTCTGGACTTTTTGCCTGTTGCCCATGCCAGACATACAATCCCTCCTCACCTTTGCTTCATAGAACCTGTCTCTTCCTTCAAGATGAAACTGATGCATCACATTTCTTATGTAACCTTCTTTCATTCCCCTGACCTGCTAATGCCTTCCAACTTGAACTACCTTGTGTTTAACTGCTCTGTATTTGTTCTCTTTCTAGTCATGTACTTTTGTGTGACTTTGTTGTTTCCTCAGTTAGACTATAAATACCTTGTGAGTAAGGAAAGTTTCATTAACATTATTTAGATTTCCAATGCCTAGCGTAGTGTCTGGAACATAGTAGGCCCTTGGTAATTTTTTGTTGATTCATGATTTGTGATTGATGATAAATGATGTTTTCCATCTGTTGACACAGATTAAAAAAAGATGGAGAATGAGGCATGGACCTTTAGATAAGGCCAATGTATGAATTTGGCTTTTGTGGCCATACTTATTTTTTCAAAAGGAAGATTTTTCTTCTATTTAGGCAGGAGAATACTGCAGGAAGTTGAATTAGAGATAGTAGTGATTCTGATGCTCAAAAAAAGTAAGAAAAGAGAGAAAAAGAAATTAATCAATCATTTTAAAAATAACAGAAGAGAACACAAAGAAGTCCAGAAAGGGACCTGGATAATCAACACAATGCTGGAACTATCATTGAAAATTTGAATTGTACCAAAAAAAAAAAAAGCCAAGCTATATACAGTGGGGAGGAATTTTAAAAGATTGTACATAACAGAAACTCATAGTTATCTACAACCTCCCTTTTCTGTTTTTTCTTTTAAATGTTTGTTAAGATTTATTCATTTGTTGAACATTTATTAAGTTCATTTACTGTTTATTTTGTTCATAATAAAATAATGAAACAAAAACAACAAAAATAATGCAACCCCTACCCATAAAGATCCAAGACATCTAATTCATAAGATTTAAGGTTCTAAGGAACCTTAGAGATCATTTAGTCCAAGCTTCCTATTTTGAAGCTAAGGAAACTGAAACTCAGAGAGAGGAGGTGGTTTCCCAGATACCAGATCTGGGATTCAAACTCAGTTCATCTGTCTCTAATACTTTCCACCTAAGCACAGTTTCTCAAGAAATCGAGAAACGTTTATTAAGGGCCTACTGTGTATCAGGTACTGTAAGAGTCACTGGAGACATGAATATAAGGAATGAAGGGATCTCCAATTGCAAGGTTTATACTCTCCTGCCTCCTTGCTATCTTAAAGGACCATTATCTTCCTTCCAAGCTCAGGTGTGACCTAATCCAGGATACCTTCCTGATGCTGCCCATTTGTTAGTATTCTCTCCAATTTGGAATTATCTGACATTTACTTATATGTGCATACCTTTTATTGTCTAGGAGAATGGAAACTTTTTGAGAGAGCAAGGACTGTTCCTCACAAGACGATTCTTCCCCCTGCTCCAAGTCTAAAATACAAAATCATTACCATAAATACAAAGTCAGTGGAAATATTAATCTTGTAAGGATATGTTAAAGGGAAAAGTGGTCTAAAGACAGGCCCAAAGTAAAGAAAATGTACCACCTACCCAGAAGGGGGGTATAGATTTGGGCGTGGAGCATTACTACTGTCAGAGTCTGTCAATATGCTGATTGCTTCCCCCCCCCTCTCTTTTTTATGGTTTTTGAGTCATTTCTCATCTATTTCCAAACTTCCCCCACCTGATACTTTCTAGTTCCCCTTATGATGTCATCTTCCCCTACTAGAAAAGAAGTTTCTTGAGTTCAAGACCTGTCTCCTGTGCTTGTATTTGTACCCTCAGCACCTTAGCAAAGTGGCTGCAACACATTAAGAACTTAATAAATCTATCATCATCCTCATCATCACCACAATCATCACCAAATTTCTTTGAGGTCCTTTTGGCCACCAAGTCCTACTTGAGAGGCAGCAAAGTATAGTAAAGTACATAACTTAGAATCAGTTAAACTTGAGTTCAAATAATATATTTGACATATATTAGTTGCGATGCCATGGAAGAGTCACTTATGCTCTCAGAGATTCCATTTCTTTATCTGTAAAAAGGGAATAATATTTTTAGGACAAAGAGTTGTTATAGGTCTCAGATAAGAACACATATATGAAGCCTTTTGCAAATTTTAAAAGTACTATGTAAATGTCAGTTGTCATAGTAATTTTTAGAATGCTTATTTCCTGATTTTAACTAGTGGTTTAAGACTAATATCTTGAAAATTAAATATAATCAAAGAGTTAGAAAGTCTTCCATTCTCTCCCCCCCCCTCCAAAGGGGAAAGGACCTATTTGTACAAAAATATGTATAGCGGCTCTTTTTGTAGTGGCCAAGAATTGGACATCAAAGGGATGGCCATCAATTGGGGAATGGTTAAATAAGCTGTGGTATATGATATAATGGAATATTATCATGCTATAAGAAATGACAAGCAAGCCTATTTTCAGAAAAACCTAGAAAGACTTTACTTGAACTGATGCATAGTGAAGTAAACAGAACAAGGAGAACATTGTACACAGTAATGGTAATATTGTTTGATAAAGAACTGTGAAGGACTTGGGGCTATTCTCAGCAATACAATGATCCAAGACAATCCCAAAGATCTAATGATGAAGGATAGTATTCAGAGAAAGAGCTAATATTGTTTGAATATAGACTGAAGCATGCTATCTTTCACTTTAATTCTTTTTCTTTTATTCTGGTCTTCTTGTAGAAAATGACTAATACAGAAATGTTTTACATAATTGCACATGTATAACCTATATCTCAGGGAAGAAGGAGAGGAGAGAGAGAAGGAAGAGGAAAGGAGGAAGGGAGGGATAGAATTTGGAACCTAAAACTTTTAAAAAATATTTTAAAATTGTTTTTAACATGAAATTGAGGGAAAACTATATATATATTGAAAATGAAAGGAAGAAAGGAGGAAAGGAAGGAAGAAAGAAAGAAAGAAAGAAAGAAAGAAAGGAAGAAAGTTCTGTGGTAAGTTCCTAAATCTGTCTAGTATGGAACCATTGGGTCACTCAAAATATAGTTTCATTGTTGGATGCAAAAATTCTAGTGTATGTAGCTGAATCACAAGTGTAACCTAGTTTTTCAGATCTTATGATTTTATGTATTTACTAATAAGAAAGAGGACTTGTACCATACTGGCTGTATAATTTTTATTGTTTTTCATTCAAGGATTTCAAAATACCGTCAACATTAAAAACCTGGAAAATAATGAATTTCCTAATTAACAAGGACCTTTCCCCTTCGCCAACCCCTGAGTCCACCCTTATCTGGGAAGCAGATATTTTCTTCTGGCTACACAAGCAATTTTCCCCAAAGTCAAGTTCATTGAGCTAATAGGTGGTAGAGTCTAGAAGTAGGTATGACAATTCCCAGAGACTCCACTGAGGTCATGTTCAGTTATGTCATTTTATATAGTAAATGCCTGCAGTTATTAACCCCTTTGAGATATTTTAAAGGTTATACTTTCCTTCCATATGTGACCTGGCACCAAAAAAGTCTTCTTACTGAAGCCATCATTTGCTTTTAACCAGAAAACTGAGAATATCACTGAGCACCATGGATACAGAAACAAATAACTCATTCTAATTCTTAAATAATGAATGGAGCACATCAACGATCCTCTTAAATACTTTTGTCTTCTTTTTTTTGCACTTGGTTGATCTTCATACTGGTGATGAATAAGGATGGGCTTCCTGAAGCTAGGTGTGATAAGAAAGAAAAGCAGTATCTCAGTCAGCCACAACCAGACTCACAGTGGCTGTGACAGCACCAGGATTGTTATTTTCAGGCTAGTTCCCGGAGTTGTAGCTCTTCTTTGCACCACTAAAAATTTCTTGGCCTCTATAAAATCAAACAGAAGGACAAAAAATAAAACAAAAAAAGCAAAAGCAACTCACTCTTAATTTCACCAGTACCTTTCTAACTTCCTAACTTTCTTTTTACCAGTTATGGGGGAAAATGCTTAAAGCACCCTAGAAGTCTTAATTTAAGAAAGAAAAAAGCACCGATTTAGAGGTTAATATATTCTAGCCTCCTCCACAGTAGCTTTTGAGTTCCTTTCTCATGGTGTTAGGAATGGTTGTCCTTGAGAATTGTAAAGCAGTTGAAGAACCCTTCTCCAAGAGAGTAGATAAATGATATTTAGTTGGTGTTATGGGAATCTGAAGATCTTCCCTGCCCCTAGGCCCTTTGCTAAAGTGGCTAC
>CM053581.1:95859479-95902773 GCA_028627135.1 Pseudochirops cupreus | reverse complement strand
TGATAAACTGGACTCTTCTCAGCAACACAGTTATAAGACAACTCTACAAGTCTCAGGATGGAAGGAGATGTCTACATTTAGAGAAAGATCTAGAAAGAACAGAGTTTAAATGGAGACTGAAACAATCTACATGCTCTCGTTCTTTTTCATGTTTGGTTTTCTTTCTTTTTTCCCATTGTTCACTCCATTGGTTACAACCCTTCTATACAACCAGATTAATGTCCAATGTGAAAGTATTTGCAGATTCTATACTTGACTGCATGCCGCCATGGGGGAGAGGGGGAAGACAGAGGGGAGAAAATTTGAAACTCAAAGGATTGTGGAACTGAATCTTGTAAACTAAAAGTAAATAAACAAATCAATTAAAAAAAAAGAAAAGGACTTTTTCCCAAAATTTTCTATCATATATCATATATCAAAAGGATGACACAAAAGCTCAGCCATCAGAGTCAATATGTTCAAAAAATTGTTTGGTTGAATGATCTTTTTTTGATTGCTGATGATTAATTTAATCTTTTTAATTCAACCTCAGATTCTAAATTCACACTCATTCCAACCTTGCTTTGAAAATATCACACAAGACAGATCAACAATTTTCTGACCCACCTGGAAAATATTATTTTCCTCGCATATGAAAAAATAATTGTCTGTTCTTTAAAGTTCAGGCTGCAGAGGTTTTTAATAATTAAAACCTTTTCTACACCTTGCTTACACTCCCAAAGGTTAAATATGTTTCAATTCTAGTGTCTACAGCATCATTAAAGGAAAGAGAAGAATCTATTCTTTGAAAAGGTAGGGACACTAAGTCATTATTTGGGCCTGCAAATCCTTTTGGGTTGCAAGAACCAGAGAGATAATAAATTGTTTTTGCTAAAAACAGGAAGTTTGGCAAAGATGCAAAAGTACAGCTAAACTTTGGCCAGGCAACCCAAAACATTGTGTTCTACTTTGAAAGTGTTTCCAGCAAAAGAAAAAAAAAGTGGAGTGCCTAGAATACATAGAAAGCTTTAAGAAACAGTAAAGGCATCTGGCACCCTTTGCCTGTGCCAAGCTTGTGGTTGTGTAGTGCTTGCTGAAGGAGAGATATGCCAGTTTTCAATGACTTATGTCATGCACAGCTGGAAACCCACATATAAACAAGACCTTGACTGTTATGAAGACTGGAAAAACTCAAATAAGTGTGTTCCTTTTCTTTCATCCAATCTGTAATAAATAAATAAAAGAATTCTGAAGACATTGGGAAGAAAAAAAGCCAACCTCAGACTTTCCAAAGTAACCTGTTCCTTAGTAGTATTCCTGAATTAGATGAGACATACTGTGGAAATTGTATCTGTGGGGGAGGTTGGGATGGGGGTGTGAGGCAGAGTTCTGGTTTTACTCCCTGCTGCCAACTTTGCTAATCTGATTGTGATTATGTGGCATCTGTTTTGGACACAGCTGATAGGATTGTAATTTTCAGCTAAGTCCATGAGTTTGGACGGGCTTCAAAATGTGGGCCAGGAAAAATAAAGAATTGAACCCCTGATGTCTGCTTCTATGAATGTGAGTCTCAGGGAATTCTGGGAGATCCTGATCAGAGGAAAATACACAGTAGAAATGCTCACCTGAATTGTACTTTCTCTAGAATTTCTCCTAGTTGGCAAGAGCAAAGTTACATACTTTTCACTGGGACTGTCTTTGTCTTCTCTCTTCACTGCCTGATTTCGTTCAGAGCTTTGGAACCTGGGTCTCAGAGTAAGAAATTTCCTGTTTGAGTTTCTATCACTAAATTTGTGACTGCAGGGAATTCCTTTACCCTTTAATTTTCTTCATCTGTGTAATGGGGATGGTGTTTTACCTAGGGAAAGGCAAATCAGGGTAATTGGCAGAGATTCAATGCTCTGAGGGGGTGTGAGGAAGGATTTTGTGCTAGAGGAGGGAGTGGTTACTCATGGAAGCAGCTTGGGGAACAGGGGAGAAGGAGATTGCTTTACCAGCTGGTGCAAAAAAAAAAGGGGTAAGTCTTGTAGACAAAGCAACATTCCTTTTCTCCTCTCCCCCCACAAACTACCCCCTCCCCCCCACACAATATATTCCTCAGGCTGCCCTTTGTCACCTTCAAGGCTGC
Source organism: Pseudochirops cupreus (assembly GCA_028627135.1). Lineage (NCBI taxonomy): Eukaryota > Metazoa > Chordata > Mammalia > Diprotodontia > Pseudocheiridae > Pseudochirops > Pseudochirops cupreus. Next base: position 95,900,666 of record CM053581.1, on the reverse strand, counting down.
TGTTCTCTGTAACTTGTTTTCACCTGTACAAAAATGGCAGGTCAGGGAATGTAGCTTCTCTAGGGATGGATCTAGGCTCAGCACCCTTCAAGGAACTATATAGTTTGTTTGATTTCATACCTCACAGGGTAAATAATCCTTCTATAATGTATATATTAATCAGTACCAGGGTGTTCACAATTTTAAACTCTTGGTAATTCTACTCAAAAACGGGCTTGGAAGTAATTTCACTTTTACACTCAGTATTATTACAAGCCTTCGGTAAGAAAACTATATGAAATTTTTTATGTCAATATTTTAAAAAGTATAGAAATTGGACTGGGCCTATGAAAAGGAAGAGAAGTAATCAAAGTTAGTGATCAATAGGGAACATGTCAAGATCAAATAGGGATCAATAGGAGACGTAGTAGATAGTGCACTGACCTTGGGGTCAGGAAGGAAGATCAGAGGTAGAATTGTACCTTTGACATTTGCGTGGGGCTGGCCAAATCAACCTCTTTCAGCCTCAGCATCATAATCTATAAAAAAAAACACTTTCCACCCACAGTTGTGGAGAGGATTAAATGACACAGGTAAAAAAAACTTTTAAAAAATAAAGCTATGGAATAATAGATATAATTGATTTCTATTTATCTAAATATTAGTAATTATTTTAAATAGGCTTGCCATAACTAAAGTTTTAAGGAATTGGGGGCTGAATAGAAGACTAAAGGATTCCTTAATTATACTTTTCAAATGTAGGGCAAATTACTTAAGCTCTTTGGGACTCTTGCCTCATCTATAAAGTGACCAAACCAAAGCTGCCTTACATCAGAGGTGTCAAACTCCCAACTAACATTATACAAGGCTAACCAAGTTTAAATTTTAATTGGGAAAAATTTAACAGAACAAATAAAATACAATATAACAATAACATTACATTTTAAAGAAGTCGGTATGTAACCCACAGAGATCCTTATATATGAAAGGATTAGTGACCCTACTTAACCTTCCAGTTTCTATTTCAGTTTGACACCACTGCCTTACATGCCTAGTGGCTGGAGGTCTGGGTCTAAGGATCTCTTTGGATCTAAGACCCATCAATCTGGTTCCTGTCTTCCTTTCCACATTTATTCACCTTTTACATACTTATGTTCCAGCCAATCTGGCCTATCAAGTTTTGAGATGCCACATCCCGCCATTCTTCCTTAACATAGTTGTCTCTCATACCAGGAATTCATTCCCTTTTCACTGCAGCCTTTGAAAATTCATTCCCAGCTTGCTTCAAGACTTGGTGCATGTAACACCTCCTACCAAAGCTTTTCTGGATCTTCCCAGTTGTTGCTATCTATCCCACCTCAAATTATTTTGTATCTACTCATCAGTGTACATATTATATCTACTAGGCAAAATATAAGCTCTTAGAGCAGCGGTTCTTAACCTGTGGGTAGTTACGTTCAATTTGTAACAATGAAAATACATCCTGCATATCAGATATTTACATTATGATTCATAACAGTAGCAAAATTACAGTTATGAAGTAGCAACAAAAATAATTTTATGGTTGGAGGGTCACCACAACATGAGGAACTGTATTAAAGGGTCACAGCATTAGGAAGGTTGAGAACCACTGTCTTAGAGGGTAAGGGCTGCTTTCATTTCTTGTTTTTGTATTACAATTAATAAAAGTACCTTACATATAGTAGACAATGAATGAATAAAAATTATTGAGTGAATAAAAAAATGAAAGATGTAAAAGAATCTGATTTAGACTAGTGTTCTTTTATAAACTGTTTATCATATGAAACTCTACCTTCATCTCCAGCTTAACGATTCTCAAGACTCTCCATCATTCCTCCAATAGAGAAAAAATGAAGCTTTTAGTGTGCCTGGCAATCATTGTCACCCTCAAACAGCTATCAGGAGTTCAACTCTTCTGATCATCTCCCCATCTTAGGAAACTTTGAGAAGAAAATTTGAGGGAAAGTACAGGAAATCAAATGAAGTGAAAGACATTGGTTACATGGGTGATGCTGCACTGTGCAGATTATCAGAGGAAGCTGTGGAAGCTCTACCCCTGAGGAGTTTTAAACATAATTTTCTGAAAAAAAAAAGACAAGTTCAGTCTGTATTGAGTGGGGCACATATGTAGAGTAAGGCAACAGGTGCTAACCTCATGGACCTCCTCCAGCTGAGTGATTCTGTACCCCTGGCCCTTCATTTTAAGAAGAGAGTATTGAGAAGCAACCCTGTTTAGCCTTGCTTAGCAATCTTATATAACTAGGTTTTCAAATAAAACTTGTAAATTGCATGCATTTTCTTCATGTAGTTCTTTGATGAAACCATCAAGAATAGAGGTTTCCTGTGCTTGGAATAAATTACCTTTGGATTTGGCCAATAAAGCAGGACCTGTTCACCGTATTTTGCCAAGATCCCTGTCAGTTTTTTGTTTAGCATATAGCTCTTAAGGAAGTTGCTTTGCCGTGAGTCAGGTTTATGGACAGGCATTCAAACACTTATCCTCTCTGACTCTTAAGGAGGCTATCCCAGACCATGATTAAATTTGGACCACTCACTGCAGCAGTTGGAATGAGGGCTCTCTACTAGAGTTCAATGAGGTTCTTGTTGTTTAATGTGATTGTATTTGAACAGCAAAAATTCTATGTTCTCTCCTTTACAACTCCTCCCTTCTTCAATGGAAAAAAAGAAAAGCCCTTTTTAACAAATATAACTAGTCGAGTCATGTAATATCTACCTATCTATATCTATACATGTGTGTATGTGTATATATGTATCCAAAATTTTTTTTTTTGCTTTTTGGAGGGAGCAGTTGGGGTTAAGTGACTTGCCCAAGGTCACATGGCTAGTTTTTGTGTGTGTGTGTTGTGTCTGAGGCCAGATTTAAACTCAGGTCCTCCTAACTCCAGGGCCAGTGCTCTATTCACTGCGCCACCTAGCCACCCCCTACACATATTTTTTCTACAGTGAATTCTGAAGGATTTCAAAATGCTGAGACGATCAGTTTCTCCTACTGATTTAAATTCTTACATTTAGTGTAAATCTCTCCCCAAATGGGAGAATATGGGAATCCAGTGTCTACACTGCAAAAGGGAAAAAGATGATACTCACCCACAAGAGGTCCAGAAGAGATGTATTATGAGATAGCCTTCATAGTGAGCTGGAGAAGGGAAAAGAGTGCAGTAGTCCTCCAAATCTGTGATTTTAAGGACTGATGTGTTGTTGTGGTAGCTACTCTAGAAATAAATCCCCAGATTTCCTTTTTTTTTAACATAGGAAAAATTCCATCTCTGAAATACATTAGAGATGCTACATCCTTTTCAGGGCTTCTAGGATGGTGATTTTTGGAGAACAAAGTGTTAATTATTCGCCTCACATTTATACATAGTCACTTTTCACTACAGTGACTGGTTTAGGGGCATGAGGCTATGAGATTGAAACATACCACTTTTATATCACATTTGTTAATTTAACAGAATGCTGGTCAATGAAGGTCTAGTCCTTGAAGCATGTTGAGATATTCATTACCCAGGTATGCCCATCTTGAGTTTGCTTTGTCATCTCCTGACTACTATGGATTCTGTTACTGACTTAAGTTTCTGGCAAGACCTATGGATCTCCTGATCTCAATAGGTTGCCTGGTCTCTTTCATCTTGGAAAACTCATTCACTTAAGATCAGGAAAAGAATAAACAGAAAAGAAACAGAAGCACCCTACATTGTGGCCAGGTTGGGAGATACTTTGAGGGAGCTCCTCCCTCAAAGCAGCCAAAGAACCTGAAAGATAGGAGAGTGACACTGTTTATATGAATAATCCTTTCTAGTTCTGTAACCTCAGAGTCATCAGTTCCTCTGCTTACACAACCAATTAGAAGCCTTTTCATCACATGATGCCAACAGTTCAGCCACTAATGGCCAGAAATGGCTTCCCCAATGTTTCCTGCAAGATCACTTGCACTGATACCAGCCAGGGTATGAGTGTGCTTCAATATCTTTGTATGGGGAGAAATTCTTTAATTAATAATATGTCTAGGTTTAAAAGAGATTTTAGGTGTCACAGTATATACACATATATATTCTATCCTATTTCCATTTCCCCAAAGGAAAGATAGCATTTACAGCTACAAAATTCTAAGATGCAAACAGGTTGCAGAAAGCAAATACATCATAAGTTACAGAAACCAAAAATCAGATATTATTAAAATTGTCCTAGTTTTACAAAACTTACAGCAATAACATCAGACGGGGCCCATGTATGGTATAAAACATCCTTTGGTATCTTTCAGGATGGAAGGATCTGGGGCTGGCTAGTGGTCAAGTGAATATAATGCTGAAAAGAGAAGAATTTTGCAGCCAGTTGGAAATGAAGAATAGACTTTGAAAAAAACATCAAATTATATGGGCCAATAGAAAACATGTTGAAGAACATTCCGGAGTTTTCAAAATTCTGATGACAGACAGTGAGAATTAAGGCATTATATAGTTTTTGTAAATTAATGTGTTCATTTATATGAGTGTATGTAATTATGTATGTGTAGATATTATTGTCAAAGTGCCTGACATTTCCTGGCAGGTCTTGACTCTATGTTTAGTGCAAGAGCCCTGAATCTAGAAAACCACTGCCAAAAACCATGGAAAACTAAAGTGAATATCCATAGGTTTGGATAAGAGGAAACATATAAGCATCTCTTTGCAGAGAGTCTTTGAGATCAGAGCTGAACCACCGAGTCTTTCTCCAAGGATTCTTAACTATGAACTTAAAAAATGTTTTGATTTCTATATAATGTAAATTAGTTTATTTTAAAATTCTATATATTTTATTTCATGCACTTAAAAGCATGATTCTGAGAAGGTGTCCATAGGCTTCATCAGACTGTTAAAGGGAGCCCTCTACTAAAAATTAAGAGATCCTCTACTAAAGAAGCTTCTTGATCACTACTGAACAAATGAATTCCTCCAAATTGTTAAACAAGCATTCTCTGGAACATATGCACATGTGCACACATGCATGTATAAACAGAGTGAGTGAAATCCTTCAAATGTATTTTTCATAAAGACAGGCAACAAGTATTCTTTAAAATTTTTTTCTCTTTTTAAATTTTATTTTTAATTTATGGAATAAAACAAACATTTCCATACCAACATAATATAAAGATTATTGCACATGAAACTGGAAATCTACTATGCACAACTTGATATTCCTTTCAAATATACAACAAAATTGTACTGTAAATTTCTTTTTTCTCCCCCCAACCCTAGCGATGACTATTATGTGTGTGTGTACATATATATAATTATTTTATATGTACTTCTATATATCAGTTCTTTCTTTGAATGCAGATGGCATCTTTCTTCATATGTCTTTTATAGTTAATTTGGGTATTTATAATAGTCAAAATATCTTATTTATTCAAATTTGTGCTTAAAACAATATTGCTGTCACTGTGTACGATGTTCTCTTAGTTCTGCTGCTTTCACTCTTCATTATTTCATGTAAGTCCATGTTTTTCTAAAATCATTGAGTCCATCATTTCTTAAAGCACAGTAATATTCTATCACAATCATAAAAAAATTGTACAAATAAAAGAAATATAACCAAGGTCAGAAGGAAAGCAGAAAATTGGGGGGGGGGGTAGGGAAATTTATAAACAGTTTTTGAGATAAAGATCTCATATCTGAAATATATGAAGAACTCTGTCAAATCTATAAGAATATGAATCATTCCCCAATTGATAAATGATCAAAGAATGTGAAGGCAGTTTTCCAATAAAGAAAATCAAAGCAATTAAAATGCTCCAAATCATTATCGATTAGGGAAATACAAATTAAAACTACCTTGAGACATCATTTTACACCTATCAGGTTGGCTAAAATGACGGAAGGGGAGAGTGACAAATGGAGGAGATATGGAAAAATTGGGGCACTATTTCATTGTTGGTGGAATTGTGAATAAGTACTGTTTAAGTGCTTACTCATGCTAGGCACCATGCTGAGTGCTGAGGCTACAAATAAAAGCAAAAAGAAATACAGTCTTTGCCTTCACAGCACATACCCTATAATGGGGAAAAATAATATACAAAAGAGAGATGAAAAGGAGATGGGGTGGAAATGGCAGAACCCAACTGGGGATATGGTGTTAAGTATGGCAAGTCAGAAGCATAGCTCAGAGAGAAATGGAGATTTGCTATACTGTGTTCTTCTCCATAATAGAGGCCCCATAAAGGAATTCATCAAGGCGGGGAAAAAGGAGTCACATGGTCGAGACAAAAGCCTCAGGTGTTAAAGAAAGTTCTAGGATAAGAAGACAGCTGAGTCAATGTAATAACCAGCATAATAAAATGACCATTCTAAGTTAATTTATTTATTCAGTGACATAACAATCAAACAACCAAAGAATTATTTATAGAGCTAGAAAAATAATAATGGAATTCATTTGGAAGAACAAAAGGCCAAGAATGCCAAGGGAATCATTGAAAAAACATGAAGGAAAGTATCCTAGTAGTTCCAGATTTCAGACAATATGACAAAGTGGTCATCATCAAAACAATCTGGTACTTTCTAAGAAACAGTGATGGTTCAGTGGAATCTATTAAGTACACAACATACAGTCATATCGATCACAGCAATCTAGTGTTTGATAAAGCCAAAGATCCAGACTTTTGAGGTAAGAACTCAACATTTGACTGAAGTTGCATGAAAAACTGGAAAGCAATTTGAAAGAACCTAGGCATAGACCAGCATCTCATACCATATACCATGGTCAAAATGATTTAGACAAAAAAAGGTGATATTTAGATATAAAAGGTGATATAAACTAAATTAGGGAAACATGGAAAATGTATCTGTCAGATCTATGGATAAAGGAAGAGTTTATGACCAAACAAGAGATAGAAGGTCATGAAAAGTAAAATACATAATTGTGATTACATGAAATTAAAAAGGTTTTGCACAAACAAAACTAATGCAGCCAAAATTAGAAGAAAAACAGGAAACCAGGGAAAAAATTTACCCCAAGTTTCTCTGATAAAAGCCTCACTTCTCAAATATATAAGAAACTAAGCCAAATTTATAAAAATAAGAGTGATTCCTCAGTGGATAAATGGTCAAAGGATGTGGATAGGCAATAATCAGAAGAAGAAATCAAAGCTATCAATAGTCATATAAGAAATGCTCTAAATCACTACTGATTAGAGAAATGCAAATTAAAGTAACTCTGAGGTAATACCCATAACTGACACAAAGCTGAAAGAATAACCGATGCACTGAGTGACAGGGTCAGGATTTTAAAAGGTCTTTCCATGATAGGCTGAAACATTAGGTCAACTATACTAAGACATAATTTTATAGGGATACTATATCTTTCTGTTATGTCAAAAAAAATCAACATTAAAAGCATAAAATATAAGGAATTATGACTAGACTACAGTTCCTTTGAAAAAATCTGGGATTTTAGTCCATTGAAAATTCAATATGAGTGAACAATATGATTTGGCACCCAAGAAAATTAAAGTAATCTTAGGCCTCATTCAAAGACAGGATGTCCAGAACTGAGAAGACAATAACACTCTTAATGCTGGACAGACTACATCAGGATTATTTGGTTCTGTTCTGTGTACCACAACTTAGGAGGGATAATGGCAATATAAAGTGCATCTTGAGGAAGGCCTTGAGTTTATGGCATGTGAAAATCAGTTGAAGGAAACAGGGATATTTAACCTGGAAAAGAGAAGGCTTGGGGATGGGGAGCATTACAGCTGCATTCAATTATTTCACAAACTGTCAAATAGAAGAGGGATTAATCATGGTTTAAGAGGGAAGAACCAGGAACAATGAATGGAAATGTAGTCATGTTGTCAGGAAACACTTTCTAATTATTAGAACTATAACAAAGTAGAGTGAATCGCTTTTAGGTGGTGATTGGTTCTTCATAAGTAGAGGTCTTTCAGCAAAGATTTGATGGCCACTTGTCAGGCATAAAATGAAGAAGATTCCTACTTAGCTATGGGTTGGACGAGATGGCCTCTGAGGTCTCTCACAATGCTTAGATTCTGGGATTCTGTAATTGAACAGGGTAGAGAATAGATATTCCAGTTTTAATGAATAGTATGAACAAAGAAATAAAGGTTAAGAATTGTAAGTAGGCTCTAGAGGGGAAAAAGCAGTCTAGTTTTGCTGGAATATAAGATCTGTGGAGGAGAGTAGTTCAAGATAAGGCTAGAGAAGGAGAGTCATGACAGATTGTGCAGAGCCTTGAGTATTAGGCAAAGAAGTTAGAAAATTATTCAGTAGCACAATAAGAACTGGTTTTTTTTCTACCAGCAAATATATACCTTCTTCCTCTCCCATCACACTGATGAAGAAGGACAAACAAAACCCTTGTTACCTATATATAATCAAGTAAAGCAAATTTACACATTGGCCATGTCAAAAAAATTGTGACGTTCTACACTTTATGTCCTTCACTTATCTCTCAAGAGGTAGACAGCATGTTTCATTATGAGTCCTCTGAAAACAAGGTTGTTCGTTATACTGAAGAGAGTTCTAAGTCTTCCAGAGTTTTTCATCTTTACAATATAGTTATCATTGTATAAATTATTCTTTTGGTTTTGCTCACTTCACTCCACTTTAGCTCATACAGTCTTCCCAGGTTTCTCTGAAATAGTCCCCTCCATTATTTCTTACAGAATAATAGTATTCCATCACTTTTACACACCCTTGCTGGTTCAGCCACTTCCCAATTGATGTACATTCCCTCAAATTTCTATTCTTTGCCTCCTTAAAAAGAGCAATAATTTTTTTCGTACATTCTTAGAATTAGTGTTGCTTAGGACTAATCCTTCTCTCCCCCCTTAATCTGTAATTTCTTTAATTCCTTTTCTCATTTTTCCAAGTTCTATCCTATTTCTGTTTGTATTGCATAGTGTGTGTGTGTGTGTGTGTGTGTGTGTTCTTCTCTCCTTTGACCAGTTCAAATAAGAGCGAAATTCAAGTGCCAGTTGCTCCCCTTGCTCCTCTTTTGTATAGACTTCTTGTGTACCCTGGTTATGAGATAATTTTCCTTACCCTTTTTCTCCCCCACCAAATGTATTCCTCTTCCCTTTTTTAAGATCATCAGGGTAAATAAAACTACTTCCAAACCTTCTGCCTAATTAGGATCTCTCTTTGACTTTGAAGATAATGATAGTTTTCATAGGGGACACGCATATCATCTTCCCATGTTAAATGTTAAAAGTTTATACTTGTTTAGACCCACATGATAGGACATTAATGTTTACCTTTTTATGTTCTTTTTAACTCCTGTGTTTTAAGTTCAAAGTTTCCATGTCTAGTCTTTTCATCAGGAATGTTTGGAAGGTCTCTATTTCATTAAAGATCCATTTTTCCCCTGTAAAATCATACTGCTTCCTAAGTAATTTATTCTTGGTGGTAAGCCAATATCCTTTGCCTTCTGGAATATTATTTCAAGTTCTCTGTTCCTTTTTAATGGTAGCTGATAAATTAATTGTGATGCTAACTGTGGTACCTCAGTATTTTCTTTCAGTATACTTGAAGTATTTTATCTTTGACCTGGAAGATTTAGGCTATATTGTTTTGAGCATTTTCATTTTGGATTTTCTTTCATGGATTCTTTATATTTCTACTTTTCCCTCTATTTCTAAGAGATCTGTGCAGTTTTATTTTTTTGATTTCTTGAAATATTTTATTCAAGTTTTTTTTTTGTTTGACTTTTAGGTAGTCCAATGGTTCTATAACTACCTCTTCTCAGTCTCCTTTTCCAGGTCAATTGTTTTCCTTATGAGATATCTTACATTTTCTTTTTTTCAGTCTTTTGATTTTGTTTTTAATATTTCTTGCTCTTTCATGAAATCATTAGCTACTATTTGACTCATTCTAATTTTTAAAGAATAGGTTTCATAATTCTTGTGCCAAGTTGTTAATTTGCTTTCTAATCCTTTCTTCTCATATTTCTTTTCCATTTTCCTCTAGTGTCCTCACTTAATTTATTAAAAAATATTTTAATTATTGCTTTAACTTGCCTCTTTCTCCCAATAATTCTATTTGAATTTGTGCCAAACTGTGTTTTTCCTTGAGTCTTTTCTTGTAGACTTTTGTAATAATTCTCTGCTTCTGGGTTAATGTCTTGAGTGTCCCTGTCATCATAACTTTTGTGGTAAGGTGTTGTTGTTGTTGACTCATTATTCCAACCTACTTAACTTTGGACTTTAAACTAAGACCAGGCTCTGCATGGAGGAAATGTCTAGGCTGATCTTGCTGTTTCTTCCTTGGAATATTAAGTGCTGTGTTATTCCAAAATTTCAGGGACAACTTAGGATGGGGCCTGCAAGCTTTCAGTGATTCCACAATGGTTTGATTGAGGGCAAAGTCTGATCTCTGACCCTTGGTTTGAGTTTTTTCTGACCTGGTTTGGGATCTGTACTATACTACCATTGTTGGTTGAAAGTTCCAGTAGTCTGTTAGTGGACTCAACCACTATCAGCTCATTTGGTTCAAAGTGATAGTACTGTAAGCTGTCCTTTTGTTTGAGTTTCCTGCCCTGGTTATTTCTTTGCAGGCTTGAGATTTAGCTCAAAACTGAAACTAAGACCCACTCCATTCCTGGGGTCAGAGCTGCAGAATCGTTGTTTGCTTCCGAGCTTGCTTCTTGCCCAGTACACAGAATAGGGTTTTGACCACTCTTCACCTTGGAATCCTATTCCTAGGTTCAGGTCATCTCCTTAGTCAGCTCTGGATCTGGGACCTGGGTCTGGGTAGTGAGTGACAGAGCGGTTGTTTTAGCACTTGTACCTGTACTTTATACAAGTTTGGGCTCTTCTGTGCTAGAAATGGGATCTCTTATTGCCCTGGTGCATGGTTTATCCCTGTAGTAGAATACTCCAGATCAGATGGAGGGACAGATGGGAGAAATGTTACAGAAGTAGAATATATAGTACTTGGGGAATGATTTGACATGAAGAAGGGATGAAAATAAGGTCACAGAAAATAGGCAGTTTTCTAGCATGGGAGAGTAGCACCATAGTCAGAAATAGTGAAGTCAGAAAGAGGAGCAGATTTTGGAAGATATATAATAAACTCAGTTTTACATATTTCAAGTTTGAAATTCTCTTGGGAAACCAATTAGAGATATTTTCTAGGTAGTTGGAAATATGGGTCTGGAGCTCACTGGGTGGTCTGGGTTGAAAACTTCTATTTGCAAAGGTCAACATCTTTTCTGCAATTTCTAGTCTTAGAGAGCTGTCTGGGTCTCCAAGAATTCTGTTGTAAGTGACTTCACCAGGATCATATAGCCGGTCTATGTCAGATGAGACCTGAACCCAGGTCTTTTTGACTTAAGATTTATCTGTGCTATCCAGAACACCATAGTACCTCTCAAATTCCTGAATACAGGATGTTTCAAAGGTCTTAGTGTGATTTTTAATAATTAAAGATTAAAACTGCACTAAGATTTTTGGTATGCATTGTGTGTATGGGTGGAGGGTATATGTGTGTGGGATTTGTTAGTAAAATACACATGCATACATACTGTGTTTATATATATATACATATATACATATATACATCTCTCTCTATATATGATAACAATACTAAGTAACATTAGTTGTGATGCCAATGAGATGCAAAGACAACAATTCAAAACAACACAACACAATATAATGTGTGCTATACGTTGTAGGTATGGTCATTGTTGGGATATTGGATGAACAGTAAACAGTACATCCATTTATAATATTTCTAGAGTTTGATCTAACTTAGTGATTGACTTCACATGAGTCACTAAAACTGTTTTTTTCCCTGTTTCCATAATGGCTATAATTATATGTCATTTAAATTAATTAATTATTTTAAAAATATTTATATTATTTATTTATTTAGGTATTAAAATAGGACATAAATACATATCGGTAATTGTACTAAGCTCTAGATTGGAAGATAAGTGAACAGAATGGAGAAAATGAATGGGAAACTATGAATTGGGATCAGAACTTGGACAGGGAGGGTATTGTTAATTTTTTTAAAAAGATAATCACACAGTAGAAGGAGAAAAGAATGAAGGAGAAAAGAGAAAATCCAAAGAGAACATTAAATAAAGAAGAAAAGGGAATGGCAATAGAAAGCAAAAAACTCTCTGCTTAGGTTGTTTAGGTTGAGCAACTTTAATCAATTGCAAAGCATAATAATCATCCTGAAATGCCTTGCCTGGAGTATTGTTTTGCTATTATGAAATAGAATTTATATATCAGAATAGAGCCCATAGCCAAACTCATTGCTGGGCATTATAGGCATGGATATGATGTCATTGGCAGCCAATCTGGAAACTCAGTTTTCTCCAGCCACTTATTCCATAATTTAGTGGAAAGGTATTTGATAGTCTTTCTTGATACTCCAGTGTGATTTCATCTTTGACCCAGGGTGGCACATTTTGGAATGATTCCTGTAAGTTTCCTTCTATTAGATCATAAAACTGAAACTGATTTGCTTATGGAAAGTACTTTAACTGTATCATTGATCCCAGGAAATCTTTTAGCATCCCTGACATTTCTGGATTCAACAAGGTCAATCTTTAGTCCAGGGTTTCCTAAGAAAACTTCCTTCATCAAAGTGGAGGGGTGGGGGTAGGAAGTTAGTAGAAGGGAGGAGGAGTTATTGATTTCTTTAGAATGGACACATATCTGTGTAAGCCTGTTTTGCTCTAGTTAACCCTTTGCATCTATTTGAAGAACTGCACACTCATTGTGAGCATAAGGTAGAGCATTAACTCTATATTCTCAGATTCCACACGGTGCCTGCAAGTTCACCAGTGTTTTCTGAAGAGCAAGGAGTAATTTGACATTGACCCAATGTCACATTGCATGACCAGCAGGTTAAGAGAAGGCAGAAATGGGACTAATTGGCTACCTGGAGTGGAATTGTTCCTGGTCTGCTTGGCAAAATTCTAATGACTATTAGTTCATTTGTGAGAGGGGAAGATGAAGATGAGGAGGAAAATGTCATTCTTAGAGGAAGTGAAATTGAAATAGAGTTAGGTTTAATCATCATCTCAATGATCAGACCTGATCCCCTGTGCAACTTGAGAGAGATGTCCAATCCAACCCAAGAGCTTTTATTAATCACCTTCTATATGACAGTCACCAGAGATAAAAAGACGTGACAAAAACATCCAAGGCACTTACATTTGACCTTGGATTACAACACAAAAATAGATAAATATTTACATACTTGTAAATATGCATCCTCTGTTGCATGCCTGATTTCAACTCTGCTGAACAAGAGGACCATCCCTGGATAAGCTCATCACTTCTAAATTCACCACCTTGCAGCAACTCTGTAGAGCCCTGATTTACTCCACTGCCTTCATTCTCCTTTCCCCTTTGTTTGGAGGACTAAAGGGCAGAGTGCCAAACTCCTTCCAATGCCTTCCTTTATATAGGGCAGAAGCTTGACTCTTAGGTCACTCCATTTTGTGTTCTGCTGCCTTGACTGATTTCAACTCCACAGAACAAGATGTCTCACACCAGGTGCCTCCTGGTGTGCTCTAACCGCCTCCCCCACCCTGTTCCCCCACTTTCCTATCTTCTTTTGCGTATTGTCTCTCCCTTTAGATTATAAGCTGCTTCAAGGCAGGGACTGTTTTTCTTTTTAGGAATTGTATCCTCAAAGATTAGCACAGTGCCTGGCACATTGTGAGCACTTAATAGATGTTTGTTGGATTGGATAAATATATGTGTGATAATTTGAGGAGGCGAGAAAACTAACAAAAAAGGGAATCAGGAAAGAGGTGAGTCTTGAAGAATCTTAGGGATTCTGAAAGATAAAAGGGGAAGGAGTATGTTTTGAGGACAACAAAATCTGTGCAAAATCACTAAGGTCAGAGATAGACTTTTGGAGTTAGGGAATATCAAAGGAGACAAGTTTGTCTGAAACAGAACTCAGGAAAGTGAATGATGGACAATAAGCCCCAGAAAGTAAGTTGGAGTTAGATTGTGTAAGACTTTAAATGCAAAACTGAGGAGTTTATCTTTTTGAGAGGCATTAGGAAGCCTCCGATATTTATTTCTTGAGTGGGAGAAGGAGGATGAAACAGCCAGTTGTGGAAGATTATTTGTGAAAATCAGTTTAAGAAGAAAAAGATTGAAAACTGAGAGCCCAATTGGGAGGCAGTTACAATAATCCAGGAGAGAGGTGATGAATGCTTCATTTACGGTAGTGGCCATTGAAATGGAGAGATAGAGACAGATGAAAGATATATCACAGAGGTAAAATGGATAAGACTTGTAAATTGACAGATGGTGAGGGCTGAGAGGGAAGGAAGAGTCAAGTATGACTCTAAGGTTCTGAACTTGGGTGACTGGAAACACAATGGTGCATCCAAAAGGGTCATTTGAAGATAGGATGAATTTGGATGGAATGTAATGAATTCTGTTTTGGACACATTTAGTTTGAGATCCCGACAAGACATTTAATTGAAAATGTTTAATAGATACCTAGTCATGTATAATTAGGAGAAAGAATTGGACTGGAAATACACACACACACAAATATAGCTGTGAACTATGTGTGTATTTAAGTATGTATATATACACATAGTTCATACATATATACATACTTGCATATGTATATTTTTTTCTAATCCTATTCTCTCTCCTAATTACACATGACATGTTAAATATATTCAAAAGCATGTCTTGTAGGCATCTTGAACTAAACATGTCCAAAACAGAATTTATTAATCTTTCTATTTCTCTCTCTATATATACATTATATGTGTGTTTACATATATGTTGATATGTATCTATCTATCTACACACACACACATATGTATATACACACATAACATACCTTGGGAGACATCCACTGTTAAGGAGTGAGGGTGAGATGGATTGTGATCCAACAAAAGAGTATGAGAAGGAATATTCAAACAGTAGGAGGGAAACCAGGAGAAAAAAATGCAACAGAAGTCTGAGGAAAAGAGAGGATCCAATAGATGATCAACATTGTCAAAAACTTCAGAGAGGTCAAGAGTAATAGCTAACATTCATATAGCACTTACTATGTGGGAGACACTGTGCTAAGCAGTTACAATGATCTCATTTGATCCTCATGACAACCCTGCAAAGCAGGTGCTATTGTAATCCACATTTTACAGATGAGGAAAATGAGGCAAAGTGGGGTTAAATGACATGCTCAGCAAAACACAGCTAGTAAGTGTCAGGTCTGGCACTATGTCTACTGCATTATCCAGGCACCCAGGAAGGATGAGAACTGGAATTTAGTTTACAGTCTTACTGCTGAACTCAAAGTGTTCTCCTTAAGTCATGTTGTAAGGGATTATAAAGTGAATGGGAGGAGAGGAAGTGGAGGCAATAAGTGTAGGTGACCTTTTTTAAGCATGTGGCTATGAAAAGGACAAGAGTCATAATCTAATCTCTTCTCCCTCCTCTCACAATTTGGACTATGCTGTTAATGCATGTAGGAAAAACATTCTGTTATGGCAAGAACAGCAATGGTCAGTTTCCAAACAAAAAATGTTGTTAGTTAAAAGACTATCAGTGTTTGGCAGAATTTTAGATATTGTTCAAATCTTCTCTGAATGATTCCACGGAACAATTCTTATCTATTAAACAAGTTTACATTCATTATTTAGAGTCTTAGAGAGCTGTGCCTCTCTAAGGCTATAAGTTACAAAGTGAATGAGCACCATACTGATGAAATCACAGAACTAATCACTCTCCTACAATCACAGTTTTGTGTAAATTGGTGAACAATATTCTTTGTGTGGAAAAAATCTCCAACCTTATTAATTCAAAACAAAAAGGACATTAAAGACAGCAATAATTACCTATAACTACCTGTATTCCTCCTTTCCTATCTATATACATTATTATGAGAATAATTTATGTATCCATCCTTGACGAGTCAAGTCCAAAAGCATTAATTAAGCACTTACTATATTCCAGACATGGTGATAGCATCTGCAAAGAAATTCAAAAGACAGTGTGCTCTTAAGGAATTCACAGTCTAGTGGGAGAAATAACATGAAAACAACCTATGTACAAATAAGACATATATTGGAGATAATCAACATAGGGAAGGCACTAGGATTAAGATGGATTGGACACGTCTTCTAGCAGAAGGTAGGACTTTTTTGTTAAGGAATAGAGAGAATTTCACAAGCAATATTTCTCTATAAGTCATATCCTTATCAAATAATTGGTCAGAGAATGTAGAGAATACAAGCTCTTTATTTATTTTTTTTGCTGATCATTAAAGAATACGATTTGGTAGAAAAAATGTCTCATAAAATGCTCTTCCAACTAGCTGTTTCATACATCAAAATTATGCAAGATTCCTTGAAATAAATGACAACATATATATTACTGTACTATAAGAAACGATGAGCTCAATGATTTTAGAAAAACATTGAAAGATTTATGTGAAATAACGAAGAATGAAATAAGCAGAACCAAGTGAACATTGTATACAGTAAGAACAATATTGTTTTAAGAAAGACTTTGAATGAATAAGTTATTTTTTACTAACCCAAATGAAGTATAAAGGGCATATGAAGAAAAATGCTATCTGCATACAGAGAAAGAATTGGCAAATAGAAGTATGTGTAGAATAATTTTATACATATACATATATGTGTGTGTATATACATATACCTATTTGTGTCTATTGGTAGCCATCTCTAGAGTGAGGAGGAAGAAAAATAAAAGAAATTTACATAACAATTTTGTTGTGTATTTGAAAGGAATAGCAATTTATACATAGTAGATTGGCAGTTTCATGTGCAATCATCTTTTTATTGTACTATGTTATGCTTGCTTTATCCCATAAATTAAAAATAAAATTTAATAATTATAAAAATATATACTAGAAATGACTTTATTCAGACATTCATTCATCCTTAATATTATGTAAGGTGCAAAATAAGGGGAGGTATATTTGTCAAAGATGTTTAGCATCATCATGGAAGAGATCTAAGTCAGAGTCCCTTTGAAGAGTGATTCCACATAAATGGTGAGGTTCAACCAATATTTCTATTTACAGATGATGTTGTGCTGTTTGTATCAAGCCTCAGAACCTTGCAGTGAATGGATGAGATACATAACCACTCCAGAGAATTTGGCATTAGCACCTCAGGTAAAACCAAAATCTAGTGGATGAATATTGTGCAGTTTATTACATTGCTTGTCCTTCAGAGTGTGTGTATGTGTGTGTGTGTATATATATTTACCTTTTTTATCTTGGAGAGCAACTAGAAATGGACAATAAGTTTCTCACATAATTGAAAAGGAGATGAGCAGATTTGATTACTTTTGACCATACCCTTGATCTTGCCATTACATTTTCCTTTCCTATTTCCAAGTCTAGAACTCCTTTATGTGACTGTAATCTTTTATCATTCCATCTTTCACTATCCCTTATAACTCCCTAACCCCATGCTTTATCCTCACTATGAACTACATTCCCTCCATACATTAATTATTTTCCTAGGCTATCACCCCTGTACTGGTCTATTACCCCAGGTCTAGACAATCTTCTATGTACAATTCTATTGACCTTTTGTCTTATGAACATGCCTAGCCAAACTATAAATCTGAACTACTCCCACCATTGGTATCCTTTACTCCAATTCATATGCTTTTGAACTGAACTAGAGGTACTCATAAAACCATGTTGACTGGGTCTAATGTGAATTTATGTTATCCTAATTGGACCCTCACTGCTGCAAGGCAATCATCCTGCTACTCCCTAATTGATTCACTATTCTACTCTCCACAGCTGTTTCAAGCCTCCTTTTCTTTCAAGATTTTAATAGCAACCTCTCCCCACCCCAACTAAAGACTTTAACTCATATTTGACTGAAATATTTGAGGCCATTAACTGAAAGTGCTGTCTTCTTACTCTTCCTCATTTTGCATCATTCAAATATAATCCATCCCACCAATTATCTCCTCCCTTAGACCAGTGTCAGAAGAGGCAGCCCTTCTCTGTGCCAGGTCTAACCCCTCCATACCTGTACAATCAACCTTGATTTCATCTCTTCCCCATTCCTCCAACAATCCCTCAGTATCAATCCCACTTCCTCTTACCTTCAATCATTCTCCTCTAACTCCCCTTCAGTCTGACTTCCATCCTCCTCATTCATCTAAAAGTGCAGCCAGAAATTATCTCTTAATTTCCAAATCTAATCATCTTTTCTTCAGTCCTCATCCTTTTTGTACCCAATGCAGCATTTGACAATGTTGGTCACTTTCTCCTGGCTTCTCTCTCCTCTCTGGATTTTGACAACATTGGTCTCTCTTTATCCTCTTCCCATATATACTCTGTCCTAGGCTATCTTCTCATCTCCCTCTATACCAGCGGTTCTCAACCTGTGGGTCACGATCCCTTTGAGGGGTGAACAACCCTTTCACAGGGGTCACAGGTGTCACCTAAGACCATTGGAAAACACATATTTCCGACGGTCTTAGGAACCGACACACCACTCCTCTATCTTTCTCCAGGTGGGTCTGCCCACATGTAGATAAGCCCACGTATGAGTATTAAAGGGTCACGGCATTAGGAAGGTTGAGAACCACTGCTCTATACTATCTCACTTGGTGATTTCATTAGCTCCTATGAGTTCAAATATCCTATCTATCACAATAGATGGATATAGATTCTCAAATCTATATATTCATCCTTATATTCTTTCCAGAATTCCAATCTTATACCATCAAATATCTTTTGGACTTATTACTTGGATGTTCTGTAGACACCTCCAGCTCTGCATGTCAAAAGTAGAACTTACTACCTTCACCCCAGACACACCCTTCTTCAGAAGTTCCCTCCTACTGTAGAAGGAAATACAATCTTCTCAGATAGCCAAGTTCACAATTTCAGTGACATCCTCAATTTCTTCACTCTCACCCTGTATCTAATCTTTTATCCAATCCTGTTGTTTCTACATTTAAAATATCTGTCACATATAACAACTTTTCTTCACTCACAATTACCAGTATAGTTCCAGGACTACACTTTTTTCCTGGTCTGTTGGCATAGCCATCTCTTTAGTTTTCCTGAATCTAGTCTCTCCTCATTTTAATTTTTCTGTTCAGCTGTTAAAGTGATTTTTCTGAAATGTAGGTCTAACCCTGTCACTCCACCTCACCCTAAACTCCAGTGGTTCCCTATTATCTCCAGGATTAAATATAAAGTTCTCTGTTTGGCATTTAAAACCATTTATAGCCTGGGCCATTTCTATCTTTCCAGTTTTCTTATTCTTGCTCTTCTAGGTACTCTTATGATCCAGCCATACTTGCCTCCTTGCACCCTCCATCTGCCATTTCTATATCAACGTCTGTCCCGTATCCATGGAATGTGCTCTGTCCTTACTCTTGCCTCTTCCTTTCCCTGGTTTCTTTCAAGGTTCAGCTCAAATGTCCCCTTCTGCAGGAGGCCTTTCCCCAGTCCCTCTTCCTTCTGACAGTACCATGCATTTACACAGTTTCTATCTTATGTTGTCCAGGTATTCACATGTTAACTCTTCTATCCTCATTAGAATGTGAGATTTTTTAGGACAAGGACTAGTTTTTCTTCCTCCTCCTCCTCCTTCTCCTCCTCCTCCTCATTCTTCTTCTTCTTCTTCTTCTTCTTCTTCTTCTTCTTCTTCTCCTTCTTCTTCTCCTTCTCCTTCTCCTTCTTCTTCTTCTTCTTCTCCTTCTCCTTCTCCTTCTTCTTCTTCTTCTTCTTCTTCTTCTTCTCCTCCTCCTTCTTCTTCTTCTTCTTCTTCTTCTTCTTCTTCTCCTTCTTCTTCTTCTTCTTCTTCTCCTTCTTCTTCTTCTTCATAGCCTCAGCACTTGACAGAATGCCTGACACATAGCAGTGCCTAATAAATGTTTAGCGCCTATCTTACTGAATCTGCCAAACTTCTTTAATTTCTCTAACATTCGCCATGAAACAAAGACCCAATTTTAAATACCAGCAATCTATTAACATTGTTTTATGATTTTGATTTGAGATAACCTACCATTTCTGCAAAATTCAAAAATGAGACTTACTCATAGGTCAATGGAGAATTACATGGAAGGTATGAGTAGGCTGCAATGTGGCAAATGAAAAATTCTGAAAAAAATCCAAGTAAAGATTGCTATGAAAGAAATGTATGTTTAAAAAAGATTATTTATCACATCTGAAAGCAAGGAAAGAGTGATGATGGATAGCCAATGCATAGACTGTGTGCTTTACTGCTATCCTTAAGATGTAAAGAAAAAGGGATGAAGACCTGAAGGAGGCTGGTTGCCTTACTCCACTGTGGTGTCTTCATGGGAGGACACAAGATAAGTAGAAGTGGTTGGGGTGGGAATCACACCACAGAAGCAACACCCCCCATGACCCTGGGTCTGGCTGAGTATTGGAGTTATTCAGATAATCCTGTCCTCTATCATTCCAAAGAGTTGACATTGAGAAAATATAGCAGCTTCCTATATTTGTCTAATTGAATTTCTTTGAATCATTTTTTTAAACTCGAATTGCCTGCACCCTCTCCCATAAGAGAACTGTGAGAGTTTTCATGGATGTAGAAGAGGGAGAGAAGAGAATAAATATTTTTATAGTACCTACTATGTGCTGGGCACTGTGCTAAATTTTTACAAATATTATCTATGATCTTCACAACAACCCTGAAAGTAGGTGCTATTATTATCCCCATTTTACAATTTAGGAAGCCGAGGCAAATGGAGGTTAAGTGACTTGCCCAGTGTTACACAGCTACTAAGTGTCTAAGAGCAGATTTTAACTCAGGTCTTCCTGACTCTAAGCCCGATGCTCTATACACTGTGCTATACTCCTAAACAATACTTTTTTTGGTGATGATGGTGGCAATTTTTGAATGACAAATTGTTATTCTTTAATTTCCTGAACTGTCACTAATGTTCCCTCCCCCCCCTTTCAGATAAGTGTAAGGTTTTATTTATTTTTTGATTGATTATAATATAGACAGGGAGGTGGAACACTGGAGATCTGCACAGCTGTTTTCTTTTTTTGATTTTTTTTGGAGGGGGGAAGGCAGGGCAATTGGGGTTACGTGACTTGCACAAGGTCACATAGCTAATAAGTGTTAAGTGTCTGAGGCTGGATTTGAACTCAGGTCCTCCTGATTCCAGGGCTAGTGCTCTATTCATTGCATCACCTAGCTGCCTACAGCTGTTTTATCTTAACAGCACCTACAAGATACACTTTCTTCTTATTCCCTACTGCTAAAGTCTTAATTTGATGCCCCTTGTGGTATAGTAGGGAATCTGGATTCCAGAAAGTTAGACTGCTTAAGTATGAGATCTATAGCTGTTACCAAAGCTGGAAAGACCTCAAACATGGACACCATCATGAACAACTGTCTTTCTTACCCAAGAACCAGGTTAGCTAAACACTGAGAAGATTCTCAACAAGTTGGCCAGTAAGTGATAAAAATTTTCAGCCATAGTAATTTATGAACTATGTAGGAATACGCATATACATACATACATACAATATGTTTGTGTGTATGTATGTATATGTAAACTACTCTCATTTTTGGTTTATGAATAGGTGGAATGATGACTTAAGGTGTAGGTGAGAGTTGTAGTTGTAAAGGTTTTAAGCACCTACCATCTAAGTAGTACAAGTAGCAAATTTAATGAAGTCACTATTCTCTTTCCCTCTCCTAATATAAATCATTGCAAATGAGCACTGTTATCTCTAAGATAATAATGAGTGGAAAGCAAATTTTGACTTTGTGACGGGATCATAGTATCTTAGATTAGGCTAGGAGGGATCTTAATGGTCATGTAGACAAAAACTCTCTTTTTTACAGATGAGGAAACAGATCCCCAGTGAAATTGCATGACTAGGGCAAAGCTTCAAGGGTAGAAGTCATTCACCTGAGAGAGCATAAGTGTTAGCAAAGGGACCTACTTCAATCCCCTCTTTTTTTCTCTCCTCCCATTCTTGTCACTGTTTATTTCTACCTAAAATAATCAGTGATCTTCTAGCTCGGTAGAGACTTGTGAGTCTTGGTGGAAAGTGTTATATATAGATGTGTAGTTAATAGTTCAATTTCTGTCAGTTATAGTATTTAGTTAATAAAGTGTCTTGGGTGTACATACAGGATTTGGGGGATGAAATAGTACTTATTAAATTTATTCTGAGACTGCTTATTCCCTTATCAAATATTTAAGTGGCTTCTATTCCATGGTGTGATGGTTTGATATCTAAAAAACACAGGAAGACATTAATGTAGAAAAATATCAATCTGACTCAATTGACCATTTGACTAGAACAGAGGAAAATGGTACCACAGTTACCAGGAATTGAACTTTTAAAAGTTGAAATATACCACCTAGATTTCTTTTTAAATATTGTTAGATTCAAAAATGTAATCTGTCTGCTTCCTGAAGACCAGCATGACTATGAAAAGGTTTATCGATAGTAAACTGTATACTAGATAATGAAACCTTTGGCCAATTAATTCTAGTCCCTTATCTCTGTTGATTACCTCCATTTTGACCCATCCATAGCTTATTTGCACACAGTTCTTTTGTTTACATGTTTTCTCTCCCATTAGACTAAGATAATATTTGTAACCTGCTCAACACAGTGCGTAGTGTATAACAGACACCTAGTAAGTGTTTTTCCCTTTCCTTTCCTTCCTTTCCTTGAAAGTATGGACCATCTTTTGACTTCCTTTGTAACCTCAATGTTTAGCAGTGTGCAGTAAAAATAGTCACTTAATAAGTGTTTATTGATTGACTGATAGAACAAAGAAAACATAAAAATTATTGCAGCACTCAGTGCTTCCTTTCCTCTTCTATAGTGATGATGATCGAGCAGTAGAAACTGGACCAGAAGGTGCTAGGAATCACCCATTGTTCAGACTAAAAGCATTAATGCTGAGGATGGTAAGGTCCCTTGGCAAGGGTAAGTCCTTTTTAATAGAGAAAGCATCGTCAAGGTCTTTGTTCTGGCACTGGTGGTCCCTCCTCTTAAAGCTTTGAGCTTATCTTGTATGGTGTAAGCATTGGACATTTCATATTCCACTTGAAGACTGATTCATTTTATTTTCACTTGCGCTATACTGTTGGATTTGGTCTTTAAAAATGAGAGCTGGACACTTTCTGTTGTGGCATACAATGAGAAACAAGGTAGGTGTCTCCCAATTAATGAATGGATAAACAGAATGTGGTATATTAAGGCAATGGAATACCTCTGTATCATATGAAAAATTCAGGGAAGCATGAGAAGACTTATATGAACTGAAGAAGGATAAAGTAATTAGAGCCAGGAAAGTAGTATTCATAATGACTGCAATAATGTAAAAAATCAAAATCAACAAACAGATAAACAAAAAAATAACTGAATGCTATGTAATTATAATGATTAATCTAGGGTCCAGAGAATGGTAAGTAAATTTACATTCTTACCTTCACTTCAGACTTTGGGGCATATGGGTGCAGAATATTGTATATATTTCCAGAAATAATCAATATGTTGAGTAGTATTGCTGAATTTCATTTTTCTTTGTCTCTTAAAGCTTTTGTTACAAGAGATGGCTTACTGTCAAGAGAGTAGATATATTTAGAAATTAATGCAGTATAAAAACATCAGGCAACTTTTTTTTCCCTTTAAATATAAGGGGGTAGCTAGGTGGCACAGTGAATAGAGCTCTGGCCATGGTGTCAGGAGGACCTGAGTTCAAATCCAATCTCAGACACTTAACACTTACTAGACATATGATCTTGGGCAAGTCACTTAACCCCAATTGCCCTGCCTTCCCTGCTCCAAAAAGAAAAAAAAAAGTCTGGAGAGGAAGAGACAAAAGAGATAATTAGAGCTGAGATGGACATAGCAAAATCCACCAGACATACAAAGTCTCTGGTTTCCTGAAAGGAAGTCTGCCCAGACATGTGGTTCATTGGTTCCTCTAGGGAACCATATGACCTCAGAAAAAGAGGGAGAAAAAAGATAACCCCAGTGATGATAATATATAGACTCCCTGGAGGAGCAGTGACGAGTTTAGGGAGCCAGTGCAATAGTCTAGGGAAGAGGTTACATTCTTCTGGTATACATTTCTTGAATGACATCTTTTATGACATGGCAGCTTTTCATTGCTCCTCAGGTAAGCTATAACTTTAATTCTTCGAAGACTATGGTATTGCATGGCTGGAAGCCATACTACATCACTGAAAGAATATTGATGTTAAAATGATATGCTTTTGTTTCACAGAAAACCTTAGGGTCATTACATCACTGCATAGTTCCCCAGAGTCACTCCAACCTGCTTTCCTCTGTTTTGTTCTGGGCTTAGTTCATTGTCCGTTCAAATGTCTGCCTGAGATCTATGTGCTGTTGAATGAGTTCAATGCTTTGTCCATTCAAGGGCATATAATATTCTGGACAATAGGCATTCATAATCTACTTTTGTTTTATATTCATTCTTGGCCAAGTTCTCTTGATCAATTACATACCTCATTTTGGACAAAATGATAGAATCAACACAATGACTATCGTGCAAATGAGGTACCTTATCATCTATAAGGAATCACTCTTCCATGTGAACTCTGGGCTAAAACTCCTCTATAACTGTGGAAAACTCTTTTGGCTAATATATTATTGAATACTTTACGTGAAATTAATTAGTAATTACAGGGTCACTTGTTATAGCTTTCATGGAATCTTCTATGGTTTTGACACATTCATGTATTAGAAGAAAGCACTGAAAGTGGTATTCTGCTTTGTATACTGTAAATTCCCTCAAGGTGGAGACTATTTCATTCTTGTTTGTACCTCCAGCATCTAGAACATAGTAGGTGCTTCATAAATGTTTGTTGAATGAATGAATGCTATGGTTTTTATAGTAAAAAAAACAGTAGAATCTTGTGTTGTCTGATGCTTTCATTCTTCTGTATAATTGGAAAGTTGTTGTCTGCTCTAGAATATCATTTGTGAAAGCCTATTAATACTCTCACAAATCTACATCAAGCATACATTTGCTAAGGATGTAGGTTATTCTCAGAACATTTTTGTAGAGTTGGCAAGGAAGTGTATGAGTTAGTAGTTATTTTCCATAGAAAGTCCATTATTTTTCCCAATATTTGATATTTCCCTATCTTTCAGACATCTAGAGATTGACCCCTTGAGACTAAAACTCCAACATGAGCTTCTTCTAGGTTTCCTTGGTGCTATTTATACTTCCTTGTAAAACATAATAAGGACTGTGATATTAAAATCTAAATGCCGTGAATAGAGAAAATAATTCATTATAGAAATCTTTGAAGATCTAATTTTTCGTATATGTCATCAGGAAGAGCTTAATATATGCTTGTGGTTAATTCTAGGGCAATTCTTTTCGGGTCTTCTGATTTCTTTTCCCAAGTTCTTCCCCCCCCCTTGTTACCCATTTCTTTAGAGCAGATGCTAGCTTAGAATGCAAAAACAAAAAAATCAACTTCTCTTTATCAGGACACAGAATCTATTATAAAAAGTAAAGTTAGCATAAAAAAAAAGGCTTAAAGAAAGCAGGAAATTCTGGAGGGTAAGAAATGTCAGGTAGCAGTGAGGGAAGAAAGGAAGAAAATAAAGAGTGGATTAAATTCTATGTCCCAGTAATATTGTGGCAGGCACATCAAGCAACAAATTCTCCTCAGCAAGATAACTCCTTAAGCATTTCAGTACGCCAAGCAATGTTTCAGTTACTCATGGTTTTATTTGATTTGGAGTAGCACTGTCCTGCACTTGCAATTGGCTTGTGGCTATTGGACACCTGTACCCTGGGCTCCCCTCCTCTTCAAGGAACTCCAAACTTGTCAGGGTTATTAGAACCTATCTCCCATGATCCTTTAGTCTTCTTTTCTGGCAGGGCAAAATTTCATCCCATTAACCCCCTTGGTAATAAGAAACTACAATCACTTCATCTTCATCAATCTAGTTTCATTCTCAAATGTCCATGGGAGGTTTTGGCTTAGTGGGCTCTCTCATCAAACCTTTGTATAATCTTGGTTTTCTGTCACCTACTTGTTATTGTTTTATTAGGCAATACTACTCACCGTTATTCTTAGTAAGATTTTTACAATTGTGTTTATATTCTAAAAGTAATGTTACCTTTGGCTGCCATGTATCTTCATTTGGCAAGGGAAAATACAAAGATTAACAAGACAATAACCCTAATGTTCAAAGTGGGGGGGAGTCCTGAATTCTGGAGAACTACATGCATGATGTTCATGGAGATAAAAGGTCTCATCAACATGATAGAAAATCCAATGGAGGGAAACTCAGTCATCCACTGAAGGAGGAAGGCTTGATTTTTCTGGCTGTGTACTATATTTGGGTCACTAGTCCAAGCCTGATTAAGAGTGCTGATTGATGCAGAAAGAATAGCAGAGATGTTTGTCTTTTGCCGGAAGCCCTGAGGTGGTTGTGTTAGGGCCTGGAGGAGAGCCAGAGTCTGACTCTTCTCTGGCACAGATGTACTACTCACCACCACCACCATCACCGCCCCTACCCTCCTACTTATGGATAGAATGTCCACAAAAACAGCAGCAGAATTGGCCTAAAGTTTCCACTGCTACAAAATCTGATCTCTCCCAAAGGCTTACCTTGATGTCAATTCCAAGACAAGTTTGAGGAACTGATGGTGATGTAAGAGGCAACCAGCTGAAAGTAGGACTTGGCAATTTCTAGCTACTGAGGCAAATGGAGGCTTTGCCTTTGAACCCCCAAAGGGGCAAGAAGACAAGTGGATGATGGAGGAGGAGCCAAGGGAAAGAAGTCAAGGCTACCCTGAAGTAATCAAAAAAGCAATCTTCAGAGAGAGAGAGAAAGAGAGAGAGAGAGAGAAACTGCACTTGCTTAGGCATCCTTGAAAACAAACTCCACTGCTAGGTTTCTAGCATTTAATTTCCTAGAGAATGTATGCCTCAATTTCCCAAAGAATTATATGGGAAGATATCAGAGTGGTGCTATAGAAAGAGCCCTGAATTAGGAGTTACGTATACCTGACTTCTTCTAGTTCTGAGTCTGTCACTAGTTCACTGGCCAAACTTTAAAAAAATTGCTTTTTTGCTGCCCTGGGCCTTGCTACTTCATCCCCAAAATGGGAAAACAGGCTTATATGATCACTAATGGAACTTCTACACTTAATATTCTATGATCTACTTTTTAAAATACCCATTTTTCAACTCAAAGTAATTGAAGTTACTTTCTTATTTGGTGATTCATTTCTGAAATGATTTGGTGACACGATTTCAGCAATAACACCAGCCATGTTTCACCTCACTTAGTGCCTAGGAACCTCTTTCCCTACTTCTTGCCTGAAGTAGCTCACTCTGCCATTTACAGCTTGCCTATATGTTGTTATCCCCTGTTACTATTAAAATATAAGCTCCCTGAGGGTAGAGATTATTTTGTTTTCTTGTATTTGTGATTCTAGTGCCTGATCCATAATAAGCACTTAATAAATTATCTATCTTTACTTACAATATTGTTCCTCTAACTTAATGGATATAGCAAAAGTCGTGTACTAGATGGATTTTTAAAATACCAAGTCAATTTCTTCTATGCCAACTTAACATGTGTGAATATTAAAACAAAACCTTTAAAGATAATTTTGTGTGTGTGTTTGCCTTTAAGTAACTCAGTTCAATTCACTAACATTTACCAAGGCAATACAGTATAGTCTAATGAGCTCTGTATTTGGAATCAGAGGTCTTGTATTCTAATCCTATTTAAGTGCTTCCCATATATAAATGTGTCAATGGAATTGCAAAAATGCTATTGCCTCTGTTGACTATAATTTGCATCAATAACTTGTGACTTCACCTGTAAGCCATTTATAATTTAGATTATTGCATGTGGTTTAGAGATCTTAGGCGTATTATTTAACCATTGTCACTTGCCTAATAATTAACAGGGATGGGATTTTTACTCGAATCTTTCTGAGTTAAAATCCAACACTATTCACAACACCTGCTGCTTCTATGTTGTTTCTGGTATCTCTAAAGCAAGTGAATTCTTCTGTTCACCAGTGCCTTGGAAATTCACACAAGCAGAACAAAAGAAGTTTCTAGTTCTTTTGTACTTGGGCCAGTTGAGTCTCATTAGGCTTCCTTCCCGCCATTTGCAAAATTCCACAGTCATCTGGGAAGCAATTCTGCACAGGTGCTTCCTCCGTTATTTATCAGTGCTAGCTCACAATGAGGATCCTTCCCCCATCGCCAGCCACTCATAGTTTGGTGACTGGAGCATAGGGGCATATTTGACATTCCTCATATACTCTTAGCATACCAATAGTAAAAAAAAAGATTGAAGTTTCTAGACTGATAAATCAAGAAACCTTGGGTTTGCCTGACCTCAGTTCAAAGGCCTCAGACCCAAAGATTCATTCTTCAGTCTTTTAAAGCCTGACCAAAAATATGGTTTGTTTTGGTAACATCCCGAGCTACTGATTCCAGGCCATTCTCGGAAATCTGAAGTCTCCCAATTGGACAGAGAGCTTCATTTTCCATTGAGACGAAGGTCTGCAAAGAAGGCAGGCTTGTAGCAATCTCCCTCAGGCTTTCAGTGAATTATCCCAAGTCTCACCCAGTTCCAATCTCTATGTATTGTCTGGAATCAATTAGAGATATTTTTTCCATCTTGGACTGACAACTTCAGACATATATGCAATTTGGAGGAGGGAGGAGAGAAGGTCTGCTGTGCTGTTAACTATTTAAATGTTTAAAGTATTAAAGTTAATTGAGCTTAACATTCACAGAATTGCAGGGAGGGCACATGTGTGGATGGATGGGACAGACACCTTCAAAGAGTTTAAAAGCATTCAGGAAGAAAAGCTTAATGCCTCTTGGTGCTTAATGCTTAATGGATGTCACTGCTAATCATTTTTTGACTTGATTCACAAAATAATAATAATTATAAATAGCTCACATTTGTGTCACACTGAACAGTTTATAAAGTTTTTTTCCTCAGCAATTCTGTGAAACAGGAAGAATAAATACAAGGATGCTCAGTTTTACAGATGAAGGAACTGAGGGTCAGAGAAGTTTAGTCAGTTAACCTACTAGTTCTACTCCTTGCATCATTGTAGAATGACTCTGTCCCTGGAAGTAGTATACTCTCTCTCTGTCTCTGTCTCTGTCTCTCTGTCTGTCTCTCTGTCTCTCCATGCATATATAATACATATAATACATTATATATTATTATGTGTGTGTGTGTGCGTGTGTGTGTGGTGTAAGGACCAGATCAGCTAAGTTTAGAAAGATTCATCACTGCATCAGCCAGTGAGAAAAAAGTGTTGTTGTTGCTGTTGTTTTTGTAGCCATGGTAATTGTCTATGGCTATCTAATATTAGAGGGATTGCAATTTGTTTCAGTGGAAACTAGTAAGAATACTAGTTCTATAATCAGATGAACTGAATTCAGATATTCCCTCTGATATCTGCCTGTGTGATCTGGGGAAAAATCACAACCTCCCTCAGGCTTAAGTTTCTTCATTTTCAAAATGAGGAAGTTAAATGAACTGACTTCTAAAGATTCTCTGAGCTCTAGATGGATGATCCTTCTCATACTGAAGAAATTACATATTACTGAAGAGTTTTTTTTAAGATGATGTTTTTGTTCAGCGAATCATTCATACAGCCAGTCATTTGTGTTGTATTGCAGCTCTTACTTGTTAGTAGGGATCAGCAGGAGGATTAGTTTAGAGCTAACAAATCGAAATTCAATACAACCTATAAAGCAGGATTGATGGGAAGGGGAACATTTGTTGCTTGGAGTTTATTCCTTCTAAGGCTATTCAGTTAGATTGTAAGCTTCTTGAGGACAGGAACTGTTTTGACTTCCTTCGTTTTTCTCCAGCACTTAATATAGGACCCGATGCATAATAGACAGTAAATGCTTGTTGACTTAATTTCTGGGAAGTTCCCCCTAGTTGCTAATGCTATGTGCTACTTGAATTATCTTGTATTTGCTTATCTGTGCATATATTACATTCTTCCCATCCCTAGAGTGAGAGCTCTTTGAGGTCAGGGACTGATTTTTGTTTGATCTTTGTACCTCCAGTATCTTTCAGAATGTCTCGCGCAAAATTGGTGCCTGCTTGTTGAATTGAAGGCAATATGGATTAATTACTTCAGTATTCAAAAGGGCTAGAATTTATTTGGTATGAGGATTGTCCCATCACCCACCTAGACATACTGTAACCTATTCATATCTTACTAGATAGTCTTAGATTGCTTAGGGCACAAGTTTGAAAAAAATTAATAACTTTGTGATTAGCTTCCTGGTGATGATGATGATGATGATGATGAAGAAGAAGAAGAAGAAGAAGATGATGATGATGATGATGGTGGTGGTGGTGGTGATGATGATGGTGGTGATGATGATGATGGTGATGATGATGATAACAAGGATGACTAACAGTTGATTGACTAACAGATCAACAATTCCCTTTGGATTTGCCAGATGTATCCAAAAGTTGTTTAATTCCAGATGGTTCCACATGATTAATATCCAAAAGTTGAATCAAAAGGCCCTCTAAGGGCAATACCTCTATAAACTCAGTCATAAACATCAGTAAAGAAGTATCGAACAATTGGCTGTGAGGAGTTTGTGGAGATAATTTAGGAGGAGGTGTTTACCACCGGAAGAGTTATCTTTAAGAAGCCTGCACTTAGTGATCAATGTAGACGTTATACAAGAACGGCAGGTTGTAGATGTTAAGCACCTACTGAGTCCCTAGCAAGACCTGATCTTGTGGTTAAAAGTAGACATCAGAATAACTGATATTTTGTGAGCTGACATTAAAAAATACCCACATTAAAAAATGGAAACCTCAAAACACTTCAGAGATAGTGACTGGACCTTGTAGGAAGTTCCTGGTGAGGAATTACTTCTAATAAAGATTAGCACCTTCTCTTGAAAGTTAGTTTTGAGCCCTGGGAGGTCGAGTACATAGTCAAAATGTGTCAGAGGTAGGACTGAATTCAGGTTTTCCTGCCTTCAAGGTTAGCTCTTTATCAACTAAATCACAGTGCTTCTTTTGGACAACTCAGCCAATAAAATGTATTAAAATTATTCCAACAGAACTGTTGCCCATAATTTCCCTGGCATATCACTGATTTATTAAAAACTCTTAAGAACAATTTTAAAAATAGATATCACTATCCCAAATATTTATAATCTCCAAGCAAATGAAATGTCTTAAAAGCATAGAGATCTGTACACGAAGATCAAAATAATGTTGAAATAGAATGAGGTATATATCATTCTTGACATCCTGTCTTTTACTGGAAGAGTACTGTGGATGTTTTTGGTGAGTCGATATTTATACTTTTCTTATAGTCCAATGTTTTTATACAACTATATAAAGCCTTTTTTTTTAATTTGCCAGTTTATACAACATTGAGTCTTAAGAAATAATAGCATGTTAGGACTGAATCTAACTTAATCCTTTTGGAGGAAAAAGATAAGAATGAGATAATAAGAGCTAACATGTATATAACACTTTAAGGTTTGCAAAGTGTTTTAAATACAGTATCTCTTTTGATACACCAACCTTTACTGGTACGTGCTATTACTATTTTAGAGATGAAGTAACTGGGACTAGGCAAAATTAAGTGATTTACCTAGGTTCCATAAACTTCTAAATGTCTGAGGTGGGATTTGAATTTAGGTCTTCTTGACTCAAAATCCAGGATTCTCTCCATTACATGTTCTTTGAATAATAGACACTTACTCTATCATTAGTACATATTCAAAGTTTTTCCCATTTTGTGGAAACTGCTTGTGCTTATACTCCACTTCTGTACCTTTGGAGAACCAAGGATCACCTCCAGACTGCAATAAGGTAGTAGGTTAGGTTAGGACTTCAATTGAGGATGGATTATTTAGGTTTTAAAAATTGACTCCTATTTCAACTTCAATAGTATAGCTTTGCACAAGCACATAAAATCATATATATGTGTATCCATATCCTTATACAATCCAATATGCACGTACATGCAAAATACACACACGTGTGCATGCATACATTCAAATCATGTATTATGCAACATGCCAACACATACATATGTGTTTGTGCATGTATGTGTCTTTAGACATGTATGTTATATATGTGCATATATTTATATGGGTATGTATCTGTGTATGCATGTGTTTGTATATGCACATGTCATGTGCGACACACCTATCACAACACTATATATACATGTGTGTTGTGTGTGTACACACATGTATTTATATACATATATATGTATATGCCATTTCTCTCCTCCCCCAATACATGGCTACATGGCCTACACATATTTTAAGGAAGGTACTTTTTCAGATTTATGAGTTTCTGGCAAAACATTCCTACTTTATTACATAAGCAAAAAATGCAACAAAACATGTTTACTAGTACAATTATAGACTTGAAAGTCATAGACAAAAAGGTGCTGGTATGGTAGTATTGTTCCTTTTTTTTCAGGAGAGAGATACTATCCGTTTCTATAATCTCCCACAATGTATACTCAGTTACCTGTTAATCAAAGCATCTCTGGGTTTTGATCTGAGAAAAGTGAACCTCAGTGTCCTGATATTCATGATCATCTTTCTAGGAAGCAAATGATATCAATGCAGCCATATCTCCCTCATCCATCCTGAATTTAGTCATGTCAGCTATGCAAACACATCCAAGAACCAATAGGTCTAAAACAATGCTTCTTATTAGCAATTGTAATAATTCGTGTTCAGATAATGCCTTAAGGTTTTGTTGTACTTTCTTCATAATGCTTGTAACGTGGGTCATAGTTTCATAGTTGGAAAGAATCTTTAGAAGTTTTCTTGTCCATCCTTCTCACTTTGCAGATCAGAAAATTGAAACCCAGAGAACTGGAATTACTTGGCTAAGTAAAATCAGAGGCTTAAAATTCAGAAAATGAGGGGCAGAGTCAGGATTTGAATTTAGGACTACCTCCAAATCTAATAATCTTTCTACTGCACCAGGAAAATGGTACTAGTAGGAATGTGCTGAAGCCGGCTCTAACCAGCTTGTCTAGCTGATTGTTAAACTTTCAGTGTGAGTATTTACATCTCAGAAATTTGCAGTGCTACAAACCAGGGTTAGATTTATTGTTTTGTTGATTGTCTGGATTTAAGAAAGTATGGATAATTACTGGTTTTTTGTGTCCATTTTGGAGGGAGGACAAGAGAAAGAAGGGGAGAGAGACAGAGAGAGAGAGAGAAAGAGAGAGAGAGAGAGAGAGAGAGAGAGAGAGAGAGAGAAAGAGAGAGAGAAAAAGGAAAAAGAAAGGAAGGAAGGAAGGAAGGAAGAAAGAAAGAAAGAAAGAAAGAAAGAAAGAAAGAAAAAGAAAACCTGATTGCTGTTAAACATTTACCAACATACCCCAGGTAACAGATTTTTCACAAATTTATTTATTTATTTATTTATTTAATTATTTATTTTTATGGATGAGAAAGTTGAGACTCTGATTTCCCACTGATTGAATGGTTAATAAGTAACTATGATGGGATTCGAACCCTGATATCCTAAATCCAAGCCCAGTTCTCTTTCCCTTACTAGACCGCACTTCCTCTTATAGCTGTCGCAGCCTATTTACTGGAGCCTTGATATTTTAGTCATTTTAAATCTCCATCTCTAGAACCATCCTCTGTGTTTATTCCTATTTTATGGATAGTTCAAAGAAGTTCGGTTATCTGGTTTCCAAGCCCATGGTGAATTAGAAATAAGATTTATAAAGAGAGAGAGAGAGATGCTTTCGGCAAACACGTTGACAACAGCAAGAAATAACAACAAAGTAGGAGGGAAAACAATTACAAAAGGTGAAGGAGTCTGGGTCATTTATAGGGGCAAATAGTCGCACATATTTCAGCAGGTCCAATCAATCATTCAAGAAGTCTTTATCGAGTATCAACTGTGTGCCAAGCGCTGTGCTAGGCTGTGAAGATACAAGTACAGAATCAGACAGCTCCAGCCCTCAAGGAGCTGAAATGAAGCTGGGGAAATACACCATGCTTACAGATGGAGTAGCTAATGCATACACTAAATGCACGGTGATTCAGACGGGATACAAAGAACCCGGCGAATCAGCAAAGACATCCCGGAGGAGGTAGCCGCTGAGTTTGCCTACTGCATTTTTACTTACATTCTTAATGATGATCCTCAATCAATTTTTTAAAACATCAGTTTAACAAGGACTGTGATTTCCTCAGTGTGGGAACTTCTTCCACTGAAGCAAATTGCAACCTGCCTATAATTTCAAGTCTCAGAAAGATCTCTACAGCTCCATGAAATTAGATGACTTACCCAGGGTCACAAAGGTAGGAAATGTCAGAGGTGGGTGAGAATCCGGGTTCTCCTAATTTCAAATGCAGCACCCATTCTTTAGTTTGTGATCCCTCTCTTTTTTATGAAGGGGGGAAAGCAAGGCAGTTGGGGTTAAATGACTTGCCCAAGATCACACAGCTAGTGTCAAGTGTCTGAGGCCAGAATTGAACTCAGGTTCTCCTGACTCCAGGGCTGGTGCTCTATTCACTGTGCCACCTACTTGCCCCAATCCTTTTCTTTTTAAAAAAAGGTTAATATACTTAGTACACTCTGCTTAAAAAGTCTGAGAAGTATAAAACAATTTTAGAAAGATCATCTAAAGTGGTTAAAAGTTGGTAATTTAAAGTCATTCAGTTATTTGAAAAACTTTGCTCTCCTGAAAGGAATCCTTTTGTCCTCTAAGCTCTCTCTATGAGCCTTTGTTTTGGACGTTATATGTTTCCAAACACTTTAGTAGGAAGATTTCAAGCAAGTAGATTAGCAATAGATAGTACTTTCCTTGCTCGTCTTTGTTTACAAAGAAAAGCTTGATTGTGATAAGTTTGAAAAGAGTGGCCCGTGGCTGACTCATTTTTTTTCTATACCAAATAGCAGCAAGACTGGGTCCTCCATCCCTTCTTCTGCCCTTGTCCCCATCTCAGTCTTCATCCAGCTACCTCCTTTTCCCCAACCATATAAAGGATTTTCCTGTCTCCCAGCCCCCTCCTGTTACCTGGAGGGGGACACCACATGCCTCACCTCATTGGTTATCATTATTATGTCATCCAGATCAATCATTGGGAGCCCATGCAGTTGTAAATGTTGCTTTGATCATTCGTTCCACTTGGTTAGTATTGATCAGATCCAGTGCACCACTAATCTGAAACAGCCCCCTTTTCAAAGTAAGGCATCCTGGTGACCAAGCCGAGTGACCACATTGTTTGGTTTTTAAATTATTCCCTTCTCAAGGTTCTGATAACCATGGCAAGGCAGACAGTTCAGAAATCCAGGGGGCCACTTATGGCTGGAAGGGAAAGAAGGAGGTCTGATGGGGTCTGAGAAGACACATGGCTTCCTCATCATTCCTAACAAGTGATAACTAAATGATAAATGTTGGCATGGTCAAAAGGAGTGATCTGAGTGGCATGTACGCAGAGGATGTAGATCCATCCAGGCATACTCAAGCTTATGCCTATGGAGACTGGAAATCAGAAGTGATCTGGGTTCACTCTGTCTCTTTGTCATTCAGTGATAAGATGTGTGAACTTAGGCAGGTCTTTTCACCTATGAGTCTCAGTTTCTTTATCTGTGAAATGGATCTGATCATTGTTCCTTCTATTACACCATACAGTTTCTTTGAGATGCTGCATCACCTTATGTTTCAGGCTGTGGAGTTAAGACAGCTTCTTTAACCATGTCTCATTGTTGGAATTCTAGGTTCCAATAGCTCCATGAAGCTAAACTCAATCTTGCTAAGTGCTCCTTTTCATAAAGAGAATTTTCCCCCAAGGCAGTTGCAGTATGATTATTCTGGTCCAACAGACTTGTTCTACATACCTCAGGGTTGTAAAGATGGTCATATGAGACAATGTGTCTAAAATGTTTTGTAACTGGACCACATTATGGAAAGACCAGCTTTCTCTGCACTTGCTAGGAAAAATCTCCTTCAGCACTCAACATACTTAGCCATAATAATAGGAATAACCAACATTTTTATAGGACTTTTTTCCCCAAAATTTTATTTTAGTCTCAAATGTCAGAATACAAATATACAATAGAGAAAAGAAACAAAAACATGTCATAAACTTAGATATTGGAACTTAAATACACATTTAGAAATAAAACAGCATATCATGTATATAGCAGAGTATAAGAGAGGATTCAAAATATGTAACAATAAATTTTCATTTCAAGAAAGCCTATATGATAAATAATACTCGTGTTGAGAATTATCCATCTTTTCTTTGCTTCTTTGTGAGTTCTCTTTTTGTTCTCTGCTGTGCACTTTTTTAGTTCTTTTTCCCTCCCCACAAACCTCCCCCAGAAAGCCACAATAAAGTCTAGATATGTTTCTCTATAGCTATAAATACAAGTGTATACATAGGACTTTATAGGACTTTAAATAGGCAGTTTGATGTAGTAATTGAACAAACTTGGAATCGGCAGTCTAGGTTCTAGTCTTGTCTCTCATTCAAGGTAGCTAAGTCACCCTGGGTAATTTGCTTAATTTCTCAGTGATCTAAGCCAGCAATTCTCAAAATTTTTGGTCCCAGGATTCTGAATACACTCCTTTTTTATTTCTTTCTTTTTTGGGGGGGGGCAATTGGGGCTAAGTAACTTGCCTACGGTCACACAGCTAGTCAGTGTCTGAGACTAAATTTGAACTCAGATCCTCCTGACTCCAGATCCAGTGCTCTATCCACTACACCATGTAGCTGCCCCCAATATACTGTTTAAAAATTATTGAGAACCTCCCAAGAATTTTTTTATTTATGTGATGATAGCTATCGATATTTACTGTATTAAAATGAAAATGGTGTAGTATTATTATGAAAATAGTTTTGACTTTGTAGGTCCTAGGAAAGGGTCTTGGTGGATTCTTAGAGATCCTTGGACCATACTTTGACAACTGCTATTCAAGGCAGCTTTTTAACTTCCAGAAAAGTTACTGATCCACCAGAGTGTGGGTAATTTCCACAACAGAGTTTCCCTATGTTGATGAACCCACAGGTCTGAAGCAAACAGACTAATTAAAAAAGGATTGGTGATACTGGTGTTAGATACATTAGGTCATTTGATCCTCACAAAGTAAGTGCTACAGATATTATTGTCCTCAATCTGCAGATAATTAAACTTGGGCTCAGTGACATTAAATGATAGTTAATAAATGGCATAGGCAAGATTTGAATGCTAGTCTCCCCTTGCTCCTCCCATTTCAAGCTTTTTCACTGATCCCCTGGCTCTAGGAAAAATGATGATGTAAATGGGTGTCTTTGGCACCTACTTCTCTCCCTCTTGGTTCTCCTTTTCCCCCTCCACTGAACTGTTCCTTGACTCAAGCAGCCAGTGTCTTCCTATGACTGTCCAGTTAGAGCAGGAAAGAACTAGGATATTAATCTCTTAATGTGATATCTTCAGTGATTTTTTGTTGTTGTTTTTTTTTAGGGGAGCAATACAGGAAACAAATATTGTGATGCCTTTTGCAAAACTGTAGTTTTCTTTTTTGTTAGCCTTACATAAGCATTCCATGCAATGGGGTTCTCCTAGAGTTCAATGCCAGAAATATGCTGATTTCCCAGATGAATTTGTATCCTTTTACAAATACTGAGATTTGCAAAACTCAATGTACTTCTTCTTTGGCATTCAGTGTCAGGAAGCATAGAAATAAAATAAGTATGTAAGTATCATAACTAACAAATTCACACCAAATACCTGTTAATTTATATCTCTTTCCCTGTTCCTTTGAACTGATTTTCGTTGGATTTTGGTTTTTAGTCATTCTGTTTTTATGTATGTGAATCTATTAACAACCCTAATCCTTTTTGAAAGTAGATGGAGTAGACACTTAAAAAAATAAACTGACTCATAATATTTTTGTTAATGGCTGATAACAGCTTAATGCATTTGCCCACTATGGACACTGTTTACATTTTTAAAGAGAAAGTTAGGAGAAGGCAATGTTTTAAGTCAAAGAAATAACTCTTTAATAGTGGGATTTTAGATACTACAGCATGATGGTCAAAGAAGATCTTAAGGCAGGTAACTGACCCCAAAAAGAAGCCATAAAGTCGTGTTCCCTTGTGTGCATAGGCATCACTCTAGATTTGTCTTGGGTAATACACATTCCTATGTAAAGAAGAAACACTGCAGAGCAAAGGATATGCTGGTTTTCTTTTCAGAAAGACCTGAATTTAAATCCTGCCTTTGATGCTAACTGTAGGACCCCAGACAAATTATTTACCCTCTCTGAGCCTTCTGTAAAACAGAAAGAATATCTTTGAATCCTTGTTGAAAGGCTCAAATGAATTAGAGTATGTGAAACACTTTCTAAGTGTTCATAATACCAGTTCTTTGTGTATATCTCATTTATATCATTACATATCACTCACATCCCACCAATGGACCATTATTTGAGGGAGGGAGATGAAGAGGTCATTTTATTTCTTTGCAAAAGATACTCAGTAGATACTCTTTTCTCCACTTTGAGAAGCCTCACATTTATTCTCTTTAGATTCTGAAGTCTGTGTCTTAGTTTTCAGCTGCACCGTAGTAAAGTTGAAAGAGATGATTAAAATAAACTCTTCCTATTTGTTTAAGGGAGAAATGTAAGCTTTCTAAAGCTATTTCTATTATTCTTTATGTAAAAGGAGTCAAGGATAAAAGTCCACATGAATGAGTGAGAGAGTCATCTCTTTCTGCTGTTCCATCCCTATTCTATCTCAGAAGCTTCAGTGTGAAGTAATAACCTTGTTCAAGCATGCTTTTTGATTTAAAGAAAAAATATGGATTTTTTTCGGTAAAGCGGAATACGTTTTAATCTAGTAATTGAATTTAGTTCTATTTAGTCTGGTTTGATGGGGTAGTTCTATCGTTGTGGGGGAAGAATTGACATAGTTTAATACTTAACAGATGGATAGAAAACAAAAAGTTAAAAAGATAAGCATATCAGGAAAGTTACAGACTGCTGGGGGCCAATGGGAAAATGACTTTTTTTTTTCAAATGTTAGCATTAAGTTAATTAATTTGTCCCTATTTCTGTAGTAGGTACTACTAGGGGTTTCCTAATAATTCTCAAACTGGGTACTAGTCCAAGCTTTGCCTCAAACTATAAGTCATTTTACTTCTGTGGTTTTTAGATTCTCCACTTATAAAATGAAGTGATTGGACTATGTAGAATTGTTTTTGAAACATTTCCCCCAATTAATAAGCATGTATTTTCTCTCCCTCCCACCTCCTCCCATATTGAAAATAAGAGGAAAAACAAATCTTTGTAACAAAAATGGACAGTTAAGCAAAATACTGGCCTTGTCCAAAATGATCTCTTTCTGCATCTTGAGTTCATCACTTAAAAGTTGGGAAGTGGGAAGCATGCTTCATTATTGGTTGGTCACTTCTAATTCTGCAATTCAAATTGGATCATTGATCTAGGTGAAAAGACCTTAGAGTGGAAGGGTGCTGGAGCCAGCTCTTACTGATTCCAAAGAGCTGGTTATTAAATTTTCATTGTATGTGTTTACACCTTAGAAATTGCTACACATCAGAGTTTGATTTATTGTTTTGTTGACTGTCTCCATGTAAGAAAGTGGGAGAAACTGTCAATAATACAGATTAAACTTAAAAGTGTGCTAGGCACACTTCTCTATCCCTATCTTCCGGGTGCTTATTAAACATTTATCAGAACAGCCTTGCCTCAGGGTCTATCTAGTCCAGCAGTTCTCAACCTGTGGGTTATGTTCAATTTAAATACATCCCACATATCAGATATTTACATTATGATTCATAACAGTAGCAAAATTACAGTTATGAAGTAGCAACGAAAATAATTTTATGGTTGGGGGTCACCACAACATGAGGAACTGTATTAAAGGGTCACGGCATTAGGAAGGTTGAGAACCACTGATCTAGTCCAACCTTCTCATCTTACAAATAAGGAAATTGAGGTCCAGGGATGTGACGTGATTTGCTCAAGCTCTCACTGACAGTAAACATGACTTATCAATACCAATGAGAAAGCTAGATGATGAGTAAGATTCTTGATTTAAACATAGCAGCCAAAGAAAATGTATTGCACAAGGAAATGTAATAAATGTTTGCTAAATTGAATGAGGAAATGGGAACACTCAACTATTGGTTAAGCACTTAGTCTAGAATACCACTCAGTCTCCTATCAGGATTGGTTGGGCTCATTTATTCCTCTGCTGCTTGAGCCAAAATTGTTACCTGTTCTCGGACTGCATTTCCATGGGGCAAAGGACAGTAGATAGAGTGTTCAACTAACAACCAAAAAGGCTTTCCCTGGTGAACCATTTCTGAAAATCAAGAGAAGCTTAAGACAAAGCCTCTGTTTAAAAAAAAAGAAAAGAAAAGAAAAAACCTTACATTATCAATTGGGAGAGATAATACAAACACACACAAATCAGTAAAATAATAACATAAGCAACCAATTGACAAAAATAAGTGGTGGAAATAATTGGTGCTGAAAGGTCTCCCAGAATCATCAAATCTTACAGGTGGAAAAGACATTAGGGGGTATCTGGCCCCACTTTCCACACAGTGCAGGAATCTCCACTATAATGTCTCTTCTAGGTAGGTCTCCTAGGCTGTGCTTGTATGTATCAAGTGGTAAGACTCTCATTAAGTCACAAAGCAATCCAGCCTATAGTTAGATTCTCTGTTATAGGGTGGCGGAGCCAAGATGGTACCATAGCAGCAGCAACATATCGCAGCTCTCACATAGCCACCCCAAAATACCCATAAAATAGGACTCTAAACCAATCCTGGAACTCCAAAACGCACACAAAGATACTTCCCACTAAAGTCAGCTCGGCTACGAGGAACCATATCAGCACTGCCAACCGAAACCAGCCTGGCCTGAAGCCGCGGCTGTGCCCCTGGGGCGGCTGGACTGGAAGAGCTGAGGAGCCTCTCAGGTGAGCAGATTAGCAGCAGCTGCGAGTGGGATTTGTGAAAGGGGGAGATAAGCAGTCTGGCTGGAAGGCCTCCAGAGCAGAAAAGTGAAAGGCAGAGGTTTTGCACCCACCTCGGCGTTGCAGCTTCCCGCCCGCAGCCTGCAGGCAGCAGGGGGACTGAGCAATTGTTCTCAGCCAGAGCTCTCGCGCTGAGCGGCCTGGAT
>CM053581.1:95838723-95858979 GCA_028627135.1 Pseudochirops cupreus | reverse complement strand
TTTTCCAAGTTGTGGTTTTTTTCAAGGAGATATTTCACATTGCCTTCTATTTTTTCATTTGTCTGGGTCTGTTTAATAGCATCTTGATTTCTCATAAAGTCATTAGCTTCCATTTGCTCCACTCTAATTCTGAAGAAATTATTCTCTTCAGAAAGCTTTTGAGATTCTTTTTCCATCTGGCAAATTTGACTTTTTAAGGCATTCTTCTCCTCACTGGCTTTTTGGGCCTCTTTTGCCATTTGAGTTAGTCTATTTTTTAAAGTGATATTTTCTTCAATCAGGTTGTTGACTCTCTTATTATGAGTTTCTTGCATCATTATCATTTCTCTTCCTAATTTTTCCTCCACTTCTCTTATTTGGTTTTCAAAATCCTTCTTAAGCTGATCTATGGCTTGTAATTACTCTATATTTTTCTTGGAAGCTTTTGGTGTGGGAGTTCTCACTGTGTTGTCTTCCTTCTGTTACATGCTTTGATCCTCTTTGTCCCCCCAAAAGTAATCTAAAGTTGGATTGCTGAGCTTTCTTTGCTTCCTTTGTCTGCTCATGTTGCCAGTCAGTTACTCGACTTTTTGGCTCAGTAGAACTCTGCTTTCAGAGGGGAGAGCTCCGTCCCAAATAGCTGAGGTTTCCTCAGCTGCCAGAGCTATTAGGAGGCTGCAGTCTCTGCAGCCACTACCATCTCTGGCTCACTGAAAACACACCTCAGGACCACCACCCAAGACCGTGATCCCAATCCAGGCAGCTCAAGGCAAGACCACTTAGCCTCTGAATGATCACTTGGCCCCCCTGCAATCTGCAGGCTGCGAGCTCTGATGTAGCCACATGGAGGCAGCTGCAGGGCTGCCACTTCAGACTGCTTCTAGCTCTGGAGGCAATCTGCTGGACCCTCTCCCCCAAATTCAGCTGAGTTCCACTGACCTTTTCCCTTTGTCCTTGGCTCTCATGGATTGGTAATTCTGGAAACTGCCACAGCTGCCAGTGATCCGCTGTCCTGAAAGCTCCAGCCAGGGCTTCTCCTGGATGGCCTGGGGCTAAAACTGCATGAAGCTGGGCTCTGCTCCAAGCATGCTGCGATAAGCCCTTTCCATCCCTCTGCTGGGCTGCCTTCAGCAGGAGCCTTGTTTCTCTGTAATTTTATGAGTTCTGGAGCTTGAAAATTTGTTTAGAGTCATATTTTATAGATATTTGAGGTGGTTATTATGATTTCATATTTCTGCTTTTCTGCATTTCATTCTAAGGTTTTTGTGCCCTACTAGATGGTCAATTTTTATAAAAGTGCAACTTATAGTTGAGAAAAAAGTATAGTCCTTTCTATTTCCAATCAATTTCTCTGGAGGTTTATTATATCTAACTTTTCTAAGATTCTATTCTCTTCCTTTGCTTTTTTCTTATTTATTTTATGGAAAGAATTATTTAGCTCTGATTGGGGAATGTTGAGGTCCCCCAGTAGTATGGTTTCACTATTTCCTCCTGAAATTCATTTAATGTTTCCTTTTAGAATTTGAATGTTACCTATTTGATACATTTATGTTTAGTATTGATATTACTTCAATGTCTATATCTTTTAGTAAGATGTAGCTTCCCTGCTTATCCCTTTTAATTATGTCTATTTTTGCTTTTGCTTTGTCTGAGATCATGAATGCTACTCATACCTTTTTTTGTGTCAGTTGAAGCATAATAAATTCTGCTCCAGCCCCTTATTCTAACTCTATGTGCCTCTTTGTTTCAAGTGGTTTTGGGGGTGTTTTTGTTTGTTTGTTTTTTTGTAAACTATATATTGTTGAATTCTGGTTTCTAATCCATTCGGTTATCCACTTCCATTTGATGGGTAGATTCATCCCATTCACATTCACAGTTAGATTACTAACTGTGCATTTCCCTCCATTTTATTTTTCTTCTGTTTATCTTTCTCTTTTTTTATCCTTTCCTTCCTCTAAATTCAGTTTTGCTTCTGACCACTTCGTTCTGTTATCTGCCCTCCCATTTATCAATTCTCCTTGTTTCTTATCCCCTTCCCTTCCTATTTCCCTGTTAAGTAAAATAAATTTATATTACCAATTCAGTGTAGTATATATAAATATATATATTTATGTATGTATGTATGTATGCATGTATGTGTATTTCCATCTTTGAACCAATTTAGATGTGATGGAGATTCAAGTGCTGCCCACCCCTACCTCTCACTATTTTCCCCTCCACTATAAAAGCTCTTTCTTGAATGCTTCTTTTATATGAGATAATTTCCCCCATTCTTCATTTGCCCCTTCTCTTAGGGCATCACTCTTTTTTTTTTTTTTTGGCTTTCTGGAGGGGGAAGGTAAAGCAATTGGGGTTAAGTGACTTGCCCAAGATCACATGGCTAGTTTTTGTGTTAAGTGTCTGAGGCTGGATTTGAACTCAGGTCCTCCTGACTCCAGGGTCAGTTCTCTATTCACTGCACCACCTAGCTGCCCCTGGGCATCACTCTTTCTTGCCTATCCATTTTTTTTACACCACACCATTATAATCAACTCATTCCTGCATCCTCTTTTAATATAGAATCCCTCTAATTGTCCCTAATAATGATAAAGTTCTTAGAAGTTACATGTATCATCTTTTTGTATAGAAATGTAAACAGTTTAACCTTACTGATGCTATTCATTCATTTCAATTGGGTCCATCTCTTTGTGACTCTATTTAGGGTTTTCTTGGCAAGGATTCTGGAATGTTTTGACATTTCCTTCACCAGCTTATTTTACTGTTTGAGGCCAAATTTAAACTCATAAAATGAGTCTTCCTGATTATAGACCCAGTGCTTTATCCACTGTGCCATCTCTTGCTCAGTCTTATTGATAACCCTTATAATTTCTCTTTCATGGTTATCTTTTTATGCTTCTCTTGAGTCTTGTATTTGAAAATTAAATTTCCATTTAATTCTGGTCTTTTCATCAGGAATGCTTAAAAATCCTCCATTTCAATAAACATCCATTTTCCCCTGGAAGGATTATACTCAGTTTTTCTGAGTAGGTTATTCTTGGTTGTAATCCCAGGTCTTTTGACTTCTGGAATATCATATTCCAACACCCCCTCTTCTTTAACATGGTTGATGATAAATCTTGTGTGATCCAGACTGTGGCTCTGTAGTATTTGAATGGTTTCTTTCTGGCTACTTGGAATATTTTTTCTTTGACTTGTGAACTCTGGAATTTGTCTATAATATTCTAGGTGGTGATTAGTAGATTCTTTCAATTTCTACTTTGCCCTCTAGTTCTAGGTTTTCAGAATAATTTTCTTTGATAATTTCTTGAAATATGATATCTAGGCTCTTTCTTTGACCATGTCTTTCAGGTAGTCCAATAATTCTTAAATTATCTCTCCTCAATCTATTTTCTAGCTTAGTTGTTTTTCCAATCAGATATTTCACATATTCTTCATTTTTTAAAATTATTTTGACTTGGTTTTGTTTTTTGATATCTCATTGAGTCATTAGATTTCACTTGCCTAATTC
The DNA here is from genome assembly GCA_028627135.1 of Pseudochirops cupreus. Classification (NCBI taxonomy): domain Eukaryota; kingdom Metazoa; phylum Chordata; class Mammalia; order Diprotodontia; family Pseudocheiridae; genus Pseudochirops; species Pseudochirops cupreus. The sequence continues at coordinate 95,855,492 of CM053581.1, read as the reverse complement.
TAATTTTTAAGAAATAATTTTCTCCAGTGAGCTTTTGTACTTCTTTTCCCATTTGATCAATTCTGCTTTTTAAGATATTGCTTTCTTCGGTATTTTTGGGCCTCTTTCACCAAGCTATTAATTGTCTTTTTATAACTTTTTCCTTTGCTTTTATTTCTTTACTTAATTTTTCTTCTGCTACTCTTCTTTTATTTTGACAATTATTTTTTAGTTCTTCCAAGAATTCTTGTTGGGTTTGTGTCCAATTCACTTTCCTTTTTCCTTGAAAGCTTTGCTTGTAGCTGTTTTAACTTCATTGTCTTCTTCTGAGTTTGTTTCTTGATCTTTCCTGGAACTATAGTACCTTTTTATGGTCATATTCTTTTGTTTGTTTGTTTACTTATCTTTGTAACCTAATTTTTGATTTTGAATTTCATGTTAACGTTAAGCTCTGTTCCTGGCATGGGCAGAAGCCAGGAGCACTGTCTCAAGCTTTAGGCTTTTCCACACTGTTGTTTTCAGAGCTAATTCTAGGGGTTTGGAAGTGTTTAGTGCTTTTAAGATGGTATGATCTAGGGAGGGGTGTGATCATTATTCTCCTGTTCTATACTCTGAGTGTTACTCAGGAAAGGCCCTGATCCCTTGGTATTGTAACTGATACTGCTCCATAGGGCCTTTGCTCCTTTGGGACTAGAAGTGATACAGTTCCTCAGGGTCTCTGATCCCTTGTGAACAAAAGTGATACTGTTCCTCAGGGCTCCCACTCCCTCTTGACCAAAGTTGATCCTCTTTGTCCTTGAACTATGACCCAGAAGTGGGTCTAGGCATTGGAGTTGCCAAACTGCAGCAGATCCTGTGTCCGGTGATAGCACAGGGGTCCCCTGTAATTTCTTTCTGGCTAGTTGCCAGGCCACATTACCATCTCTGACTTGAGAGCGCTCCAAGTTGCCACTGCTTCTTTTTCTACCACCTCATCCTGCCAAATGTGTTTCATTCATGTGGGCTCTGGGCCAGCCTGCGCCCCATGTCATAGATTTCTCTTTATGTTCCCCTAAGTCTCGTGGTGGAATGTCATCCTATAATCTTTTACTGGTTCTGCCACCCCAGAATTTGATTTGAAGAGTTATTTAAAGTTGTTTAGAGGGGGATGTTGGAAGAATTTGGGTGCTTATTCTGCTTTGCTATCTTGATTCCACCTTCAGAAGGACATAGAATCATTAACAAATATTCTTTAGGAAGTTTTAAGATAGTATGATACAGTGGATCAAATGCTAAGCTTAGAGTCTAGAAAACCTGGGTTCAAATCCACCAACTCTTACTAGCTGGGTAACTATGGGTAAGCCATTACATCTCTCTGAGCCTCAGTTTTAAAAATCTATATAATGGGAATAAAAGGAACTGAAATGCATGCCTCACTGGGTAGGGTTCTATCAGTGTCCATTACTATTTCCTTATCTGGAAAATGAAGTATTTGAACAAGATGATTTCTGAGCATTCTTTCATGATAATGTTCTACGATTTGATGCCATTAGGGAGAAAATCAATGGCACTGGAAGAATATCTCCCTTCTGGAAATGTCATTCCTCATTAGCCACAGGCAAAAATTATTATTTGAAGAACTGCTATGTAGCATGTTACCAATTGTCATCGTCATTTACTTATTTTCTTTTCCTGGGGATTAAGAAGAAAAGCAATTTTATCTTTATCTGAGATGATTTTGCTACAGTTCACTTGGAAAGCTGGAGAATAAATAGGATGACCTCCAGGGGTCCCTTTTAGCCCTCTAATGTTGTAAAATATGGAGGAGATGACATCATCATAACCTTTGTCATAGAATTCTTACTCTGTGAAGGTCAAGTAGATACTCATAGTTTGCTTAGATTTCCTTTAACAGTAAACCTGATTGCCCCCCAACCATGATCCATATATTGACATTTCCCCCCATAATTCAATGAATATATTTTTACATTTATTCACTGAATTTTGTAAAATGAAATAGATGTATAGTATGCAGCCAGTTTGTTCAAAATAAAAACCAATAAAAAATAAACATAGGCAAAATGAAATGATACAAGTTTTTTTTTTTTACCTAATATTCATTTTTCTATTTCCAATGGACCTTGTTAATCTTCAAAAAAAAATGTCTTAGGATATTAAGACATTTACTGAACTATGTCAGGTAACCAAATGCAAAATGTTCATATGACACAGTTGAGTAGCTTGTTTTAGAAAAATTCTAGACCATTTCTTATCTTTGCCTTTTAAAAAAGATAATATGCATGCAACAGACACTCATTCTTCTCTAACCTTCTGGATAAAAGACTGTTATTGACATCTAAGGATCAGGTTTTAATTGAAGTAGGATTTCTCACGGTCTAGCCTCTGTGATCCCTACATAATGATCACAGGGATTCACTGGAAAAGGCAATGAAACAGATAAATGTGTTGGAAAAGATACCTAACAGCTCAATTTAATTCACTGAAGCTCACCAAAACAGATACATGTGATTTATCCTGGCCTGATGGAAAGTGGGCATGAAATAGAGGCAGATTCTCATCCCATAAGCCTCTCAAGAGAAATACCTTAACCCACATACTCTATTGATGGAGATACGTATCTTGTGCCAAAACTTCAGCACATTTTGCATGCCTTAGAGTAGATACTCCTGGAAGGAAATGCTGGATCTTGTACATATTGTATGTAGCATCTAGAATAGAATGGCTGTTCTGGACTCAACATTTGATCTCCCACAAAAAAAATAGTGGGGCACCATAAAATGATCTAGCAACACCCTTCCTCCATTGCCTGGATGCTTTTGAAGAGGAAAAAAAAAGGGACCAATAAATATTTAACAAGCAGTAATAACATGCTATAGTCAATGAATACAATGGTAATTAAAATTCACCAGATGCCCCATGAAACTGGACATTTCAACACTAGATGTTAATTTCAGTATCCTCTTGGGCCTCCTTCATAAAACCATATTTGGATTTCATGAGTTCTACATTGCAATAAAGAAAATGAGGTCGTGTGTCAGCGTGGATAGAAAAGGGGCCTTAGAGTCAAGAAGACCTCAGTTCAAGTCCTGCCTTTTGGCCCATACTGGCTTTGTGATCCCGGGCAAAGCACTTTCTTTCTCAGTGCTCAAAACGACTCCAGAAAATAAGTGCCAACCTGCATTGGCAGAGGGAGTTTCTTCATCTAATGACCCTTTACAGGAGTCATGTGCTATATACATATGCCATATACAAAAGCAGTGTGGATATCACACCTGTTTTATGAGTGTGGGGTAAAATGTAACTTACCTGATTTTAAGTGGAATATGAGAATTAGGTTTTTGACAAAAAGAAAAAGGAGGATTATTTGAAGGAAGAACCTGGAGTGTGAACCCAGAAAAATGAAAGCAGAGAGTAAGGACAGATTTCAGAATTGTATCCAGATAAGTTTGAAGCTGAAAGAGTTTATTATAATTGTTATCTCAGTTAAGTCCAATTGAGCAAAGGGTCAGTTTGGAAGCAGAGAATCAGAGAAGCCACCTGGCTTATTGATTGGTTTGGCTGAAATGCATTGACCAGGGGGCTGTCAAATCAAATAAAGAATGGAAAGACTCAGCAGTGGAAGTATTTGTTCAACACAGAAGCCATGTTCATCAAGGAAATTTTATGACCAATTCCTGATACAGAAAGAAGATACTGAAGTTAACAATTCTATAGTTGTGACTGACCCTGAGCACATAGGTTTTCTTCACTCATTATCTCCTTGCCACTGTCTTATTTCTGTGTATGTCCACTTGCCACCTCAGATATTGTGTGCCTTGGTGGGAGAGTATAATATAACCCAGATTTAAATGTAAATTTCAATTTATCTTTTATTCTTGCATTCATATTCATATATGAGTACTTGTGACTTTTTAGAAGTGCTTTTGCCATTTTGTTGAGTCAACGGTTGTGTTTGAGATATGAATGTGTCATGACTGTGAGTGGTTGGTTTGGGTAAATGGAAATGCATCAGTGGAGTCTCAAGAGCTAATATTACCTAATAAAATAACAAGCCCAGTTCTCATTCCTGAAGATATGCATTGGTGGAACACTGTGCAGAGAGAACATCTCATTTGTGATTAAGGGGAACCTATTCCTCTAGGACCCTTAAGGAGTTTGTGTGCAGTCATGTGGTGGTGATTCTTTTCTGGGCCACTAGATCTTTCCATGTGAGGGCAGTTTGGAAAAACCAAACCAGCCTTTTCTGTTAAGTGTGAGGTGCTTCAGTGCAGGTGCCCATCCCAGGCAGACAAAAGGCAATTCTTTATACCTATATAAAATCACAAGTCCGAACCCTATAACTAATATGAATATTACAGCAAATTCTGTGACCTAAATTTGTGTTTATTTAAAATTTGTTTTGATATTATCTTTCCTCCTGCTGAATATCAAAGGCAAGTTTAGGTTTGGTTTTGGGAGTTGGAAAAGTCAAGGCAATAATATGCAAATTGTGTCCCTCACCCCTGAGTATTTGCTTGGGCTTGGTGTACTGTAGATTGTAGACATAAAAGGAGTGTGCAAAAAGTTCCATGTCAGTGTGAAACCAGTGAAAGAAATCTTTTACGAACACTGATTGAAATAGAGATGTCCCTTAGCTTACCCTCCCATGCTGTCAAATGCTCTGTTTGTTTAGGTCACTGCAGGCTCCTAGAAATTGAGAGTGTGTGGATGAGGTAGCTGACCACTCTTGGCCCAAACATGTGTTTTTGTGGACATCGCCCCTGATTGTGGTACGTGTTTTCATGTTTGTCACTCATCTCCCTATTCTGATTACACTATTTGTCTAAAGGGTTTGTTCCTTCCACCACTCCTGAAGGAGATAGTGTTAAATGAAATTCAAACTCAGAGATCTTTTGGAGTGCAGGTACAATACAATATAGATAAAAGGCAGCTTCAGACTTGTGCCTCATCTGAATAAAAGATCATAGAATAAAAAGGCAATGAAAATCCATGAGGAGAAATGTGCTGTGAACAAGTAAATAATGACCCAAAGCTAGAGCAAATTCTTTTCTGTAGAACCTTCCGAAAGAAGTGTGAGGTGAAAGTGTTATTAGCGAGACGTATGAGAAGAGGAAATATCTCATGTAGGGCCTCTGAAAAAATAAATAGCACAAGCTGGAAAATGACACCTATGTGAATGTGACAAAGGAAGGTTCATGTCCCTGAGGGTCCCTTTCCAAAAGGTTTGACCAGGTGATGGTAGCTTAATATTTATAGAAATGATCAGCAGCCCTTCCACAATGACCCACTTTGCTCATGGGTGGAAGGGCCTGGATTTTCAGGCACAGAGAGAAAACCAACAGGTTTGTGGGGTGTTTTGTCCCATTTGTTGCCTTGGAGAAGCTCACTCCAAAGTGGATCCATCCTCTCTAATGTAATCAGTTTCATTATTCCCTTAGGAAAATATTTCTTCCCTTTTCCCTAACCCCAAATATCCACCAAATTATACTATACCAACTACAATCTGATTGTTTGTTCATCTCTATACCTTCTGTCTACCACTGGAAGAATTTTAAAGAGTGAATAACTGAACTGGTAGTGTTAAAATAATGGAACTGAGATGCAAGTTTGAAGAAATGGAAAAAGGCTTACCATATAATAAATGGGCTTTTGGAAAAATATTAGGGAAAATCTCATGGAATGAAGGGTCATTAAACACTAGGAAAAGAAACTGAGGCAGGTGGTGCTGTTTGTAACCATGGAATTCTCTACCGATCAGATATCCATTATGGTTTTCTTTGCACTAATACTGGGTACAGATAAGGCAATTTGTTCTTTGAATCTTGGTTTAATTATTATGTGGTATTTTTTAGGGCTATGGAAGAGAAGACACAGAAAGCAAAGATAGCAAAGCTGAATTTGGCTGGTGTTAATTTTCGTTGAATTATCTAGATCAAAAAATTAATTGAGACTATGTATCTGATTTTATCTTCCCAACCATTCTGGAAGATAAGTATTACTATCATGCCTATTTTTCAAATGAGGAGAATGAGACAGAGATTAAGTTACTTTCTTGGCCCAGGGTAATACAGTTAATAGGTTGTCGGAGCCCATATTTGAACTCAGATCTTTCGGAATCCAGGTTCAGTGCCATCTAGCTGCCTCAGTAGTGGATGGGTAATGACTTTATCCCATGCACATTGCCTGGGAGTTCAAGAATCAGGTTTCTTTCCAGCACAGGCAGGCACAGTACCACTGAGAGCTTGAATATTCCAGGGAATGGGACTGGATGGAATATGAATTTCCTTATTTTCATACCATGTGTGCATCATCAGAGCTCTTGGCTCCTTCACATATGTTCATATAATTATTCCTAAATGACCCTGTTGTGTTGAAAGCTTGTGAGGTTGTGGTGTAACGATGGAATGAAATCCGTGCTGCCTAGAGAGAAAAACATTGGAGAAACACAATTTTTAAAAATGTGGGTTGGGTTTTTTTTTTGTTTTTTGGTTTTTTTTGCTGACTTTGTGTTGGAACAATATGACTTTTGCTATCAAGAGATCTGGCAATGCTCCAGTGATATTGGGAAATGAAATTGCAATGAAAATTATTGCTAAAGCAGATGTGAAAACTGGAGTCTTCAGTAAATGAGATACACATCTGTGCATCAACAGACATCTTACCCCTTCTATCACTCCGTACCCAACAGAGAGACAATCTGATCAGACAAAGTGATAGGAGGATCAAAGGGAGTTTACGATGGCCATCCTCTGACCTTTGGAATAGGGGCATACACTTTGTATTACATCCAGACATAAGCAAATATGGTGGCAGGGAAATTTATATAACAAGAGGCAGATGGAAACAACAACAGCAACAGAAACACGATTTCACTCCTCTTATCCATCAGTGTGGCCGAAGTCTCATTCTACTCTGTGAGTGAACGGATCTGCAATGGGTCCAGTAGGAGGGAGAAGGCTTAGAAAGGGAAGATTTCAAAGCAAGAGGCTTCTAGAGCTGGAAGGGCCCTAGGAGATCATCCCCTGCAACCCTTTAAGCCCCAAGGTTTTAGTGGTTTGCCCACAGTCACAGAGCTGGTTAGAGGCACAGATGAGACTAGAACCTAAGTTCCCCCCTAATGCCTTGTTTCTTTTTCATAACTGGAGAATGCACCAACAACCTAGAAATTAATGTTAATTAGCATTTGTGTGATGTTTTAACACTTGGAGGGAGCATTCAAATATCTGATGACATTTGGTCCTTCTGAAAACTCTACAAAGTAAAGTAAGTAGTAGAGTTATGATTATCCCCATATGAAGGAAACTGAGGCCCGGAAAAGGTAAAATTACTTGCCAGAAATGAGAATTCTAGTAATACAGTCTGATATAATGAACTCATTTAAAGTCAGAAGACTTGGATAAAGTTCTAGCTCTGACATGTAAGTAATTCTGTAGAAAATAAAAATATTATATACCATTCATCCATCCATCCATCCATCTATCTATCTATCTACCTACCTACCTACCTATCTATACAAACAGATGTACCCTCCTCCTCATTTACAAAATCTGAGGTGATTTCTGGGGGGCCACTTGTGCTGATTTAGCATTAAAGGGCTTAGCACTACGGGATACAGTAAGTCCTGGGTGTTGCCTGCATGACTATAATTGAAGATTCTCCATTTACATAGATGTAGCTATATACACATACATGCAAGTAATTTGTGTGTACATATACATGCATATACATAAATATATCTAAGTTTCCACATACAGTCAGTTCTACTATAACACTTGTTTTCATAATATGACCTTCTATGGTGAATTTTTGGGTAGACATGGGAAGCAGTTGTATAGGATGAGGAGGCATGAATAGTTGTGATCAGCATCCTCAGGGAGAACACCAAACTGATGGAATCACAGATGCCTTTAGTCCATTTGAGTATAGCACATGTGTGTGTGCCCACATGTGCATGTGTGTGTGTGCGTGCATGCATAAAACACATCTGACTTGTGACCTCTTGGTGTAAGGAGCTTTCATTAAGCCAGCATTTTACTAATAAAGACTGGCACCTGCTCTGAGGTTTATAATCCTAGACACTGGGGTATCGCGAAATTAAAATGCTTGCTCAGGGTTGCATAGGCAGAACATGTTAGTAAGTAAATCAATTGATAAGTCACTACTGTGCGCTAAGCATTGGGGATACCAGCGCAAAAAGCAGTCTTTACCCCCAAGAAGCTCACAATGAGATACAACATAAATTGGAGGAATCAACACAGACAAGGTGGAATTAAGAGAAACTAGGAGAGATTTTCCTGGAGAAGTTGGGATATTAGCTGAGACCAGAAGGGAGCCAGGGAAGCCAAGAGGCAGAGAGGAGGAGGGAGAGCATTCTAGACATGGGGGAGATGGGACTTGAACTCAAGATTTCTTGACTGAAATTGATACTATCCACTATGCTAAACTGCTTCTCTGATGCTACATACATAGCAACGTTTTATTGTCATTGCTGACATTACTATCATTGCCTTCTTACTGACCCTCAAAGAGGATTCATCTTCTGTTCCTTGCTTTTGCACTAGTAGCCCCCAATGCCTGGAATACATTCCCTTCTCGTTTCTGTTTCTTCACATTCCCAATTTCTTTCAAGACTTGTTACCAGCATCCTTTTCTACATGAGGTCTTTCCTAATCCCCACCTTGGATTCCTTTGCAGCTATTTTGTATTTTTCACATACTTCTGTGGACATGGATATAGCAACATGAAATTAGAGAATAGAAAGGTAATTCAGAGTCTGTCTTGTCTTTCTATCCCATGTATTTGGCACAGTTTCAGGCACACAGAAGGTACTCAATAAATGCTTATTGATTGATCATTGTCTTTTGTGTCTGCCCTGAATCTGACCCTCCTTTAAATACAGTTTTCCCTTATTAGAATATAAGCTCCTTGAGAGCAGAGACTTTTGATGTTCAATTTGTACCCCCAAGCACTTAACACAGTGCTTGGTTCATAATAAAACACTTAATAGATGCATTTTTTCTTAATTGGTTTTTAAACATAATCTTTATGAAGGCATTACTACTTGTTGCTATGACTAAAAGAAAACAAACAATATGAAACCTGTAATCCTTTCCACATGGCTAGACATATACCTACACACATGGACACGCCAGAAGGATATCTGGTCTGCTATTCTTTTTTTCTTTTTGCAGGTCCTAGTGCTATGCTACATTGGGTGGGGATGGGAAAAGGTGAAGCCCAAAGGAACAAAGTTTTAAAAAATAGGTTGCCTTTCTCTCTGTCTCTGTCTCTATTTGTCTGTCTGTCTGTCTCTCTGTCTCTCTCCATTTGTCTCTCTCTCAAACTCTGCCCCATCCCAATGCTTTTGCCACCCCCAACTTTGTCCAATCTTCTGTTATTGCTTCTTCATGGGAAGTTTCATGTGGCAGCTCCTTGCTGTGTTTCTTTATAAAAAGATGTTAAAGGACATAATTTTAAGATATAACATTTTTGAGCTCTGTCTTCCCTTCTCTGTATCCACAGATTAGTGTGTCCTGCTAGAGGTAGAGAATTGATACTTGTATACCAAATACTGCCTGATTTTGCTGCTCTAGCTTCACTGTCTTGCACAGGTGGATAGAACAGACAGGTGTCTGAGCACTAATGGCCTTGTGCATGGTGTGTTTGGGAGGGGTGGTTGTTAGAGGAGAAGCTATTCTCTCCACCCATTGCCCTGCCAGTACACACCTTCAGGGATGATAATTGGGTTTGTTCTTTATTAGGCAACATTTAATGTTATTGCCTAGTTGAGAGAGAGAGAGAGAGAGAGAGAGAGAGAGAGAGAGAGAGAGAGAGAGAGAGAGAAAGAGAGAGAGAGAGAGTGTATTGCATGAGGTAATTACATACCCTGGAATGCTCTTTTTACCAGCCATAATGATATAGAAGGAACATCACTTGCACTATTCAAGCATGAGATACCGGTTGCCTTTGATAATAACCAGAAAATTCACAAAACCCCAGTCACCAAGAAAGCAAAAACCTCAAGTTGAAATGCTAAATTTTGTTTTAAAAAATCATTCTGCATTCATAAGTTTATAACCCATGTTCAGCCCTGCAGCCTTTAACCTTTTAAAACAACATAAATAAAAACAAAGATGATATGCTTTTATCAAATTTGCAGATGGCTCCAGTCTGGGATGTGTTTCTAACACAATGGAACAGTATCCAAAAATACTTTGACAGACTAGTATATGGACTAAATTCAATAAAATATAATTGAAAAGGAACAAATGTAAAATCACACATATGGTTCAAAATTCAATGTCACCATTCTGTGACAAAGGAGATATGACTAGACAGAAGTAGTCATCTAAAAAGAAGATGGAATTTTAGTGGACTTAATCAACAGTGTGATATAAAGACCAAAAGAAAGCTAATGTAATCTTGGGCTGCATTTCACAGCCAAATTCCTAGAAAAAAACTGTCTCCACTTGCTTCTTTCACTTCCTTTCTCTACATCATCACTTGAATTAAATGGCTCATGAGTTGCCAACGATTTCTTAATCACCAAACTGATGAGTTTTCCTCAGTTCTCATCTTTCTTGACCTCTCTAGAGAATTTCACACTTGATCACCCCATCATGCGGGATATTCTCTCTTCTCTGGGTTTTCACAACACGGCTTTATATAGTTTTCTCTTACCTATCTGACCGTAATACAAACTCCTCTATAAAGCCTTTTACAACCTGTCTCCAACCTATCTTTCTAGTCTTATTACAAACTCTTATTATAAACATTTTATATTCCATCCAAATTGGCTTTCTTGTTATTCCTCACATATAATCACCCATCTTTCTTCTCTTTATCTTTGCCTGGGCTAAGCCCTATGCCTGGAATGCTCTCTCTCCTTACCTTCACTTCTTAGGATCCTTAGTTTCTTTCAAAGCTCAGCTCAAGTACCAACTCCTGTATGAGGGCTTGCCTGATCTCTCCAGCTGCTAGTTGCCTCCTCCCTACTAAATTGCCTTGAACATATTATGTATTTTATAAATATATGTGTGTGTGTATCTGTGTGTGTGCATATGTGTACGTATGCATATATATGGTTTTATACATTGTATGTATATGTTTTTTCTCCTATTTATAATCTCCTTCAGGGCAAGAATGGTTCCATTTTTGTCTTAGAATCTTGAGAACCTAGTGTAGGGCCTGGAATATACTAAATAAATGCTTGCTGATTGATTGATTGATTGATTGGAGAGGCAGCATGATTGAGTAGGAGCCCTGGCTTTGGACTGAGAAGATTTGGGTTAAAATCCCATCTCTGATAGTTATGACCATTGTGACTTTGTGAAAGTCATGTAACCTCTCTGGGACTCAGTTTCCTCATGCATAAAATGAGGAAGTTACACTACATCATCACAGGTCTCTTCCATCTGTGATCCTGCAATTGACTGATTGAGGGTATCTATGACTAAAAGGTGATAGGTTTTCTATATCCTGCCCTGGTACGATCACACCTGGAGTATTATGTCCAGTTCCAATACATGTCAGGAAAGACATGGATAACTAAGGGAACATCCAGAGGAGGGCAACCAAGATGTCAGGTCAATAGGCATTTATTATGCACCTCCTATGCGTCAAACACCTTGCTAATGCAGAGCATACAATGAAACATAAAAGACAACCCCTGTTCTCAAGGGCTCATGATCTAATGAGTGAGACAACGTGCAAACAACTACGCACAGATCAGATATAAATAGGGCATAATCTCATAGGGAAGGCACTAAAAATTATGAATGAGTCCTTGGCATGATGCCACATAAAAAGTAGTTGAGGGAATAATGCATATTTAACCTAGAGAAGATTCAGGGGGCCTTGGTAGCTGTCCTTAAGTATTTGAGGGACTATCCTGTAGAGCAGCGGTTCTCAACCTGTGGGTTGTGACCCCTTTGGGGGTTGAATGACCCTTTCACAGGGGTCACAGGGGTCACCTAAGACCATCAGAAAACACGTATTTCTGATGGTCTTAGGAACCAAGACACTGCTCCTCTCTCCGTCTCCAGGCGGGTCTGCCCACATGCAGATATGCCCACATATGAGTATTAAAGGGTTGTGGCATTAGGAAGGTTGAGAACCAATGCTAGAGAAAGGATTAACTACTACTTAGCCCAAGGAGATAAAACTAGGAGCAATGGGAGGACTTTCTAAAGTGGCAAATTTAAGTTTGATATGATGAAAATAATTTCTTGTCATTATGATCTACTTTGGGGGGTAGTAGGTTCTCCATCTCTGGAGTGCTTAGGGCAAAGGCTGGATGAATTCTTGTTGGGTATGTTTCTGAAAGCAGTCTCTCATTTAGGGATGGGTTGGTCCAGAGGGTGGTAAAGATTCCCTTTAACTCTGAGATACTGTGATTCTGATAAAAGAAAAAGCATAACTATGGGCCATAGCATTGGTTTAAGTACATAAAGCATGTGTTACACATGCCCTGATATGTGACTTTATTGCAAACCTGCACTCATCTGGATGGCTGCATTCCATCAGCTCTTAGTTATCTGTCACCAAGACCATTTTGAATATCACAATGCTGATTTGTCTAGAGCAAGGAGAGTGTAGAAAGGGCTAAGTCTGTGGTGAGGGGCCCACGCGGGTCTGATGTGGTGGGATTCAATGTGTAGCGGAGCTGCATTTCTAATGAGACCCAATAGTTATTTCCACTCAGATTCATTGAAGTGCTCACTTCCATACCATTTCAGAAGGCCCCCGCTTCACAAAGAGATTGACTCATCTCATGCCTTTCCTCCCTGCATGACTTATGACTGCTTTGAAAATGTGAACTCCCAAGGCTCACAGAATCATTAGAGCTTGGAGTTGGTTTCTCTGCTGGCTTATTTTTTTTTTCATTGGATGCCCCTGGGAGTTCTGTGGCATCTATGGCCAAAGGAATCTGGGTTCCTTAGTAGGTTAATTGCCTCCTGCATTCAGGTTGGGACAGGTAGTTCATGAACCACTCAACACATCTCTGGTAAGTGTGATCCCCACCCTCTGTGCAGGCCTCAGGACTACCTCAGCTGCTTAGCTTTAGTTTACTCTATTTCTAATTCTCAGTTCCTTAATTCCCCCGAGACTATCTATGAGGCAATCTTTTTCCACCTGTCATAATGAGCAGACAGCCCTAAAGTCAGTTTCCTAACCCCTCTCCACCCACCCTAAGAAGGAGTTTGGCAGCATTCTCTCGTTGAATTGTAACCTGAGAAGGCACCCCAAGAAGTATAAGCAGTCCCTCCCCCCACTAGAGGATCTCCTCAGTCTGGTGGGGAGCTATACTGTTAGTATCAGTCTTTGGAGGAGATAAAAAGATAATTTGACAAAATAGAGAGACAAAAAGATTGTATGCTTCACTTGGATACACATTCATTTTCTTAGTAAACTCAAATTCCCCCTTTTTTCCTCCACCGGCCTCATTCCATATACTGTCCTCCTAACTAACTTGAACCAGTTAGGTGGTACAGGGAACAGAGTACTCCTGCACATGGATGCAGTGAGACCTAGGTCGTTCAGTGTATAAAGTGCTAGGCCTGGAGTCAGGAAGACTCATCTTCCTGAGTTTGAATGTGGTCTCAGACACTTACCAACTGTGTGACCCTGGGCAACTCACTTAACCCTGTTTGTCTTGGTTTTCTCATCTATAAAAACGAGCTAGAGAAGGAAATGGCAAACCACTCCAGTATCTTTGCCAAGTAAACCCCAAATGTCATCACAAAGAGTCTGATGTAACTGAACAATAAAATGTTCAAAGTCTGTTTCAGACACTACCTCTGTGACCTTGGCCAAATCGGTTAACCTCACTCAGCCTCAGTTTCCTCATCTGTAAAATAGTGGGAACAATAATTACACCTACCTCTCAAGGTTGTGGTGCCACATAAAACCCCAGCTCCTGCTCTCATGCCTTTGTCCCATGCCTGGAATACATTCTGTCTTCATATTTAATTCATAGGATCCCAGGGTTTCTTTAAAGCTCAATTCAATTGGTACCTTTTATCTGAAACCTTTACTGATCTCCCTCAGTTAATACTAGGACCTTGCCTCAAATGGACTTGTCTCCATTTTTATCTATTTTGTGTGTTTCTGTGTATACACACATATATACACACTATATATATATATATATACATATATATACATACACACATACACATACTTTGTCTCCTCTGATGGAATGTAAGCTCCTTGAAGACAGAGACTCTCTCATTCATTGTATCTGTTTCCCTAATGTATAACCATGGCACATAGTAGGTACTTTAAAAATGTTTGTTGATTTGTTCAGATATGGGTTGGACCAAATCATGCCCGATATTTCATTCAACTCTAAGATTCTATGATGCTAATAACCCATTATGGGAAGTTTTGCTGCCCATCTGATGGCCACGTCTCACACTGCAATTTAAGCCAAGCGAGATTAAAATAGTATTTACCTCAAAGGGCTCCTTATGAAGAAAGCTTTCCCTGCACTCTCCTGTGACTACAGTCTTTACAAATAAAAACAGGATGTCTCAAGGGAGTTCCCAAGACAGTGACCCAGCTGCTTGCCCCTGTGGAGTCTGGGGTCTGTCCACACTGTTCTGACATGCCTCCGACTCCACCAAAGTGGAGTAAAGCCTATTTCAAATATATTATCTGATGAAAGCAGATGTCAGCAGATACTGCCTATATAATTGATATTTGATTTATTCAAGATTTATGCATGCTGTGCCTCAGATTTATTAATGATAATCCCCGGCTCTTGTGTTTAATACAGTGGAACCAAAACATAATTTGCTGGGATCAGTCAGAAATGCATCAAAGTGATTAACTCTACATGCAAACCATTATCCAGTGACATCCCTACTGTGCACAGTGCAAAAGGAGGCAATAATACAGTAATTGGCTTCACTTACACAAGTTAGATATTTGCTGTGATTGCTGAAGAAATTTGGTCCCTTTTATGTCTGTTTCTGCATCTTCACATCTTTCTCCATCTTTTGATACTCTCTTCTCAGGATTTGCCTGAGATATTCACATGTACAGGCCACACCCCAGACAGTATGTATGAAGGAAAATGAAGAATCATGTTGAACTAGGCACCGGTGGGTAATGGTGTCCTGGACAACAGTTCAGTTGGGCTCAATCCACGGGTGTTGACAATAGGCCAGGCTTTCCCTCAGCTGGTCATATCTCATCCATCATGGGTTGTCTCCAGCTTCCCAGGGGAAGCCACTCATGGGCCTGGAAATTGAAAGCATGCCCCATGAGCTCTTTCAAATCATGCATGAAACCATCTGCACACCAAATTCAAAGGTTATATTATAGACAGTCCTCATAGCTGTTACCATCTTGGAAGTAAACATTGAGCATATGCACACTCAAAGCTGAGGTGATATTTTGGCAAAATTCATGCTTACTAAAAACAAGTGCAATCACCTATAAATTGTTGTGTGGTCTTATGATGCTGAACAGTAAGATCTGTTCTTGTGAGTTGTTTAAAAATAATTAATTCTGAGCCTAGGATCAGAATGACTGCTCCAATTTGGGCATGACATCAGTCCACTTGAGAATTTGTAGGAAGATGAAAACAGCATTTATTCTATGTTTTTATCAAGTTTGCTTAACTATATCTTGATTTCCATGATACTTTGGTTATACCATCTCTCATCAAAATATACATCTTAATGTCAATCCAGTGCAATTCTACAAGTAATTATTACATGTTTATTTTGTGCAGGACACTGTAAGAAGGAATGGGGTTGACAAAGACAAAGTGAAAAATAATTCTCACCCTCATGGAATTCAGATTCTACTGGAAGAGTTTACTAACAGCTAGGGGGATTGAGGAAAGCTTCAGAGTTTAATTCAATAGATAGCCTATGAGCCTTCAAAAAGATAAAGATTCTAAAAAGTAGAGGTGAAAAGAGAATGAATTCCAGATAAGGGAGACAGCCTGGATTATGGGATGGATGAATAGACAATAGATAGATAGATAGATACATACATACATACATACATACATAGATACATAGATGGATGGATGGATGGATGGATGGATGGATGGGTGGGTGGATGGATGGATTGATTGATTCAGCATTCATTAAGCACTTACTATGTTACATGAACTGTGCTAGGGGATGGGGCACAAACATAAACAAGAAATATATTCCTAGATTTCAGAGATCTGATGTCCTAATGATATAAGATGTCACATAAAAGGGAACCGGGAAAGTTGGATTGGCATTATGGTTTTGAGTCAGTGATCAGGAAGTGAGATATAGGCTTGATTCAGGAGAAGATAATTTGAGAGCCAGCCTATCAGAGCCCAAGGTGTTTCCATGGGCAGTGTCCAAGTTACAAATGGCTTGTTGTTTAACCTTTGTTCTTGAAGAGGACTATGACATCAGGATACTGATGCCATAACTTGTAAGCAAATTGGATTTAAGTGACGGAGGGCTGTGCAAAGTCACCAGCCTCACTTTCTCCTCCAGAGCTATCTGGGTCCAGTGGCAGGATATAGATCAGAATGACTGGAGGTGGCCCCCACAAGTGGACAAGAGGTAGCATAGAGGGCCAGATTGTAGACAGCTTCATTTGAAGCTGGTGGCCAGGATGATGTGTGAATAAGCAACAGTTATAGATGGTGGTATCTTTCTTTCCCTACTCTTTTGAGGGTTTTAGATGTGGTTTCATTATTTCAATAATCCATTTGTAAACATTGCTTACACAATCTACTGCACTGTCCTTGGGTGATTTATAATTCATTAAAAATGAAGTCCTGGGAT
>CM053581.1:95803723-95833723 GCA_028627135.1 Pseudochirops cupreus | reverse complement strand
ATTCAAAAGTGGAAGGGGCTCTCTCAGAAGCTAATTGGTTACCCATCAGTTCAATTATTTAGTCTAAGTCTGGGGAGTACTTATTGCATTTGCTGTAAAAGGGATATGTTTTTCAAGTATGGC
The DNA here is from genome assembly GCA_028627135.1 of Pseudochirops cupreus. NCBI lineage: Eukaryota > Metazoa > Chordata > Mammalia > Diprotodontia > Pseudocheiridae > Pseudochirops > Pseudochirops cupreus. The sequence goes on along the minus strand of CM053581.1, from coordinate 95,833,600 downwards.
TTGAACTACATGGCCATTGAAGATCCTTCCAACCCTATAATTCAGTGTGTTATAATTCTGAATTTATGCAACTTCCAAAGGTGCCAAATTGAAAACCAAATTAGCTTCTTCTCCTATACTTTCTCTTTCCTCTGCAAAATCAACTATAATAAATTCCACCAGGATGCCAAAGCTTCAGAGTTCCCACCTCATAGCCTAAGGATTTTTGATCTCTAGAATGAGTCAGAGATCTCTGCTTCTTCACACCTTGCCTAGTAAAGGGTAAATGTTAAACAAATGTTCAGCATCATTCTCCATTGGTTGGACTTCTCTCTTCTCCCTGGCCAGACTAACCCTCTTTGGCAAGAGTACCCAGTGGAATTTTAACATATGGTCTTGAATTTGAATGGCCAAATGCTTGCATAGAGATTAATTGAAGGTGTTTATGGCACATTTTCCAGCCAAGAGCTTCAAAATGCTGCCTTGGCCTCCAACATATGAGTGTTGAAAGGATTTGTCATTGATACTGGGATGGAGTCACTTCATATATGGAGAAAAACTTGATTGCTTCAATGGCTATTTAAGAAACAAGTGACAATCATTTGTAGGATAATGAAGATACAGAATCATTAATTCCACAACCATTTTTGGCTCCCTACAAAAAAAATTCCTAAAGAATAAACTTCCTTAGTGGAGATCTTGTTAAGAATGGAAGTTTGTGGAAAAAGTCAAAGGTTCTGCTTCCTTCTATATTATTCTTTATGGAAAATGACATTAGAGGTGTAAGGGCTATTTTTAGGTGACCCAAAGGGCCAAGCAGAGATACATGCTGGATCTAGGCAGGCTTTAGCATATTTCAAATAATGGTCTATCCACCAAAAATGGCATGACTGAGGAAATATAGGATCAGAAAAGAAGATGAGCTAGTCATATTGAGAGACTAAACAAATGAACAACCCTAAGGCTCTACTGGCAATCAAAGAACGATAAAAGATCAAGAAAAGATCTTCTAGTACCATGGATAGACCATTTATGGAGGATTTATGGGAGGACAGATGTGAAAATTGTATAGCATGAGAAGGCCAAGAAGAATTGTGATTTGTACCAATGGAAAGTAAGCTCACATCAGAGATAAATAAGACCATGGATATACAGAGAAAAATGCCCATTATAAAAGAAAACTATTTCCAAAATGAATTTCAAATTTGAAATTTTAATTTAAAAACATTCATTTTTTGAAGTTGACAATTCGGAGAATTGTTTTTATTTTGGATTTGTGTATTTGCATGCAAATCTCTTCATTTATTAATTAAAATGCTTTATATGTGTGTATACACATATATAAATACACATATGTACATACACCCATATATGCATATGTTTGTATGTATTTTTTTTAACCTCTGGTCTGCAATGTGATCTTTTCCATATGGGTACTCCCTACACTAGTGCAGATCACAATGGCTCCATTTCTACTCAATCTTGTGTGCTTCTTATCAATCTATGTCCACTCATAAATTCTCCCAGAGATTTTAGGCAGCAGCCTAGATGCCTTTCTTTAAGTCTTATTCCTTTCCATGGGCACCAGTGAAGTCCATCTTTGAGCCTTCACTCTGGCTAGGTAACTAGTGTTGGCCCTGCCTTTTCTGCTCATATATTCAGTGGACAATCTATTTTGCACCACTTTTTTCCGGAAGTCACTATGATTAGTAGGTTATAGCTAGTTCACCCCAACCATACATCTCTCCATTGCCCTTTAGAGGCCTCATGTCTTTTTTTTAAATTCTTTGAAGATTGTTCTGTTCCTTGACTCATGTACATATATACTCACACAGAGGAATAATTTATTGACATTAGACATCATCTAGAAAAACAAAACAAGATGAAGATGGTTATTCAATCATTTTGTCCATTTTAAGAACCAAATTAGATCCCCACTAAGTCAATCCCAAACACCTAATGAACAATTTAATTTGATTTAGCAAGCATTTATGTAGTGAGAGTTCCATCATACCATGTTGCCCATTTCAGGCTGTTGAGATATTCTCTGGCATATTGAGATGAAAGTTTTCATAAGACATAAGCAAGTTTAATCATTAAAAACAAACAAAATAAAACAAACAAAACCTTAACTTTTGAAGTCAGGAAGAAAATAGTAGAAAAGTGAGTTTTAAAAATAATTAATTTTTCTAATTTGGATGTAAACAAAAAACAAATAAACAAGAGCTAAGTAGTGGTGCATTTCTTTTTATTCACTTTCCTATCAATAAGGCCACCAATAAGGAGCAGCTAGGAGTTGCAGTGCCAGGCCTGAAGTCAGGAAGAACTGAGTTCAAATCCAGCTTCAGGTACTTACTAGAGGTGCACTAGTCATTTAAGTTCCCTTGTCTGTAAAATGAGAAGGAATGGCAAACCTCTCCAGTACCTTTGCCAGGAAAACCCCAAATAGAGTCCTGAAGAATTGAATAAGACCAAAATGACTGAACAACAAACAACAAAACAGCAAAAGAAGCCATTTACACAGCTGACTTGTCCAGATGGCAATTGCTGGAACGTTTAAGTTTTAAACAGAGGCCAGAAGATCAGTGTGTTTGTTTCTTAGTATCCCAGGGTTGGTTCCACAATTGAGTTAGAGTCTTCATGTTTAAAGAAAAAACAAACACACTAGGTATCTTCTTTGATTCTCTCCTGTTCCTTACTTCTCATGTGCAATCGCGTCGATTCCATCTCTAAAATGTCTCTCAATTACATCTTCTCTCTTTCTACTGACACCACTCTAATAAAGCTCACATCACCATCCATATGGACTATTGCCATAAGAGGACTTTCCCCTCCAATCCATTTTTCAACTTGCTGTTAGAATAATGCTTCCCATATGTAGATATTGCTCTAAAATCTTCAGTGACTCCCTCTTGCCTACTGAGTAAATTTCAAACTCCTCTGCCTTTTTTTTTTCAAGAACCTCCCTAATTTGGCATTACCCTAGTTGTCCAGCTTTATGTCATATTTCTCTCCACAGTGAATTCTGGGCTTCAGACAAGATCTGCTCTGTTCTTCAAACTTTCTGCTCTTGGAATCTTTGCTCACATTGTTGTCTAAGCTTGGCACATACTGCCTTTACTCTTTTCATGTTGAATTCCTGACCACTCTTTAAAAGCAGACTGAAAAACATCATCACCTCCATAAAGTTTTCCCTAATTTCTTCCAGTCCCAACTCACTGGTGATGATCTTCTCCCCTGAACATCACTTTGTTTCATACCACTCAAACACATTCTTATGATATTGTACATTAATGGCTCCCAATGTTTGTATCCTTATTCTCTATGACTGTAAGCTCCATGAGGGCAGAGATCCTATTTCATCTAAACAGTATTTCTATCTAGTGTCTGGTGCAATGCCCTGCATGCTGCAAGTACTTGATAAATGTTCGTTGATTGACTGAATGCAAATGATGGTGCCAAAGTACACATACTGAAAAACACCCAGATGGATTACAAGTAGAGCATGAGACCTAAGTATTTATTAGCTGTTTGAGAACCATTTGAAGGGCCTGAAGGAAAAAAAGACTCAGTTCAGACAGAATAGCTATCTTCATGTATTTGAAGGGCTGTTGTGTTGAAGGGGGAAGCAACTTTATTCTGTTTGGCCTCAGATGGCAGAATTAGGAATAAATAGCGGGATGTGGAAAGAGCTGGCAAATGAAGGCTTAATGTTAGAACATTAGAGCTGTCCAAAAGTGGACTAGACTTGGTCAAAAGTCTCATTGGAGGCTAGACAATTAATGTGTCATTCTGGGGATTGGGCAGCTAGGTGGCTTGGTGGATAGAGTGCCAGACCTGGAGTCAGAAAGACTTAGCTTTGTGACTTCAAACTTCAGACACTTACCAGCTGTGTGACTCTGGTCAAGTCACCACTATTGTCCTCACTTTCCTCATCTGTAAAATGAGCTGAAAAAGGAAATGGCAAACCACTTCAATATTTCTGCAAAGAAAACTCCAAAGGGGGTCATGAAGAGTCAAATATGACTGAAAATTACCGAACAAAGTAAAAAATTGGAGATCATCCTTTTTGAGGTCTGCATTGAATTAGATCCTATGCATTTCTAAAATTCTGTGAGACTGCACAACAAAAGTTTCTAGAGTATCTGTACCAGCTGTAAGTATCTCAAAAACCTAAGACTCATGTCTTCTGCTGCTACACTGAAGCCATGAATAGCCCCGTGAAAATAGTCAGCAGAAGAGAATGAGGTGGATATTTTCTGTGCATTTCTCTCCCTCCTAATTCTCCAAAACTTCCCTTGGGCCCAATTTGAGAATACTTGTGGAGGCTAAAGTCCAGCAGCTTAACAGCTATTAAACAAGGTCATAAAGTGAAGATGCGGTCTGGAAGGCTGTACATTCAGTCCTGGTAGTCACCAGGACCTGCCAAACAGCTTGTTTCTTTTGTGGAACCAAGCCCCTCTGGGATTACAAAAGAGATGAAAAAAGAGAACAGAGAGGAAGAACTCAAGATGGACTCCCACAGAACACTGCCTACTAAGTCATCTGGAGATTGCTATTTAGTACCTGAAAAGTCTTCCATTATGCATTATTAAATTCATGTATTATTGAATCATGGTCGGTATTGCCTAGTAGGAAACAACGAGTGTTTCTTAGCTTAAATGAAAGGCCTGCCTCCTTATTTGAATAAAACTTCATTCCTGGCTGCCTGGCATGATAATCAGAAAACTGCATTAGGCAGGTAGTACTGTAGAAATTAAAAAATAATGAAACAGGACTTTTCCGTCAGACATTGTTCCCTTGCCTGCTTTTTCACGTAGTCGGATTTCCTACTTTGAGTTGATAAGACAACGGCAAATGAAGATAACAACATGAGAGGAAAATCATTCACTCTAATAGGCTCCACCTGTGCCGACTTCAGCTCATTTACATGGCTGCAGAAAAATTAGAAATCATGAAGTAATTAGTCTGTTCTAGATTATGCTGTATGTCAACTGATACCACTCTGGAGAGCACTAGTGCTAAAATGGTTGCAGGAAGATAAATCCACTAGCCTATACAAACATTTTTAATTACCTGGAAAACAGGATGGCCTATTGAGAAAGCGCCATTGTGAACCCGGGCTGCTCTCTTGCTAGAGGAATCAGATGTCATGAAATTCCCGTGTTTGTGTAATTGACTCGTAGAATGTTTGATGACTAGTTGAAACTGCCATCAAACATTTTATCGACTGAGATTGCACCCTTGCTTTGGCTCTCCAGTTGTTCAACAAAAGCCTACTTGGAACTGACGGCTCCTTTAATAAGTATCAGAAAAAAATGGAGGGAATGTTTTTGTTTTTGTTTTTTTCAATTCTTCTGTCTCTTAGAATTAGGGATTTTTTTGTTCTTGAGTTTCCAAATTAACAAGGGGGCTAAAATTTAATTATTTGTTATAAACTGATAAGAATTATTGAGTCTAGTAAGAAACAAGAACAGAGCTCCTTTGGGACTGAATGGATATGGATGACATGTTTAGAGACTTTGGGAAACTGCGGGATGATATTTTTCTATTCATTTGGGACCTGAAGCATATTTTTAACATTTTAAAAAGCCATTGAAGTATCTGGTGAAATGAATATTCATGGAAATCCAGGACTTACTTGCTGCTTATTGCATTTATAGGGAGCTGCTTTACAGGTTTGCTTTGATTTGCTCATAGTAGGACATTTGTCTTCACGCTCACTTTATTTATTTCGCCTTTGCTTTTCTTGTTTTTGTAATCTTTTACTGGATTCCAGAGTAATGCAAGACAGACAGGTTCAGCCTGTCAGTTTACAGAAGGAGCACTCTGCTGGAGTAGGCTCTGGTACTTGGATTCATGCAAATGCTGGGAATACTGACAGGATTTCTGTCCTCGGCATGTGCCCCAGGAGGAGAGGGCCAAGGATTCTTTCCAAAAACATGGAGCTCACTTTCAGTAGCATCAGTTGAGCAGCCAAGGGCTTCTCCCAAAGACAACATAGGTCAGCCAGGGCAAGGAATGAAAACTGAGCTCCAGGTGAGAGGACACATCTTAAATGGTGGGATCAGTACAGAGCTCCCATGTAGGTGCCTATGTGGTATGAGTACAGAAATACAAGGGAAGTGCTTCCTTACCTCCAAGACTATGTTCCCATCTCATCCCTGTGCATTTATTCTTTCAGCCAAACTCTCTGAGCTCTGTTATAATTCAGGTTCCTCCAAAAGAAAACCATTTCCAAGTTATCAATCATTAATCCTTAGTGTGACTAACTTCCCTGTCCTTCCTCAACAGCAGGTTTTGATACAGGCCTGGGTAGTCTAAAAAAGGAGGTTCAGAGCACCAAGTAAAAACTCATCATCTTGACAATTTGATAATCATTTTGGCAAATGGCACTTTCCCTTCCTCCACCCCAACCCAAGCTTAATACATGCCTACACTTCATTGTAACTAGTCTACAACTGGTAACCAACAGACCCCAAACCCATCTATGAGTTAGGGGATACCCACCCAAAGTATGTGAAGACTTCCCTTGGTGGAATGGGTAGATGAGAACAATTTGTTCCAATGGCCACAAAGGTGACTAAAGCAGGTTTTGTGGAGTTCTTAGCACTTGGTTAGATATCAAAGATACCAAGTTCATCCACTGAATCCCAGGCCATCACCAATCATCCTGACTTGTCTTGCCACTGGACTTCAATGACTGTGCAAGAAAGAGTAAGGCTGATAATTTGTGCGACTCAGCCTCACTTAAGTCCAATTCATGTATGTCAAGATATCACCTTCAATGTCACTGATCCTTTTTCAGATGAAGGAAGAATAATCAGTTCTTTTTCAAGCGTACAAAATAAGGGTAATATTTCAAGGGTACATAATAGTAAGTAGCTTGAGTGATTCACCCAAGGTCACACAGCTAGTAAGTGTGTAAGACTGGATTTGAACTCAGGTCTTCCCTATCCTAGGTCCAGCACTCTATCCGCTGTACCACCTAGCTTCATATATATCTTAGGACTGAACTCCTCAACCTCCATTAAAGGAAAGAGGACAGCACAGACATCTCAAACATGTCTTCCTTTCCCATCTGGTTGCATCATTTTGTACTTCTTTGGCTTCTCTGCTATGCCCTCAAACTAGATATTTTCTCCACCCTTGCCTCCACCTTCCTTTTAGCTTAATTTGTGAGTTGTATTCCTCTTTCACTTTGCCTCCCAGATTGATGGAGCAAAGTAGAAGCAGAGAGAAGTAGAGACATATTTCTTTTTCCTTATAAAAGGGAGAGGGAAGAGGGGAGATTTGTGGTCCTGTAGCCTTAGAGCTCAAGTCACCAACTTCTGGTCCCAGAATCCTGTCTCAGGGGCACTAAATTTGTATCTGCTTCTGATTATGTGTGTGACTTTGGGTTAGTTATTTAACCTCTCTGGGTCTCAGTTTACTCACCTATTAATGAAGGAGATTGTATCAGACGGTATTTAAGGCTCTTTCTACCCCTAACTCCTATGGGATTTTGATAATACAATGAATGTTGGACTGTGAGTGAAAGGTTTCTAAATTTTCTGGGATTTTATGTAACAATAAACACACACATACACACACACACCTTTTTCTATAGAGAGGTTCCTTCAAGGTTTGGTAAAAACACAGTATTCATCACACTCACCACAAGAGTTGAATCATTCAGCTGACAAAATGGAGAAAGGACACGTAGGTACATAAATACAATCAGTCATGTGACTGCCCCAGCATCTCCAGGTGCACAACTCTGAGGCATGTATCATGTAGCTGGTCTAATTGAGTGTGGCATCTTTTGAATCACACATCATGACCCTTACCTCTTGCCTTTGTTGCCACCCTTAAGAAATTAGTGTCTATGAGAGTAGCACTTGTGTTTTGCAGGGAGGGTCCGAGGGGTGCCTGATTTTGAGTTCTGTGACTGCATATGAATTCCATAATAGGGCTCTAATATATGCAAGGATCTTTTCGTCAATGAGAGGGGTGGGTATCTTTTCCCTCTTTTTTCCTGGATAGTCAAGAGGACATATGAATTTATCAGCAGGTTGTATGGGTATAAAGCAACAGGTTATGTGTGTGTGTGTGTATATATATATGTATATGTATATGTATATGTATATGTATATGTATATGTATATGTATATATAAATAGAGAGTAGATGATAGACTTTAACTACGTGTCAGCTATCCAACTCACTACAGAGAAGATAATTAGATATAGATATAATGGAATATAGAAGTTAATTACCGAAAAGGACATGCAAACACAAAAGAGGCTATTGAAATCAGCTGTTATAGTACATGGCAAATTGTTGGATAAAGGATGGTGAAGTGTATAAAGCACTGACCCTGGAGTCACAACAGCTCGTGTCCAAATCCAACTTTAGACATTTCCAGCTATGTGACACTTAGCTGTCTATCTCAGTCTCCCCAGCTTTAAAATGTCAATAATAATAGCACTTAGCTCCCAAGATTGTCGTGAAGCTCAAGCGCGATATTTGTAGAGCAGTTGGCACAATGCTAGGTACCTAGTAGGCACTTAACGCATGCTTCTTCTCTTCCCTTTCATGCTTTGCCCCTTCTTCCCAATCCATAATTCCAAACAGAGATTCACTGGTCAACTTTTTTTTATTGGTTCTCTTTATCTTGTCCGGGCATGAAGTACGGCAGCCACTTATAAACCTGATGCCCTTTGTTAATTGACTCAGAAACTTCAATCTGCTCCATTTCTGAGCTGGGCCAATTTACCCTTTCTTAGCCATTTTTGTCTCCCCCTTCCCACTGCTCCATCACCATGTAGGCTCACCTTATTGATGCTTACCTTAGGGCAGACAAGGAATCAACTTTGACCGTACCGCAGCTCAAATTCCTAAGCTCAAGTGACTCATAAACTCAGTCTACTTGGTAACTAGAATTATACATATGCACCGTCATGCTCAGTATCACTTCTTGACTAGATGTAGATGCTAGAAACAACAACCCTCTTGCCCCAAGACTATCTTAAAATATTGATATGTTAAACAGACTTACACTGAAAGATTAATAAAAGAATTGAAAGAATAAATGAGGAGTGAAATGAATTATTTTTAATCTAAAGGAAAATGTATAGCTTTGGATAGAAGATGGAAAATTGGACCTAAACACTGGGTACCTATTTTTTAAAACTGAGAAGATAAAATTCAAAAACTTAACATTTCTATAGGAGAAATTAATGCGAACTCAAAAATAATAAATTTGAAGAACAGCTGAAAAATCTGTAAAAAAAATTTACATGGCAAAAGGTCTAATTTGAGAATCAAATGCTCATTTATCCTCTTCAAAAATGAAGGAAGAACAATAGCAATGCTCATTGGCTTCCCAGAAAATGTCACAAAATAACAACAAAAAAACCCCAGTAACCCCTGAAAACCATATTCAAAAAAATTATAAAAGAAAATTGCTGAGGAGTATAAGAACCAGAGGGCACAAGGCAGACTTGACTCCTCCTCTAGCTTCTGAGTTTATGTGCACTAGTGATGGCTTTTCTGATGAGACCCCTATACTCACTGATACCAGGGGCTGGCTGTCTTCTTATGCAGTACTATAATGGGCAGAGAAGCTAGCTTTTATTCCTTATTTATTTTCTTGATCATTTTTCTTCCTGAGATAATTTTTAGATATTTTCTGGGGTTTATGTGAAAGAGCCAGGCTTCTTTACAACCTTCCACACCATCATCTTAACTGAAAGTCCTCCTAAGAGTACTTTCTTTCTGTAATCTCCATCTTGAGTAGATCTTCAAAAAGAGTGCAAACAAGAGTCATACAGGACAAAGAGACATGAATGGGTTGTTGTCTGTATGGAGAGTATTGTCCATAATTATAAATGTAAAAGATGTTTAAGACTTTTTTAAAAAAACATGTATCATGAAGAAATGCAATCAGAAATACAATCTTGTTTATGTCATACATAAAAGTTCCACCTCCACTCTTTTCTGGTCTAATGTTCCTAGTTCCTACTCTATTGCACCCCCTAAGTTCTAATGATGAGGAAACTGAAGCTCAGGCAAGATAAATGATTTGTTAATGTCACAGATGAGTCAGTGGCAGAGCATGGCCTAGAACTCAAGCCTTCTAAGTTCCAGATCTCTGCTTGTTCCATTACATTCTACTTCAGATCATTTTGAGTGATGGAACATCAGAAGGACAGAAGGCAGGGAAAAAGTCTTGAGGTGAACTAGGGACATTGTTAGAGACAGAATCAAATTATTTCACATCAAGAAACCCCTCTTCTCGTCTACACTTCACATGTGGGTTCCATCATGAGTCAGAAAGCAAATGTCCAATTATTGTCTGAGGTTACTCCAGGCTTGCTTATCACTGTCTCAAAAGAAACTGAGTCTTTATAGCATAAGGCATGTGAAAGCCAATGACTTTTCCCCTTGGTGGCAGCTTTACAATGCTAAAATTCTATGACTGACCAATACTTGCTCTTTCCTATCCCATGAAGTTGCAATGAAAAAAAAAACAAGACTAAACATAAAAGTACTTTGAGCTTTCTAAAATAAAAGGCTTGCATAGTTCCCAGGTATTAAAATTCCTGGTCTCCCCACCTTTGTTCACCCTGTTTTTATCATGTGGAATACCTTTTCCACTTTTTTCTGCCTATCCAGAATCTACTCATATTTCAAGGGGACACTTGTAGTATCTAATTGATAGGGTTGTTGGGAAGAAAAGAGAATAAATATTTATTGCTTCTACTATGTGCCAGATATTTTCTCATTTGATGTTCACAACAACCGTACAAGCCAGGTGCTTTCATTATCCCCATTTTGCTGTTGAAGAAAGCAGAAATTGAGGGACTTACCCGAGGTCACACAGCTAATAAATATGGAAAGCATGATTTGAATTCAGATTTTTCTGACTCCAGACCCAGCCCTCCATTTCTGTACCACCAACTGTCTCAATGTGCCATCAGCTGCCTCAATGAGGCTCGATATATGTCATAATGTATAAAGGCATTTTGCAAATGGAATACCATCTAAGTCCCAGTTACTGTTCAAAGCCCAGTCCCACAACCACCTCCTTCATCAAACCTTCCCCAGCTATCTCAGTCTATGGTACTTGTTCAGTCCTCTGTCCACCTAAAGTGCTTGTTATCTCTAACAGTCATTAAACACATAGCATATTCCACCTTGTAATGTTAAAGGGCTTTTCATATAAATATATATTATTTGCCCAACTGGATTATAGACTCTTTGAGACCAGAAACTTTATCTTATGCTTTTCCCTCCTATTTCCCAATAGTTCCTAACACAAAGTCTATGTTTTGTTGATGGTTAGTTATTATTGTTAACACCCAACTTTTATAACTCTTCAAGCTCCACTACTTTCCCATAATCCTGAGTTAGTTTTACAAAAGGCTTGGTGTGTGCAAATCACTTAATCTCAGGTCTAAATATTTTTTGAAGCAGATTTACCAGGAATCTGTAGATGTCCAAGCATGGGAGGAAAAACCCAAGAGGTTAGTAATAGTTTGCAAAACCTTTCACCTATAGGGCACTGGTTCAAGTCTTGCCTGAGTAGATCAAAAGTTGTTTCTCTCTCACAGCTGTTGAGTAACCTGTGTAAGATTAAATGATGATCTGGGGCCACTTGCCAATGGACAGCTGGGAGAGCTAGCTTCTTGAAGCAAAGTAGGGAATTATTAGTTTCTCTGGCATTAGCAGAAGTGTTCAACTATGGAAGGAGCGAGAGAAAGAATCTGATGGACAGGCAGCAGTTGTGGCCATGCATGCTGTTAACTATTTCATAACTTTGTGTCACCCACTCAAAGCAAAATAGACAAAGCCATCTCACACTTTCTCCCTTCTCCTGACATCCTCATACTCTAGATTATAGTCACAATCAAGAGAGATGAAGTGTCTGAACTATAGAGGAAGACAGGCAGTAGTTTTTGCCAATCATCCCAACAGGAGCACCAGCTTCTCCTCCACTCTAAGTCTTCCTCCAGGCAACAGTTAAAAGAGGAGAAACCTAGAGACTCTTGGACCTACACTTTGTCTGCAAAGCTTATTATCTTGTCAAGAAAGAGAAAAAGAGAGCCAGATAAAACTTCTTTGTGGCAAAGCACTGTGGCTCACAGGGATAAATTTACCTGATTGCCTTTCCTTGTATATATATATATATATATATATATATATATTTGAGTCCCCCACTTCTACCCCCATATTGTATGGGTCTCTAATAAAGTCTTGCTCATTGGGCTATGCTACACATTGCCTGAGGTCTTAGAGAATTTATTAAAAGGCATCTTTGACAATAATTGATGAGACCTTTCTTACTTTCTTCTATACATCCTTGTTAGAGGTTATAGGACGCTAACACCAGCAATCCCTATCTTATGGATAATTTTATTGGAACTTTGCTCTTATCTAGGTTCAACTAATACTACCATTCCTCAGCATTAACAGATATCTACTTAAGGTATGAATCTACCACTTCTACCCTCCTCCTTATGACACACATGCATGTATGCATATTAACACCTCTATCCTCCTCCCTATCCATCCATACACACATATATATAAATATGAATATATATATATATATATACATACATATATACACACACACACACATACATATATGCATAGATGGCTCAGTGGGTAGAGTGCTGGGCCTGGAGTCAGGAAGTGATTGTTTAGTCATTTTCAGTCACGTCTGACTCTTTGTGACCCCTTTAGGGATTTTCTTGGCAAAAATACTGGAGTGATTTGCTATTTCCTTCTTCAGACCATTTTACAGAGGAGGAAACTGAGGCAAACAAGATTAAGTGACTTGCCCAGGGTCACACAGCTAATAAGTGTCTAAAGCAAGATTTGAACACAAGTCTTCACAGAAGAGCAAGATGATATGGTCACAAGAACATTGGACTAGGAATACAGAGATGTCAGCTCTATTTCCAGTTCTGCTGCCAGACATCTATCTACATGGTTTGGGGCAGGCCACTTCATTTCCCTTGGCTTCAGTTTCTTTATCTGTAAAATGAGAGGGCTGAACGTGATATTCCCCAAAATCGTCTCAAGTTCTGACATCCTAGGGTTCTACTCTTGGTTCTGTTTGTCCTGTGAGATTATGGGCAAACAATCTCTCAGAACCCCAGTTTCCTAATCTATAAAAGGAGGTTGTTGGACTAGGTGGCCCATGTGGTCTATTCTAGCTTTATTTCTATGATCCTGTGACTCAGATTTGTGCCCTGGATCCAAACAGGTATTCTGGGCCCAGCCATTCATTGAGTTCAGTGGGAATATACTCAGCTCACCCCAGTGTTATGAGGATAGGAACTGAGGTTACAAAGCTTAGTTTCTCACAGAAGGCTCACGGGGTTGAACTGTGAGATGAGGGATTTGTAACCTATCAAGTGCTATATCTGAGACTCTTCACCTCTTGTATGTGTCATGGACCCCGTGGGCAGACTGGAGTAGCCTAGGAACCCATTCTCAGAGTCATGTCTCTAAGTATATAAAATAAAATATATAGTATTATAAAGAAAACTAATTATAGTGAAATACTTTTATCAAAATTTTTCTCAAAAATCAGATTTATGAGCCCCAGGTTAGGAATCCTTCTGCCCAATAAATGAGTTTATTATGATTTTTAAAATAACAACAAAAACAACATCCAGCAGTAAGTTTTAAGGTTTACAAAGTGCTTTATAAATATTATCTCATTTGATCCTGAAGACCATAGGAGATAAATGGATAAATGCTGTTCTTATCTTTATTTTGTAGATGGGGAGACTGAGGCAGACAGGGGTTGAGTAACTTGACCAAGGTCACATGGCCAGTAAGTGTCTGAGACTGAACGCAAACTCAGGTTTTCCTGACTACAGATCCATCATTCTATCCACTGTAACACTTACTGTTTGAAAAGGAAAGAGGTGACTGAAAGAGAAAGAACCCTTCTGACACACACACACACACACACACACACACACACACGCACACACACACATTCTCTTAGTATTTTGAAGTTTCCATGGATTGGTGAGCTCTTCAATGTGAATACTCCTCTAAAAACGCAAGTGACAGCCCATGCTTCTCACCGGTCCTGCTGCAGAGTTGAAATAAGTATGTGACTATGGAAAGCATTTTGCAAATCTATGATATCTGCTTTGTTATTGCAGTAGGCCAAGAAATGTCTATTGGGTCAGCTTCTCACAGCAAGTGGCCACAGGGAATACTGATCTGCCAGAGAAAATGATTGTCTTTACGAGGAAATTCCTTGGAGAAAGACATTAGTCAGGGGACAGGTGAGGAAAATAGAGTAAGTCTGGGGCATAAGGACAAAATGTTTTTCGGCTAGAATCTCCTTTGGGTTATAGCAGTGAAAACATTGGCTTATAAGTACCCAGGGAAAAAAGAAAACCAGAAAACAGATTCAATGGCTTGTGGGAGCAAGTTGAGTGGGTTTGTGCAGGAGCTCTTAGGTCCCCTCTAACTGACCGAATAGTAAAACAATAAAATCATTGTGTTTATTTTTTTGGGGGGGGGGCCAAGGGAGAACTTCAGAGTCTTTGATTTAGTATATCAGTAGTAGAAGGAGTATTTCCTTTTCACTATAGCCTTGGGATCACAGTATGAAAGAGAAGAAGAAGAAGAAGAAGAAGAAGAAGAAGAAGAAGAAGAAGAAGAAGAAGAAGATGACGATGATGATGATGATGAAGGAGGAGGAGGAGGAGAAGAAGAAGAAAGAGAAAGAGAAGGAGGAGAAGGAGGAGAAGGAGAAGAAGGAGAAGGAGAAGGATCTTGGATCTAAAACAAGTAGGGACCACAGAGGTCATCTAGTCTACCTCCCTCATTTTACAGATAAGGAAACTAACACTCAATGAGATAAATCGATTTCTCCAAGGTTCCATAGCACAGACAGTAAACATCAAAAGGGGATTTAAACCTAGGTCTTTAAACCCCAAAACCAGTTTTTGCTGCACCATGTTCATTTCCCAGACAGAAGGTTCTCTTAGTCTAGTGACCCGAAGAGCAGAAAAAAATGAGAGCTATTAGGAGAGTCTTGCTGATCAAAGTTGCGGCAATTGTATGGACTAAGTTAGATTTTGGTGACCTGAATATTTCGAAAAGCTATCCAGTGGATTCTATCTATCTATCTATCTATCTATCTATCTATCTATTTATCTATCTACCTATCTATCTATCTGCTTGTTTGTTTGGAGAGGGAAGAATGGGGACAAGATATGTGATTTCATTGGTGCAGGGGACTCAAGATAAATAAACTTCTAAAAAAACAGATCTGCACCTATGGCTTTAGTTGAGAGCTTCCTGGGACATTGAGAGATTACAATGACTTGCCCAAGGTCACCAAGTCAGGATGTTTCCAAAGCAGGGCTTGAACTTAGATATTCCTGCCTTTTTTCCACTACTCTAAGCTTCCTCAAGCTGGTATATGTGTCAATAATTGTGGAGGTTTTTAGGAATTCAGCACCTTTCTGCAAACACTTCCAAAATGTTTATTTTCATAATTTACTTTCTTCTTATGTCCCCGCGAATGTTGATTTTAATGAAAATCAAACCTCTACCCATTCATTGGCTTACCTTGCACTCATTAATGGTACTGTTTTGCTATATAGGAAAGCTTTTAAATAGCTTTAAAACACTTATAAAATGCCTCTTTTCTGAGGGAGGCAGAAAAAAAGTAAAAGCTTTTATTGAGACTTCATTAATTTAATCATTTTTGAGAAGCAGGTTCTCACTTTAATAGGCTCAAGTGTCTTATAAACTCAGAAAGCCACAGCCCTCTGACGGGTTCTAAATGCACCAAGGTGCACTCTTTCCATGCTGAGCACAGAGAGGATATTCTACAAAGTTTACAATCCAGCTTACCTGACCATAGTCTAACTTACTATAACTGAATCTTTGAGAAAGGCAGTTTGGCCATTTCTACAGCAGCAGTTGCAGCTCTTGGTGTTGGTTGGGGAGTGGGTTGAGTTGAGAGTGGAGGGAAAGGTTGGAGCATGACTGAAAAAAAAATTGTTCTGAACAAGGAAGACCTCTGCTCTCCATTTTGACACTTACAGGAGTGTGAGCTAATTACTTGCTTTAAGTTGCCTAGTAAATGCTTTTTGTTTGGTGAGGTCAAGTTTCATTCGAGCTCCAAAGAGCACAGCCAGACAGGAAAGGAAAAACATGACGGCATCTACGGCAAAGCTGGCCCTTGCTGCTGGCCGGCTGTTCATTTGGAAACATCTTAGAAGATGTGTTATGAGGCATGGAAATGTGTGTCATGATTCATGACTGCAGTCAAAAGATTTAGCAGGTTGAGCCTGTGGATTTGGACATGGTTGTGGAAAATACTCAACAAAACCTGGGAGCTTGGCAACATTGCCCCCTTCCCCACCAATCTAGAGGCCCCTTAATCCCTGACAGACAAGGAGAAAGGCAACAGAGCTGTGAGGACTATGTAAGACAACAGCAGACACAAGGTGGACCACTTGGGTCCCCCAAAGAGAAAGACACTTTTGCGAGGAGGAAAAATGGATGTGGCCTTGACGAGATGTGTCCCCTTAGGCAAACAGGGCTTTGTTGTTGTTTGTCTGTTTGTTTATTAATATAGGAGACAGCTGTTTGTTTTGACATTCAATTCAAAAGTAAAGGGAGCAGAAGGAGTTAAGACTATATAATAAGGGAATTCATAGACTCTGGCTCCTTATAATTTTTTGTGGGTTTTGGTTTTATAGGAACTGGGGCCTGTGAGTTTGTCTACTTTTATTTATGATCTATTAGCCTAATGCTTTGGGATATTTATGGAGGAAGTTGAGGCAATGAAGAGGGCCATGGCTATTTCTGGGACCATCCCAAACAAATAAACAAAAAGCATTAGGGGGAGGAAATACACATGCATTAAGCACCTACTGTGTACCCGGCAGTGTGCTAAGTGCTTTCCAATATTATGCTATTTGATCCTCAAAACAACTCTTGGAGATAAGTGCTGTTATTAACCCCATTTTATAGATGAAGAACCTTGCCCACAGTCACACAGCTAATTAAACTAATGATAGCTAACATTTATCAAGTTCATACTATGTGCCAGGCACCATGCTAAGCACTTTACAATTATTATCTC
The DNA here is from genome assembly GCA_028627135.1 of Pseudochirops cupreus. NCBI lineage: Eukaryota > Metazoa > Chordata > Mammalia > Diprotodontia > Pseudocheiridae > Pseudochirops > Pseudochirops cupreus. The sequence continues at coordinate 95,816,497 of CM053581.1, read as the reverse complement.
GTTTCATCCTCACAACCTTCAACCCTGGGAGGGTAGGTGCTGTTACTATTCCCATTTTATAGGGAGGAAACTGAGGCAGAGATTAAGTGACTTGCCCAGAGTCACATAGTGAGTGTCTGAGTCTGGATTGGAACTCAGGTCTTCCTGACTTCAGTGCCACCTGGATGCCTGATTTTACTGGGTCTGATCACTAAAAATGTCTATTGATGTCCTTTGTTTTTATATCAGCTTCATTTCTAAATATTCCCCCTCTCCTTTCTCAAGAGAGCCATCCCCAGAAAAAGAAGGGAAGGAAGAAAAGGACGTTCAGGAAAACTAATGAAAATATCGACTAAATCTGATAGTACCTGCATACCTTATTATATGCATGGTATATTCCATACCTGTTGTCTTCCATCTCTATAGAAGGGGAATGAAGTACACTTTCCCTTCTCTTCTTTGGAGAAATTAATCATTTTCTATTTTTCAAAAAACCTATTCATAAGAGTACTCCACTAAAGTCCTACTTTGAAATCTCATTGGGATGTTCAAGTAACATTCAGTTCCCAAAGCTATGGAACACAAGTTCTAGAGTGTCTTTTTAATCTGGAAAGACTTTTAGTACAGACCTGGCTATTGATTGAAAGTCTTTTATCTGAGGACAAGGCTAGCCAAGCATGAACAGATCCAATACCACTGAGTTGCCCATCAGGTGATATGTATGTGTATACGCACATGTGTATTTGTGTGTATATGTATGTATATCTATATGTATATGTGTATACATATATGTATATGTGTATATATACATACACACATACACACACACACACATATATATATATATATATATGTTTCACCCCAAAGGAGATAATGAAGATAATGAAGACTTTCTATTATGGAGTGCATGTGTGTGCATATGTGCATGTGCGTGTGTGTGTGCGTGTGTGCGTGTGTGTGTGTGTGTGTGTGTGTGTGCATGCTCAAGCTGATGGGGAGAGGAAAGGCATGTGCCTTTCATTGTCTAAAGAAACATACATACCAATGAAATTCTCAAAGCATTAAGAGATATTCCTTCCAATGCATGAGTAAAGAAGGATATGTCATTCTCAGCCCTATTGCTGGCAAAATCAAAACCAAAAGTCTTTTTTAAAAGAATGCTGTCCCGATTTTATATTTATTTGGCATGATTGTGACTACAATCAAGACAGATTATGAAAGACAAGTCAAGAGTTGCAAGAATTAATGACCAAGTATTCCATAATTATTGATTTTTCTCTCTTACAAATCTTCAGATAGAGACTTTACTATCTCTTGATTTCTATGTAGTGAGACATTCTAAGACTTTGTTGTTAGTCCTACCTCCAGTCTCTTCTAAATGTCTCTAGAGCAAGAACCCTGGGCTCTCTGTTCCAAACCCTTTCTGCTACAAGTCCCTATCAAAGTTTTCAGGGTATCCCTGAGGAAAAGGATTATCTTTTCTAAAATGACATCTGCTTGAGTCTATATGCCAGTGTATTCTTTCAAGTTCCATTTAGTCACTTAACATCAACTAGCTTTTACAAAGGTATACTTACTTTGAAGACACAGCTAGAAAAAAATCATTTCCCCCAAATCCTTCTATCCTATACTGCCTGAGTCTCTGGAGAGCAGTACAGACTTAGCACAACTTATACATATCATTAATCTCATAATACTCACATCCAAGTTTCACATGACTGCCAGATGAGTCCTCGGATCTCAGCTACCATGGCTTGGGTCCAAAAGGTCACTCCTTGATTCCTGAGACACTGATGCTGAACTGATTGCAAAACCCATGTGGACTCGATTGGTCTCATGGTCAGGTAACTCTCTTGACTTTTCAAAGATTGTAACCCCCAGATTAATCTTATTGACATAAAGTGAGAGGATAAATTCAAAGAAAAAAGACTGAGGTCTGTTTTCATGGGGCAAAATGTTGGCCTCAGATGGGAAAAGGGTCTAAGTTCTCCCTTCGTATAGTATCATTTGTCACTAGATGCTATTAATGAATGAGTCAAACAATGAGAAGAAAATCAACCAAGAGAAAGAGGCCAAGGATATCTAAAGTCTTTTGAAGGCATCCCAGCTCTAGTTCCACAGTGGCAACCAGTCAAAGAGTCTGCCATTCACCATATTCTTAGCAGACTAGAACCAGTTATAGAATGCACATTATCTGTTCCTCCTTTTTCCAAGGTACTTCCATAATATGTCAACATAACTCTCTCAGAAGCAAACTTCCCAAATTCTCCAGGTGGGGAACTGAATTAATGGTACTTTGTATATGCTCATAAGGACTGGCCCATTGGTCAGTCCACTTTTATGCCTCCTAATATGAGAGAAACCAGCTCCCTTATCTTGTCTGAACTAGAAATTGGGTTTAAAAGAAAGATCCATATGGAGATATTCTTAAATAATTCTCATAGAATGTCAAAGCTGGAAGAAACCTTAGAAATATACCATCTACTATAATCTATCCCACTCATTTTTACAGATGATGAGATCCAAGTCTGGAAGAAGTTAAGCGACTTTTTCCTCTAGTCACACACTAGTAAGTAGTAGAGCTGGAATTTGAACTTAGGTCTTCTGGGTTCTAGTGTCCTTCTGACTTTACCACACTGCTTCTGGCCTTTGGCAGAATGTCACACTGGCTTAACTAGAGGGTAATATCAAAGGCCTAATAATAAGGTCTGAAAAATTCCTGGAATAGTATGTCTGGAAAGAGTTTCATTAATTTACTTTTTATATGCAAAAATAAGTACATAAGTGAGGAAAACATTCCAAATCCAATAGAACCTTGGCTCCATGACAAAAGGGACAGGGAAGATAACATTTAAAACCACAAAGTGAATGCTTTTCGTGATATGTTTCTGACCCTCACCTTGTAAATGCCCTACAACATGTGGCATAGTATCTTTTGGAAATTATGATGCATTGAAAACTTTCCTAAGTAGAATTGCTTTGATTGTATGTCATGTTCTACTGCAGCAAATAAAAGTCAAAGTTTTAAAAAAAATCAAAATAAGAAGTACCATGTTCTTGCAGATCTTCTAGAGACATTTTGGATGCCTTATTTCCTTCCTTCCTTCCTTCCTTCCTTCCTTCCTTCCTTCCTCCCTCTCTCCCTCCCTTCCTTCCTTCCTTCTTTCTTTCCTTCCTTCCTTCCTTCCTCCCTCCCTCTCTCCCTTCCTTCCTTCTTTCCTTCCTTCCTTAAGTTCAATCAGCATTCCTTAAATACCTATTGTGGCAAGCACTGGGCTTAGCACTCTGGGGATTCAAAGGCAAAAATGAAGAGCCCTTCCCCTAAGGAGCTAACACTCTTTTACATCCTGTGGGACACTTGTCTATATCCTATGATATGTCCACCACATGGAGGAGGGTTCAGTCAAAGTGCTGGAGACCTTTATTTCTCTTGACATCATGAGGAAGCCAATGGAGCACTCAGTCAACAGTAATTTATTAGGTACCTACTATACATCAGACACAGTGCTAAACACTGGAGACACAAAGAAAAGGAAAAGACAATCCATGACCTCAAAAAGGTCATGTCATCCTTCACCTCTACATAGGATCAGTCCAATTTCTTTTCCTTTCATATATTTCCCTGAAAACATCTCCCTCTGTCTCCTTTGGTGGTTCTTCATCCATGTCAAAGCTCTGTTCTGGGCCCTCATTTCTTTTCCCTCTACACTGTGAATTGGTGTTCTTGTCAGCTTCCAGAGATTTAATTATTATCTCTATTTAAATGATTATCCAATTACAACCAACTTCATTCTCTCTCCTGACATCCAGTCTCACATCCCCAATTGCCTCTTAGAACCTTGATGTTCCATAAGGATCTCAAACTCCCCGTGTTCAAAATAGAACTTATCTTCTTATTCCCCAAACCTTCTGCTCTTCTGAACATTCCTCTTACTGTTGTGGACACCCACTATCCTTCCAGTTAGCCAGGTTCTCAATCTCCCTGTCATGCCTGACTCCTCACTTCCACTAACACTACATATCCAATCCAATGCCAAAAATTGTCATTTTTACCTTCCCAGCATCCATCGCATGTGTTCTTTTCTCTACCCTCTCATAGACACAAGCCTAGTTCAGGCTCTCACCACCTCACATCTTAACTATTTCAATAACATTCTGTTGAGCCTCCCTGTCTCAAGAGTCAATCCCTCCTCTAATCTAATGTATATTCAGCTGTTTGATTTTCCTAAAGTGTAGGTTTGACCATGTCACTCCTCCTACTCAGTAAACTCCAGTGGTTTCCTATTGCCTCCAGTATCAAAGATCAACTTCTTTGTCTGGTATTTAGAGCCTTCCACAACATGGTCCCTCCCTACCTTTCAAGTCTTTGTACACTTGACTCTACTCATACTCACTATGTTTTAGCATCTGGCCTAATTACTATCCTTCAGACATAACATTTTGTGCCTGCACCTTTCACTAACTGTCTTCCATACTTCCTTTGAAACTCAGTTCAAATGACTCCTATTGAAGGAAGTGTTTCCTGGTCACCCCAAATGCTATTTTAAAGTTTTCAAACTCAGCCTGCCTTCTCTCTCTCTCTCTCTCTCTCTCTCTCTCTCTCTCTCTCTCTCTCTCTCTGTTACTTTCTCTCTCTCTCTCTTTTCTCTCTCTCTTTGTCTCTCTCTCTCCCTTTTTCTCCCCCCTCTCTCACACATACACACTCACACACACATGTGTACACATGTAACATGTGTATGTAATATGTACGCATTGTGATTGTGGATATATATATATATATATATATATATATATATATATATATATATATGGATATGGATATATAACATACCATCTTCTTGAGGACAATCACTGTGCCTTTACTTTTCTTTGTATCCCAAACTTTTAGCATAGTGCCTGGCACATAATAAATACTTAACGAATTCTTAATGACTTGACAGCTCTCCTTTTAAGGTCTTCATTGGCTGCATGTTTCAGTCTGCTCACACCCATCATGCCCCTCTGCACTGCCCTCAGTATATGAATTGTCAATTTCCCATATTCCCAATCATAATAACAGCTAACATTCGTTGAGTGCTTACTATTTGCCAGGCAGGCACAGCGCTGAGCACTTCACAATTATCTCATTTGATCCTCATGACTTTGGGAGGCAGGTGCTGTTGTTATTATTATCATATTACAGATGAGGAAACAGAGGCAAACAAAGATTAAGTAACTTGCCCGGGATCATGTAACTCATAAGAGTCTGAGGCCAGATTTGAATTCATGTTTTCCTGACTCCCAACCTGGAGCTCTATCCACTGCATCACCTAGCTGCCCCCAAAGACTTGTGTGTTCCATATCATGTATCTACAATACAACATCAGTATGCTATTGTATTTTAAAGATAGATCTTTGCTTCCAGGAGAAACTTGGGGTCAGTTAAAGCAACTTCTTGATTTCCTGGGGTAATCCCATCCCATTTAATTCTGGGACCAAATCCTTGTCCATTTCCTGGTCTGTCCTAAATAGATACACAGATGGACAAACTCTGTAAGCTGTCTATCCAATCATATGGCTTAACCTGAGCAATAGACATTCTTCACCCACTCAGTGTTTCCTGTGTCATTAGTCAGGTCAAACTCTTTTGAGTGGAAGCAGGTCTCTTCCAGGAAGTTCTGCCAAGTTCCAAAGTTTATGCAACTAGCATGATGTCATCCTCAAACAGAAGCATCTGGAGATCTCACAATCCACAGGGAAGCACTCTTCAAAATCAGAATCTATGATGGATCTCCTCCATCATGGTGGCAAATGCCTTTACGAGGATATTATCTCTCCCTCTTTAACTCTGCCTACTGACTTCCACAGCTTCCTTTGAGTCCCAACTAAAATCCTATCTTTTATATGAAACCTTTCCCAATCCTTCTCAATTCTAGTGCTTTTCTTTTGCTAATTATTTCCTATTTATCCCATCTAGAGCTTTCTTTGTATATATTTGTTTGCATGCCACCTCCTCCATTTGATTTTAAGATCCTTGAGGGCAGCAACTGTCTTACTTCTTTTTGTATCCCCAGAGCTTAGCACAGTGCCTGGAATATGAAAGGCCCTTAATAGATTTTTTTATTGTTTGGTTTATTGATTATGGCTCAATCCATTGTTTACAATCACAGAGTAATTGAACAAGGTTATTTCTCTTTTTTCTGAGAAATCTTAAATAATTTTGATGAACAGACAGGAAACACCTTGTTGGATGAAAGTCTTTAAGGTAACAATTTACTCTCCTAGATCTAATACTTTCCATTATCAACAACCAACAAACACTAGGGGATCTTATATTCTCTACATCTTTCAGTCAATTTCATGATGCTAAAATTGTTATCTGTGACAGAATATCATTTTTTCCAATCTGCCTGTTCCCTAGGAATAACCTCATTGGGGACACCATTGACATCTACATTGAAGAGTTTTACAAAGCTTTTTTACTGATGGGGAAATATACATATAGGTAACGTTATCTAGATTGCCTTTTTTGATACAAATATTTGTATACTTGTTCCACACCCTTGGTATCTTCCCCTCTTTCAGACACCTTCTGAATCAGTCCCTCAAAGTTCTCACAATTGTGTCAATTCCAACACAGATTTTTTTCTACATATGCTCCATCCAATTGGATTGCTTTTCCCATATATGTTCTTTAGTGCCATTTCTATTTTATACATAAATATGAGATTATTATAATAGAGTTCACCTTAATAGTGGAAAAAAATGTGTCATAAAAGTCTTTGTAGCATTATTTCCATTTTTCTTCCATTTGTTGTTCTCTTTCCAAGTTTTCTTTAAAATAGTTTTATCCTCTATTGCTTCTCTGCTTTATATGGCTATCCTATTCTTAATCATTCATCATTCTTCTTCAGAAGGTTTTACGAACAAATTTATATTTTAAACCAGTGTTACATCATCTTGTCAATTCCACTTATCAATTCCGTCCATTTTTTTTTCTTACTAAGGCTTTTTTTTTTTTACCCTTTTAGTCTCCTCTTTATAGCAAATGATAGACATTGGTTAAATCTTTATAAAACTGTAATAAACAATGTTGACATCATTTCTGCTATCCATTACCCATTTGCCATTATATGCTATTTGATTAATTCAAGACTGAGTCATCTCAATTGCATTCTATATTTATCTCTGAGGAAGGAAACATGGAGTATTGGATAGACAGTTAGCCTTAAAAGCAGCAAGACCTCAGTTCAAGCCCTAAATCAGACACACATAATCTATGTGATCCTAAACAAGTCACTTAACTTCTCATTTTTCTGGTAAACTCTTTAAAAAGACCAGTTTCAGAGAATATACCAGTCTGTACTGGTAGGGGGTTTCTTTATCATATCAATGAGTTCCTTATACCAACAAAAACATGGTTCTAGTCACTATTTCCTGTCTTTTCCTCTTCATTTTTTAAATTTTTTTTCCTCTACTTTTTTCCTTCACTTTTACCAACTCTGATCTTTGCTCTAACAAGGTCAGTGGTCTAACTATACACACGCAGATGACCCAAAAGTGACTGCAACATCAATGATGTATGTCTTTACATCTGGTAAAATATTATCAATTTCATTTTTTGCAATGTTCATTGCTTATATCCAGTGCCTACTGAGTCTGCCTTAAAGAATATTTTGGTGATATAAAGAGCTTGAGGTTCTATACCATTCACAAGTTTTTGACCTCTTTCATTTCTTATTTCCAATCCAAGCTTGCTGCTCTATTTGTACCATCCTCAGATACTCCCACCTTTGCACCGAAGGTGATGTATATCAGAGTACGTGCTGATTTAATTTGGAGGACATTATTGAGTTTTTCATAAAATTTCTCTGCTTCTTCATCTTTTCCAACTGATGTTAGTTTATGATTTACAACTGTTTTTGTAGGTTTTTTTTCTTCCTCCAAATACTTTTGATGTGCACTACAACATAAGATGACCAAACGTCTCACAAATTGATATTTATTGTTGCCTCTGGGTGGATAGACTTTGCTAAACTATTCCCTACTACAAGGAGTAGCATAAACCACCATCCCATTTAACTATAACTTCATTCTTCTGGGTTCATTTCTATCAAGCATGACAACATCGTCATCTGTATATTTAATTCTTTAGGTAACAGAATAAATATGGGTTCTGTGCACATCAGATATTTACCACCACATCCCAAAGACAGGCAATGGACAGTTTTGGTTGGTCAGGATGCTGAGACCCACCAAGCATCAGTTCATATTTCTCACGACTCAGCCCCAAGCGGTGAGCCAACTTGGAATGAATATTCTGCCAAGGTCCTCACCACTGTTCAATAAGAGTTCAAAATCTTCCCTCTAATTTGCATTGATCTTTAGAATTCAAGGAGAGAGACATACATTCCAGAGCTGTTCTTATAGCATATCCACTCACTGGTCGGGGAGTGATGATCTCACATTTAGGGTATCAGCCAAAGTAATATTTAGAGATGATCCAAAACCTTTGTAATTATTAGCATCTTCTATTCCTTTTTCTGTTCCTTTGACATGATCACTATAGAAGTAGAAGGAAGTTTCACAGGGCTAAGGACCATTTTGTAATTTTCTTTGGCTCAGAGACTGCCATGGTCAAAGAATTCACCAAAGCCAAGTGGTCAGCCTTCTAGTGGGGAGCTTGGGCTAGTCAGTTTGATGCCAGAACCACAACTGAAGCCTTTCCAGCATGAGAATCAGCTAGACCTTGTTATCTGATGGCTTAGACTTTGAGAGCCCAAGTCATTTCCATGACAAAATGAGACTTTGGAATAGGACTTTGTGGAGAAACAAACAATAGGATGTTACTGAGGTCTAATACATACTGCTTTAAGGTTTGCAAAGCATTTTACATGCATTGTCTCATTTTGTCCCCAGAACATCCCTGGAGCACAGGTACTATGATTATCACCATTTTACAGGTGAGGAAAATGAACTTGAGAGAACTTAAGTGACTTGCCCAGGGTCATACAACTTGAGAAAGGATTCAAGGATGAAGACTTGATTAGAATGTACTCCTTTTGCCTTTCTTTTCATCCCCATTGCTTGGCAGAGTATCTAGGACCTGGGCTAGTAAGCACTAAATAAATGCTTTTTCAGTGACTCGCTGACTACCTATTGAACCACCTAATACTGGTTGGGAGGAAGAGCATTAAAAAGGAAAGGATCAGGAAAGTCATTCATGTAAGTGGTGGTGCTTGGCTCAGCCTTGAAGGAAGCTAGGAATTCCAGGAGATGAGTAAAGGAGGAGAGAATCCCTGGCATGAGGAACAGCCTTTCAAAGAGGCAGGAAATGGGCTGTTTTATATACGGAAAACCCAATGGGTCCACTTGGCTCAAGGAAGAGTATGGGGGGGGGGAAGTTATGTGAAGTCAGCTTTCTTCTTCCTTATCTTTATTCCTTTCTTATTTTTACAGCCCCAGACTTGCTTCCTCTCCCCCTATACTGTGGCTCTGTAGCATGTGCAGTGGCTACACTCAGGTAAAAACTACAGATGGGCTAAACCAGGTTAAGGGTAACCAATAGGCCTCAAACCCATTTGTGAGTTATGGGGATGTTTACCCCAAGCACGTGAAGGCTTCCCCCAGCAGAATGGGCCAACAAGAATAATTTGTTCTGATGGTCATGAAGGCAGCTGACACACGCATCATAGAGTGCTTAGAATTTGGTCAGATGTTGAAGATGCCAAGTTTATCCCCTGCATCACAGGTCACTGCCAGTTGTCCTGACTTTTGTCCTGCCACTGGACTCCAAATGACTCAGGAAAAAAGAGTGAGTTTGACAACTTTGCCCAACTCTGCCTTACTTAAATCCAATTTACACACAAGTCAAGACATCACCCCATGATCTCATTGATCCTCTTTGGACATGAAGAACAAACAACAAAGAACGGCAACAACAGTAGAAGCGAGAGGTGATAAAGCCATGGTGTAGTGTGAATAGTAAGAAGGGCGGTGATATGAGTGACGTCATGGAAGTAGCAAAGACAGTAATAGAGGTCTTGTTCAAAATGAAGGGTGAATGACTATTTCCTGGATCTCACTACTTTCTCTGTTCTCTTAGGCCCAGTTTGGCTCTTAAGTCTGCCATTGTGAACTGCCATTAGTCCCTTTGCCACTCTCTCTGTCTGAAGCCTCTTGTCTCTTCTCTAACCACAGTCACGATAATCATAATTCTCATGCACTGTTGTCATCTCTCTTCTTCAGAGCCTTGTAACAGCTCCTCGTTATCCTTCAGATCAGATACAGGCTATTCAGTGTGGGTTGTTAATGTGCTTTGCTGGTTCCTTCTGTTTCCTTTAGAACAGTGGTTCCCAACCTTCCTAATGCCGAGACCCTTTAATGCTCATATGTGGGCAGATCTGCATGTGGGCAGACCCACCTGGAGACGGATAGAGGACAGTGTCTCGGTTCCTAAGACCATCAGAAATATGTGTTTTCCGATGGTCTTAGGTGACCTCTGTGATCTCTGTGAAAGGGTCATTCAACCCTCAAAGGGGTCACGACCCACAGGTTGAGAACCGCTGCTTTAGAATGACGGAATTATTCTGAGTATTACTGGAGCAGAACTCAGGGATCATTCAGTTCATCTCTTGTCAGTTAAGGAGGAGAAAACTAGAACTCAGAAAGGGATACACCCCCAACTAGAAGCAGAGGTGGGATATGTGGATTTGAAAGGCTCATAGACCCTGATTTCAAACTGGTGAAGATTTAGTGCAGAGTATTGGACTTCAAGTTAAAGGCCCAGGCTTCTAAGCCTCACTCTGCCACTTACCAGACACGCACTTGAAGCAAATTGCTCTAACCCGTTAGTTTTCTCAATTTAAAAAGGAGGTTGTTAGACTATGCGATAGATTGCCAAAGGTCTCAGTTAGTTCTAACATTCTATGATTCCTAAATCTTTTTCATCTGTTCTCCATTGATCTGATTTCACAACCTCTCTAACTCTTTTTGGGGAACACCAGCTCACAGTGCAAGGTATTGACTGGAAGTCTGAAAACAAGCCTAGCGAACTGACATCACATGATGGGATGCAACGCAGTCTTCTACCCATCTCACATTACATCCTCTACATCACAAGCCACATGAATGATTCTTTGGGGAGCTGTATGACCTTGGGTACTATGTACATCTATTATTCACTACTGAAGTCCAAGGCCAAGAGATGGACCATTGTTTGTTGAGCTCCAACAACCACGATGTTGAGAACCAGCAAAATTAGCTCACCTTTCTCATGACTCAGCTCCAAGCACTGAACCTAAGGTTAGAATAAAGAATAAATGGAGGAGGGTCTTACTCCCAGGCAAGAGGAGTTACAAAACCACAGGAGGAGCTAAGTAGTCACTTGGAGTTCAGGGGGAGACACATATATTCCAGAGACTTTTAATATAAGTTAGCAATAAGCAGGGAAGGTTGATTGCCTGCAAAAGTTAGCCAACATTTTAATAGTGCTTTAAGAACTTGATGTTTTTGAAAATTTTGTATCAATAATTGATCAGTTGTTATTCATATTTACTCACATTCCATGTTATCTTATTGGAAGTCTCTTTTTTAACACTATACTCCCCAATCCCCCCACACTCCCCCCCAAAACCAACCATTTAGAGTAAATTCCTACCAGATGATATCATAACAGGCTGTCATAAACCATATAACATGTAGATACCATTAAAGCAATGTGTGTGCCTGTTTGATACAAAAACATCTAACTTTATTATGAGTTTGCTATAAAGTGTGCCATGATATATTTAATAATATGAAAGAGTTTATTCTTTAATATGTAGCTCTGCTGATTCAGTGAAATGTGTTACCAGAGCATCAAGCAAGTAAGAAAAAGTCTATCAATTGGAATTTTTTAACATCTCCTGAAGCAGGGTTGCATTTTTTTCTCCACAAAGAAGCAGATGTTCCAAAGCTACAAGTGACTGTAAACCAGCAATATATGCTCAAAGGCTGAAATATAATATTTACAATAAAGTTTTCCAGTGAGAAATGTCTCCATGGTGACCCTTTGTAGAGAAGTGAGAGTGGACTTGGCAGTCTGTCCAAGCTGATGTAGACCTCATTGATCAGAAAGTCAATTCATCACAGATCCAAATTAGACTAATGCTGACTAGCCCTTCTCCATGTCAGCACTTCTCTACCTGCTGGAGACAAACACAGGAAATAAATACAAAAGTCCCTCTTGAATGAAGCACTTTCCATGGCTGCCTTCGTGCCATGATGGGCAATTACCAGGATTCTGTAAAGGATGCAAAGAGGATGAGCTTTGACAGTTACTTGTATCTGGGAAGTATCTCTGATTGTAGGGTTCTAGTCTTGTTAATAAACACTAATTTTTCTAATAATTCTTCAGGTGGTAATCACTGTTATAAATATTTATTCCTAATTTTTATTGACTGCCATAAATATTTATATACAGAACTACATTAAAAATAAGAACAAGGTTCTATAGCAGAGGTCACCAACGAAGAATATGCCTTCTGTGATACCCTAGGAGTCAATACACTTTCAGAAATAGGGTATGCCACATAACTGACTTTGCTGATACTGTTGTGTGCTGGGTAAGGACATGTGTTTCTGCCTCTAACAGATTTCTATTCAAAAAGATCCTTCATGCAGTGTTTATTCATTATGGATTAAATCCAGTTAGGATGTTCTTTTAATGTGTACTTGCAGAATTAAGATAATTAGCCACTCACATCTTAGTGTGAATTCCAGTTGATTTTTTTGGTAATATTGCCTTTTTTTAAAATATTATTTTAGTTTGCATCA
>CM053581.1:95745937-95803223 GCA_028627135.1 Pseudochirops cupreus | reverse complement strand
CTTGGCCTCTGAACAATCGCTTAGTCCCCTTGCTGTCTGCAAGCCAGGGCGCGGAAGCTGCAATGCGGAGGCAGATGCAAAACCTCTGCCTTTCACTTTCCAGCCCTGGAGGCCTTTCGGCCAGACCACTTTTCTCCCCTGATTTCGCAATTCCCACTGACCTAGTTCTGAACGCTGCTCGCATCTGCCGCTAATCTGAGCCTCCTTGGCTCCTCCTGTCCAGCCACACCCAGGGCTCAGCCAGGGCTTCAGGCCAGGCTGGTTTCAGTTCACAGTGCTGATATGGTTCTTCGTAGCCTAGCTGACTTTAGTGGAAAGTATATTTGTGTGCGTTTTGGAGTTCTAGGATTAGTTTAGAGTCATATTTTATGGGTATTTTGGGGTGGTTATGTGAGAGCTGCTATATGTTGCTGCTGCTATGCCACCATCTTGGCTCCGCCCCTGTAATATTGCCTTTTAAACATGTAATCCCTCCTTCTCTCCCATTTCCTATACCAAACCAATCATCAAATCTCCTTTCTACCTGTTACTAAAAGAAAAGACAAGAAAGTCAAGCTATTGGGATGGGAAGATATCATATGGTAAAAAATTTTCCAGTAGTCTTGATGAAGTCATTAGAGTTGATTGTGAATCAACAGTAAAAGCAAGGACAAAGAGGTTTGCTTGACTGATTAGTGACTTTGATGGCTTGTCATCTGAAGACAGTTTGAAGGAACTAGGAATGTAATTTAGCCTGGAGAAGAGATGCCCCAGAGAAAACATGATAGTTGTCTTCAAGTACTTGAAGCATGATTACATAAAAGTAGGATTGGGTTTGTTCAGTTTTGACTCAAGAACAGCAGAACCAGAAGCAATGAGTTAACAATGGTTATAAAGAGGCTTACCTGAGTCTAGTATCAGTGAAAACATCCTAAAAATATGAGAAGGCCAACAGAGGGTTGGGTTGTCCCTAGAAAGGGTGGATTCTCATTTCTTGAAGGTTTTTAAAGAAGAGTCTAGATAATCACTTTGGGACGTTATAGTGGGAGCTCCTTTCATGCCTGAGTTGGACTAGATGGTTTCTGAGAATCTTTACAACTCTTAAATTCTGTTATTGTCTTATTCTCTATTACAAGCTGTAATGTTAATGGGATATAAGATTTTCCCTGCCCATTAATAGACCTCACATGGAGCCTATTAAGTAAGGGAAGCTTGCTTAGGGGAGGCTTGCTTATAGGAAGGCTTTCACACCTTTTGTTAATTTCTAATTAGGCACTGAATCAGAAAGGTTGTGATGCCTTTTGGCTCTGAGAAGTGTATGTATGTATGTGTGTGTGTATGTGTGTGTGTGTGTGTGCATGTATATATATACATACATATACACATGTACATATACATATATAAAATTTAAAAAGATTTCCCCTTAAACAGCTATCTTTCCTAGTAGAGCAGATCTAAGAACCTGTGCTAATAGCCATCCTGAGTATGCTAGTGTGGTTGCTACTACACAATCTACCCAATATATTGATGCTTTTCAAGGCTGTTCATCCACCTTTTGTGTCCACCTTCACCCAACTCTTTCCTATGGGTACAAGAAGCTGTAGCATTCACAGTGGTCCCAGTTCAGTAAACCACCTTGGCAAATGGGCTAAACCAGGTTGAAGGTAACTGACAGGCTTCAAACCTGTCACTGAGAAACCCCAGGTATATGAAGACTTTCCCTGCTGGAATGAGTGAATGAAAACTGTTTTTTTCCCACAGCCAGGAAGGTGGCTGAAGCAGGCATTTTAGAGAGCTTAGAGCTTGGTCAGACATTGAAGATGCCAAGGTCATCCATTGCATTCTGGGCCATCACCAGTCATTTTGACTTTTGTCCTGATACTGGACTTCAACGACTCAGAAAGAGAGAGTGAGCTTGATGACTTTGCACAGCTCTGCCTCACTTAAATCTAATTCACATGCAAGTCAAGACATCTACTGTGATGTCACTGAACAAAAGACAAGCAATAATAACTATAGCAATATATTGGTGATGGTAATTAATCTGATCTAAAGTGAATGCAAGTTGTGTCCTTGGTAGCAGGTATGGCTATGTCAGAGACTGAAGAGTACTACTTGTCAAAAACTGGTAGGATTGTAACCTTACACCCCAAAATCTTTCAAATGCAATCTCTCCTTTATTCCAGACATCATTATCCATCACTTAGATTACTATTACAGTTTCCTGACCAGACTCTCCAACCCCAGTTGTATTGCCTTCCAAACTATCCTTCACTTCTCCATAAATTCAACTTTCCCACTCCCACCTGACTGACAATGCATGGGCTCTCCTTCAAGCCTGGAAAGTCTTCTCTCCTCACTTAACCCTCTTACAATAGTTTGTTTCCTATAAGATCCAACTCAAATACTACTTTCTATGCCAAGCCTTTCCTGATACCACCCCCACTTAACCTCCTCAGTTGTGAGTGCTCAGTCAGTCCTCAAAGACATACTAAGTGCCTGGCACTGGGGATACAAAGAAAGATAAAACACTGCACCTGCTCTCAAGGAGCTTATGGTCTAACAGAGAGGCAAAAATTATTGTACATATACAAGAGAGGAGTAGGTCACTAATGTTGTTTTTAATTGTATATGTACCAAATAGCAATATATTCAAATCCCTTTTAAATTTTTTTGAGGCAATCAAGGTTAAGCAACTTGCCCAGGGTCACATAAGTAATAAGTTTCTGAATCTGGGTTTGAACTCAGGTCCTTCTGACTCCAGGGCCAGTGTTCTATGCATTGCCTAAAAGGGCACTCTTATTAAGGGTGATCAGGAAAGGCTTCTTGCAGAAAGGGGGATTTTTAAACTGGAACTTTAAGGAAGCTAGGAAGCAGAGATGAGGAGGAAGAGTGTTCCAGGTATAGAGGATAGCCAGTGAAAAAGTATGGAATCAAGAAATGGTTTGTCTAATGCAAGGAATAATAAGGAGGACAGTTCCATAGAGGGCAATATGTTTGAGAGTATAAGGGAGGAGAGGACTAGAAAGGTAATAAGATGTTGGGTTATAAAGTTTGTCTTTAAAAGAAAAATAGAGAATTTTATAATTTGTACTGGAGCAATAAGGAGTCATTGGAGTTGATTAAATAGGGTGGGATAATATGGTTTAATTTGTGCTTCTGGAAAATCAATTTGGCAATTGAGGGAAGGATGGACCAGAGAGGGAAGAGACTTGAGGCTGGGCAACCAAACATCAGGCTATTGCAATAGGCTAGGTATGAGATGATGAGGGTCCGCATCAAGGTAATGGCAGTGTCAGACGAGAGAAGGGGACTTACAGGAGAGAAGTTACAAAGACAGAAATGATGATATACCTGGGGTGAGAGAGAGTGAGGATGATTCCTAAGCCACGAGCCTAGAGGGCTGAAAGAATAATGATACCCTCCATAGGAATAGAAAAGTAGGGAGAAGGGAAGATTGGAGGAGAAAGATAATGAGTTCAATTCTGGAAATGTTGAGTTTAAGAAGTCTATGAAATATCCAGTTTAAAATGTAGCATAATGTTCATATATAATCAGTTGGAGACATGAGACTGAAAGTTAGAAGAGAGTTTACACAAATAAATCTGAGATTCATTTTCATAAAATGAGAGATGAATTTATGTGAGCTGATGAGATCCCCACATGAAATAACACAGAGAGAGAAAGGCAAAGGGTCCATGACAGAACCTTGGTCATGATATGCATAATGGTCAGACAAATAGGAGCACCAGGCAAAGACAATGTCATGAAAACTTGGGGACTATCAGGAAGAGACTGATCAACAAAGTCAAAAAGCTTCAGAGAGGTCAAGAAGGCTTAGGATTGAGTAAAGATCACTAAATTTATCAATTAAGAGATTCTTGGTAACTTTGGAAAGAGCATTCCTGGTTGAATGAGGTCAGAAGCCAGACTGCAGAGAGTTAAGAGAGGGAAAGCCTACTACTTTGGGACCTGGGACTCTCTCTCTCTTTCCTTGTATTACTCATCTGTTGTTGTTTTTGTTTTTTTTTTTTTAATATATTTTACTTTATTTTTTTGCTTTTTGGAGGGGAGAAGCTAGGGCAAATGGGGTTAAGTGACTTGCCCAAGGTCACAGGGCTAGTTTTTGTGTTAAGCCTCTGAGGCTGGATTTGAACTCAGGTCCTCCTTACTCCAGGGCTGGTGCTCTACTCACTGCACCACCTAACCGCCCCTACTTATCTGTTAATGTGTTATCTTCCCAATAAAATGTAAGCAATTGTTTGAGAGAGAGGGACTGATTTTTGTTGTATTTCCAGTGCCTAGTTACAATGTCTGATGTATAGTTAATGTCCAATAAATGTTTTTTGAAATGAATTGATCATCTTTATGTATAGTCCTCCACAACAACTCTGATGACTAACTGTGATGTGTAAATGACCTTGGATTCTTGAAGGCTTTGCCTTTGAGTACAAATGATGTGTGGGTTCCACCATGCTGGAAAGACTTTTAGGATGTTCAAAACAATAAATTAAGTCTATGTTCTGAGGAAAAATCTAGTTAAATGTAGAGAGGCTCATCGATAGCAGACTGCTCACCTTATAATGGCATGGGACCTGACGTTGGCTATGGCAATCTGTGAAATAAACAAAAATTAAAATGGCCATCTATCTTGCTTCTGAGTTGATTATAGAGTAGAAGAAAAGAGTACAGTGCATCTAAGAATCAAGGATTTTAATGATGCTTATCAACATTAACTTAACCATAGGTATTCTAAATGTGAAATCCTTGTCTAGTGACTATGAAATAATTGATATTCTGCTATAAGTGAAATTAAAACCTAAAACATGAAACTAAATACAAGGAGAGTTCATTATTCTTGGAGAGGAAAAGGAATTGGCTTTATCTCATTTTCAAAAGCAAAGATAAGCATAATTTCATAGATCACTTGGTCATTTTGATAAAAGACCATTCATACCATCCCAAGTCATTTGAATGGTTATAACCATAAGAAAAAACATCACCTCAAAGATAATTGCAGCTCATGTACCAACATATTTTCAAATGATGAGGAAATATTGAAATAGATAATAGAATTTGTATTTAGCCATGAAAAGTACCTTAATAATCTAGTCCAACCTTCTTATGTTACAGATGAGGGAACTGAGATTTAGAGATGAAACGATTGGCCCAAAGTCACATAGGTACAAAGAAGGAGAGCGTGGATTTGAACCTCAGTTCTCTGATCTCAAAGGCAGCATTTTCCCCCATAGAACTCTCCTACCCTTACAATTCTACAAAACAGATATTTCAATACAAACCCAGCATTTGCTGCCTGTGTTGTGACCTGCCACAACACTTCCAAGTATGACCAGAACCAGAACATAAACTGTAATTGGAAAATATTTAACAAAATATATGGAAATGTAATAGAACATTGGCAATATTAATACATGGTTCTCTGAATCAATATATATAGCTGGCAGGGATCCTTATGTATGATTTAGTGGACCCCATTTCTATTGAATTTGATGTCACTGCCACAAAGAACTAGGTAAGAACCTTCAAATTAAATCAACAGTTATTGTAATACTTGGTAATCTCAATGCAAAAACAGGTGTGGAAAGCACAGTCAAAATGCTGTAAAAATATGATTCAATATTAAGAAACTAAGGAGGTCAAAGGCTTACAGACTCCATAGAAGTCTTACACCTACATATGAATATTTTCTTTAAGATCTGAGCTAGGAAGCTCTGAATATGGTGAGCAGTGAATAATATCATGCAAAGTGACATTGACTGTCTAAACAAATAGGAAATAATGGGTTACTGATGTGGAAGTCATTTCTAAAATCAACTACTGTATAGTCACGTAATTCACATACTAAAGTAAAAAATAACATACATATTAAATTAGAAAATTCATAAAATGGAGGAAAGATATGGAGTCTAAAAATGCATCAACATGCTAGATCTACTTAAGATATTGAAGTGAAGAAATGAGAAGCAGATAAAGGAACAGATAATGATATACACTATCATTATACATCAATAAAATTTCAAAATCACAGAATTTTGGCATTAGAAGAGAACCAATTGATCAACCTTTCCCTGAACAATGATCTCCTCTACAACATACCCTAAAAATCAGTTTTCTGGATCTATTCAAAGACCTCCAATGAGAAGAGATCAATGACCTCAGAGTCCATTTTACTTTGTGAGAAGAATTTTAAATTTTTTAAATATTAAACCTAATGTTACTTTTTCTTTTTCTTTCCTCCTTCCTTTCTTTCTTTTTTCCTTCCTTCCTTCCTTCCTTCCTTCCTTTCTATTACCATTTTACAATTGAGGAAACTGAGGCAGAAAGAGGTTAAGTGACTTGCCCAGGGTAATACACCCAGTAAGTGTCTGAAGCTGGATTTGAATTTGTCTTCCTAACTTCCAGTCTAGTACCCTATCCATTGGTCCATCTAGGTGCCTTCTGAACACATTAAGAAAGGAAATAAAGCTAGTCTGTCATGATGTGTTCTTAATGGAGCCATGTTGGATCTTTGTGATCAACGTGTCCTTTTTTGAGATGTTCACTAGTCATGTCTTTAAAAATATCCTCCAGAAGTTTGTTAAGAATCAAAGCCAAGTTCACTAGGCTATACTTTGAAGACTTATTTTCCTTTGTTGAAAACTGAAACAACATTTTCCCTTGTCCTTCATTCTCCAAGACCTTTCAGTGATTAGTGACAAAAGCTCAGCAATCACACCTACCAGTTCTTTAAGTAGCCAAGAATATTTGAAGCCAAGTCAACGGAATTCAACAATAGCTAAGTACTCTTTTACTCTTACCTTAGTTATCTTGAGTATCAAATCTTCATAAGCCAAATTCGATCTATCTTTTTTCAATCCAAAGATCATTCTCCCTCACAGGGAAAACAAAACCAAAATTTTAATTGAACTGCTTTGTTCTCTGTCATAAACTTTCATTATAGCATTCCCTCCCAGCAACTGTCCTGATGTAAATCAATTATCTCAAAGAAGTCCCTTCCCCTATCCCTCCCTCTACCAAAAAAACTAGAAATATCTTCAGCCAGAAAGTAATTAATCTCTTTGCCAAGTAAAGAGAGATGGCAATCAAGAGCAAAACTAGTTTAGAAAATACAGTCGTTTGGAAAGACTTGTGGAAGAAGATGGTGTAAAACCCCCTTTACTTCTTTTGTTACCTTCCAATATTTTTATTCCATACAACAAAAGGCAGCATTAAAAGCTCTCCTCCAATAAGCCATCTCCAATTCATTATATTGAGATCATATATATTCCTTGATAGATGTTGACAAGTAATGTAACCCTGACAACCTTCTGATTATTAACATTAAGTGAGGCTACAAAACAGCAAAACACATGCTCACCAAAGGTATTTATTTGCCGCTGTCATAGAGGAAATCCATCCCAGAGTTCATGTTGAAGAGGGCTTCTCTATAGATAGACAGCACAGTCCTCCAGGTGCCCTTCTTTGTGGATAACATCAAGCTGCCTGCATTAGGTGGTAGCACATAGACTAAAAAGAGGTTCAACCTAACCATTCACAAAGAAAATCCAAGTAGATGAAGACTATCTATTTGTAGACTATAATTTATATTTGGAAAGGCAGTCCATATTATCATTATTATAGTTTATATCTTAGACAAATACCTCAGATGATCATTAAATAAGACCCAGAATTGAATAGGAAGGATAAGTGCAATTAATTTTATTTATTAAACCAGAGTTTAAATGGAGTCTGAAGCAAACTACAGGCTATTGTTCTTTTTCATGTTTGGTTTTCTTTCTTTTTCCCCATTGTTCACTCCATTAGTTACAACCCTTCTATACAACCGGACTATTGTACAATTTGAAAGTATTTGCAGATCCTATACTTGATTGCATGCCACCATGGGGGGTGGGGGGGAAAGAAAGAGAGGGGAGAAAATTTGAAACTCAAGGGATTGTGGAACTGAATCTTGTAAACTAAAAGTAAGTAAAGAAGTAAATGAAAATTAAAAAAAAAAGAAATCATTCAGTGCATTGAAGAGCCTCAAGTTTCTCTTTGAAACAATAAACTAAAAGAATCATACGATGCTGGGTTTTTTTAATCATGCAATTTGAGAGTAATAAAAACTGTGGTCACCCAAAGGTTAATAAAGAGAATATGATGGGTCCTAAATAGGACACAGCATGATATCAATGGTGAATTCCAAGCAAAAGTATTGTATAAGAGATATCACTTAAGAGCCTGGATTCATCTGGAAAGAAAACAAGTGAATCCTCTATTACGTCCTCTTGCTTCATCGGACTTAGAGAAAAGCCGCTACATATCTGGGTGAAACACTGTGAAAGATCTATGAGAAAACCCACAAAAGTAGCATCAAATGAGAAAGTGTGGATGGATTGTGATCTGAACTACTTGAGGCTATTTCCATGTTGATGAAATCGCAAATCCCTAGAGTATTAGAGTATGCAGAGATATGATCCTGTGATTTCATGGCTCAAAATCTTTTAATACATAACTATCACTTACTAAAGTCTAAACTTCTTAGTCTACCCTAATTTACATTCACACAAATTATATCTCCTTTCTGTGGTTCCTCTTCTGCCTTCCCCCCCCCCCCACCCCCGGTCTCTGGTTTCTTCTTCCTTTCAATATTTGGTCTCTAGCCAACTGTACAACGATCTCCTAGTGATCTGATCTGTTATTTAATTCTAACATTTTAAGTAGAAAAACTTTGAGGAGCTTTCCAGGGAAGGAGGAAGGAAAAACTGCTTATGATGGAATACTGGGGTACAATAAGAAATGATGAAAGGGATGATTTCAGAGAAATCAAGGAAGATGTACATAAACTGATGCAATGAAGTGAACAGAACCAGAAGAATTATTTGTATGGAAACAAGATTGTAACGTCCAACATTGAAAGGCCTAGGAATTCTAATCAACACAATCACAAACCACAATTCCAGAGGATTCATGATGATACGTACTATTCATCTCCAGACAGAAAGGTGATAGAAATAGTATAGATGGAGGCATATGCTTTGTTTCATCTTGGGTTTTGTTTGGACATGGCCAATGTGGGAATTTGTTTTGCTTAACTCTACATAGTATAATGGATTTTGTTTTGTTTTGTTTTTGCTTTCTTGGTGCAAGGGAGAAGAAGAGGGAGAGAATTCTGGCTTGAAAATAAAACTGAATTTTAAAAAAGTTTTTTTTAATTACTATCATTGTTTATTTCAGTTTACCAAGCCAACATTTAACATATACTTAAGTTGAAGGAAAGATCAATGCTATCTATCATAGTGGATGTGCAAGACTGGAAATAGACTTGTAACTTTGGGGTAAATTTGGGTAAGCAAAAATAGAATACCCAATGTGGATGTGCTTTTGGCAATTAGGAAAGGATTGTGTGCTATGGTTGTATGCTTAAGAAGCCGTCCTTTCTTTGTACAGTACCTACCAGAAAGGTGCTAGGGGAGTGGGGAAAGAGATAAGAAAGCAGTAGTATGCATATTTCTTTCCAGATCTGGAAGCTGAGGGGGGTCAAGCTATCTGAAAGGAAACCTTGCAAAGACAGCAATTCAGATTTCACCTAGGTTGCATATCTGATAAAGTAATCAGAGGCTCCACCCTATCCCTCTAGGGCCACCTTTGAGAAAGTCTCCTAAATTACAATTCTCACCAACAAGAGAAAGTGATCTGATAAATTCATTCACACTATGGTGTTAAGAACGTAACTCTTCCATAAACATTTGCATTTAAAAGAAGAAAAGGAATTGCTTTACCCAAAGGAATAAACTATTTTGAGCATCAGTGGGGCCCTTTCTTAGGATGAAGTTGACACATGCCTCTTCTCCCTAGGTGTTGCTTGTTAATTCTTAAGGTAATTTCAGACCCAGAAGTTGTAATTAAATATGCTACAAACCTTCTAAGGGGAGAGTCCCTTTTAGAGCTCAGACTTATTTAGAATAGAATTGCTTACTTAGGGAAAAGAAACTTTATCATAGAAGAATGTATTACTATAAATTCCATGACATTACAGCCTTTTAAAAATAGGCTTCAAAAGGAAATTATTATTATGTATTAAAGGCTATGCTGACATTGTACTTATCATTCTCCAAATGTTCCTATTCACAGATGCCAATGTACCGACTCCAGCAAGCCCTGGAAAACTACAAACTTTGACAATGGGAAACAGATCTAATTCTCCACACTGAAAAAACAAAGTACCCTGATACATCCAGACAGACAGATCATTAAATTTGCCTGTTTATATGTCTTATGGATAAATGTTACTAATGGATCATAAACTGAGTTCCAAACTAGGTAGTAGGAGATGACTTAATTAAATTATACATTATTTTATCAAGCATCCACTCTGTCCAAAGCATTATTCTATGCGCTGGTCATACAAAGATTTTTTTGTTTGTTATGAAAAAAAATTTTTTTAAATTTCTACCCTTAAAGAACTTACATTCTACTGGTAATAAGACTGGATAATATTTAAGAAACTGTATACTGCTTTCAATGATGTCAAACTAATTCACTTCTGTAAAAACCCACCCATTTAACAAAAAATGTAATGTGTTAATGCCAAATCAGTTTTTGTTCTGTCTGGTACCATCCTTGGCTGTCATGTCTTTCTTCTTGACAAGATCAAATATTTGTTCATTTAAGTGACTTCTGGGATCTTTTGTCTGTTATAATGATAATCAGAATCCTTGTCTTTTTCTTTATCCATTTCCCATTTTTTAGTGTCAATAGCTTCCACGAATAGGTCAAATCAGAAGTTGTAATTTCCTGAATTGTCCTTTTTCTCATTTTTTTGTCCTTTCTTCTAATTTAGTGCTGATTTTGATTTTGCTTTAATTAGCTGATGGTCTCACTCAACATAGACAACATTATCAACTAATCGTTTCTGTTAACATAATCTGTTAAGCTATAATTCATTTTCTTTTGGGGGGATTATTTAGTTATTTATGTCTAGTACCTTGCAACTAATAAAAAAAAATTCATGATAATATAATCTTTTGAGTTGTCTACAATCCTGGGCCTTTAAAAAAAATATATTGTCTGTGAAAAATATTTTCCAATATAATTTTCACTGTCATAAGACCAGCTTTATAATGCAGTCACAAAAAAAAAATGCATGTATATATATCCCCTTGGTTTGGAAGACCTTTTCAAGTTTTTTATAGAATTTCTCTGTTCATCCTCTGAAGTGAATGTTGGAGCAAACTCTAATAGCAATTTCTCATGTTTTCATTGTTGGTGTTGTTTTTGCCTCTTCTTATCACTAACACCACAGGGTGAAATGACCAAAGGCCTCATTGAAATAATGTTTTTTGTTTGCTTTTGGTACAGAAGGAAACCCACTCTGCTTGTCCTTTTATTGTCCTTTTCAAGGAGGAACTATAAGGCTTCTGTCTGTTTAGCAGTAATTTCCTTCTGTCATCTAATAAAAGGATGAATAACAACATTTATAGGAAACTTTAATTAAAGTTTGCAAAGAATGTCCTATGACATCTCATTTGGCAGTAGATTATATGCTTTTTCGTAGAAGGGACTGTTTCATTTTTGTTTTTGAACTTTAAGTGCATCATGGAGTGGACCTGGGTTCAAGTTGTTCCTTTGATACCTACTGACTATGTGGGCCTAGGCAAGTCACATCATCATCATTCCTAGCACTTCTGCAATGCTTAAAGATTTGCAAAGCACTTTACATATATCATCTCATCTGATCCTACCTTGTGAGGTAGGTGTCATTATCCCCATTTCACATATGAGGAAACTGAGGCACAGAGTGTGACTTGGTCAGGACCATGTAGCTAGTAGGTGTCTCAGACAGGAGTTGAACTCAGATCTTTCTGAGTCTAGCACCTTATATACTTGTTATTTATATACCTCAATTTAACCTCTCGGGACACTAAGCAATTCTCCAAGCTCCCTAAGTAGGAGAGAAGGTGCTGATCAGCAACTGGTAAAGGGAGTTTCCCTACCAAATAGATTCCTGTATCAGTGAAATCCCAGGCCCTAGTGACCAGTGTAGTGCCTGGCATATTGTACTTCATAAATGCCTCTTGAATATTGAATGAATTAATGGCACGAAGAGGGCCCATTAAAGGTTCCTGATTAGAGGGTGGAGACCTCTCCTCCCAGAACCTCAATTTAAGGATGGAGCCCAAGTCAGTCATTTCTTTACTTCTCACCTGACTGCACTCTGAATGTCTCTATCATGCCCACGCACTGGGTACCTTCTCCCTCCCCCCATCTGTCCATATTGTTTTTCTGCCTTCTTTTGTATGTTGTCTTTCCCCATTAGACCATAAGCCCTTTGAAGGCAGGGACTGCTTTTTGCCTCTTGTAGTATCCCCAGTGATTAGCACATCACCTGGGACATAGGAGATGCTTGCTAAATGTTTATTGACTGACATACTAAAGGACAAGATCCAGCATGAGGAGGGGAAGGAGATCAGGGGAGAATTTTAAGGAACATGCACACTAAAGGGACATGAGTTGAACGATGAATTAATAAAGGAGACTGGAATGGATTGGCCAACTAGGCAGGAGGAGAACCAGGAGAAAGCAGTACTCCAGAAGGCAAGGGAGGAGACAGGATTCAGGAGGTGCTGGTCAGCTCTGCTAAACCTACAAAGAGGTCAACAATGACGAGGGTTGACAAGACATAGGATTTAATAGTAAAGAGATCAGAGATAACCTTGGAGAGAGCAGTTTCAAGTACAGTGATGGGATCAGAATCCATATTACAAAAGGCTGAGATGTGAGTGGATCCAGCACAATGGCAAAGATCATGAAAGATGGGTATGATTAATGTTGGAGCAGCTACAGGAAAGAAGGAAAGAAGCAAGCACTTACTAAATGCCTGCTATGTTTCAGGCACTATGCATTTTCAAAAATAACTGGGATGTAAAATCAGAAACTACCAACAAAAATTTGCTAAGTGGAGGAAGTTAAAATAGGCAGTTCTTTATTGAAACCTGGTGGTGAGAGAGAGGAAATATAGACAATGATTGCTTGAGGAGATCAAGGGAAAGGTTTTTTTTTTTAATGTTGTTTTGTTTTGGTTTTGGTTTATAGAGTAAAAAAGACTGAAGCATTTTTATAAGCAGCACAGGAGCCTTATAGACATAGAGATGATGAAGAGGAGGAGGAAGACAGATGTGAGGAAGAGGAGGAGGAGAAAGACGAGGAGGAAGAGGAGAGAGGGAGAGACAGAGAGACAGAGAAAGAGACAGAGAGAGATAGAGAGACAGAGAGAGAGACGGGGGAGAGAGACAGAGACAGAGAGAGAGGCAGAGAGAGAGAGAGAGACAGAGACAGAGAGACAGAGAGACAGAGAGAGAGAGAGAGGAGAGGGGGGGCAGGGAAGGGAGGGAGAGACAAAGACAGAAAGAGGGAGAGGCAGAGACAAAGAGACATGGTGGGGGGGGAGAGGAGGGAAAGGAATCTTCAGGTTAAACAATGTTGAGTTTTTTTTATTTGAAGCTATTAGTGTTTTATATTAAATTTGTTTGCACAAGTTGCAAGCCTAAAGGTATAGAGTCAAAGTAAACAAAGGGTGGGGTAAAATTAAATGTGCAATGCTGATTAAAAGGGAAAAGTCAGTTTAAGCAAAAGGTATCCTTTCAGCCTTGCCCTCTTAGAAATCCGGGCAAAATCTAGACAAAATTAAAGCCTTCATAAATTATTACTCCAGAAACAGCATGGTATATTGGAAAGCCCAACTGTTCTAGTTAGTTTTTGAGGTTCTGGTTACTACCAGTGTAACCTTCTACTCTTGTTTCTGTTTCTGTAAAAGAAAGTGTAATCTAACCTTCTAACCTTCAGGTCTTTTCCAGCTGCAAATGCTCTAGTTACATCTCTGACTCAGATTGTTCTTGGTGTAAATAAGCTCATTTTGCTGTGATTCTCTCTTAAGGTCATCAACTGTTAGAGCTGGTAAAACCTGGGAGAACAACTAATCTAATCTTGGTTTTTTTTTTTGTTTGTTTTACAAAAAGAAAAGGGGAAAAGGAAGGAAGGAAGAAAGGAAGGAAAGGAGGGAGGGAGGGAAGGAAGGAAGGAAGGAAGGAGGGAAGGAAGGAAGGAGAAAAAGAAATTGAAGTGCAGAGTTGGAGTGATTTATCCAAAGTCACAGAGCAAGTTAATGGAAGAGACTTTATGAATGAAAGAAGCAGCCTCTGCTTGCTTCAAACCCAGACTTTCGGTCCTTAGCCCCAGGCAAATTTCTGCTTTATGATGCTCTAGTCAAGTGACTTGACTTTATCCTTAGTCAAATCTTACGGCTGAAGTGTGTTGTCACTTGGTCCAGCTGGAACTTTTGACTTAAAACCTTTAAAAGAACAAAAAAAAATCTCCTCACTTCATTCTGTATAACTTAGTGAAAGAACTTCCCTCAGTTTTCCATGTTCTCATTTAGGGAACCACAATAAAATTCAGTTTGCCTAAGAGAGTTCATGTGCATGTAATTGAAAACAGGAAATGCATTTGCAACAGTAGCAACAGGATGCTCTATTTGCTGTCATGATACTACTTCTCTTCCTGACAGTGAAATTTACAGAGAAGGATGGTTGACCCCAGAGCCATAACTAGGATTACTCTTGCCCATTTTGGGGAAAACAAAGCAAAAAAACAAAAACAAAAACAACTAAAACAAACAAAAAAATGGGATGTTGGTGTGGATATGGTGTATGTGGGTGTGGATGTATTTTGGTGGAGAAAGTTGGGGGGGGGGGTGTACACATAATTCGACAGTGGGTACAGCTGCACACGGAGAGGAGTTAGCATATTCCCCAAAGAATTCTGAGTACCCATGGAGTTTGAAGATGTCTCTGACCTGAAGGTGAGATCAGGCAGGCAAGTGGAGTAATGACACATGGCCCAAGTCAACAGAGGACTATGAAGCGTTGACATGTTTGTCTCTGGGCTCTGACTTCCAGATATCATCACTCTCAGGCAAAACCCTAATGACCCCTCCCTAATATGAGGCATGGGAGAAAGCCTGTCAGTGTAGCAGAGTTTTTAGCTTGATGGAAAACAAAACAGAAGAATACTGATGACTTAGACACAATCTCTATTATTCCTAATGGTTCAAGATTTGTTGTTTTTTCTTCAGAATCTGGGTTATTTTAAAAGAGTAAGCTTCTATTTACATAGACAGAAAAGAGTTATACAGATATTTTAGGGGTTAAATTTTGACAGAGAAGCAGTGGTTGATGTTTAGGGTTTGGGGTGGGGAGGGTAGGGGAATAGAACTGTTTTCAAACAATTGGTTTGATGGAATTTACCTGTGTTTTCTTCGAATCAATCTCAATTCAACCATTTGTGTTGTTTTCAAATAGCTGACTATTTGATTGAATTAAATTCTTGAGGGGAACATTGTTTCTGTTTGTTCTCAAAACAACTGTTTTTATTTTAATTTGATCTTTTTATGATCTGGTTTGTGTTTTTGTAGATGCCACCAAAATGAATATGAGATCATTATTTCTTTCTCCTATTTCCTCTCTCATCATGTGTGAATTTCCTGCCTTCACATCCAAATCTGAACAGGCAGCTGTCTGTCTCCTTATGTTGTGGGGTGAGAACATTTGGCAACTTTTATAAATATCTCTTCTTATCTGAGGATCTTACTTTTTTTTTTCAAACATTCTCTTTCTTCCTTCCATTCTTTTCTCTCTTGCTCAATGAAAAATATCATTTTTTTGAAAAAAAGAAGTTGTGGTTTTTAGAGCATATTGTACTTAGAATTGGAAGATTTGGGTTCAAATTCTGTCTATGCATCTTATGGCCTATGTGGCATTAGACAAATGGGCACATTATTTCTATGATCCCTTTCAGGCCTAAATTCATCAAAGACATGAAAAAAATAATTTGGAATTTTGTCATCACGGATGAGGGGAGTTTCCTGGTGTGCTTCTGCAAACAAAGATCACAGCCCATCTATGACTCTAGAGAAGTTTGATAGGTGTCCTGGTGACTGCAAGAGGTCCAGCTTAACAACCTAGTTAGTGTCAGAGACAAGATTTGAACCCAATACTGCTCAGCCTAGTATCTGCTATCTGACATGCCAGACTGCCTCTAAATCTTTAGAATACTGGTTAAGAAAAGCTCTTCACTCCATTTTCTTAGCAGAACATCCAAAGACTTGCCACACTGTTAGAATCATACAATGAAGAATGGGATTTGAATAGAGATCTATAGACAACTTCCCAGCAAACTTTCTTGAGAGCCTAGAGCATGTGTCATAAATGTTATTGTCCGATGGAATGACTGATTCCTTCTTAGGTCGCAGGGACCAGTACTCAGAATGCAGGTAGAAAACTTTTTTCTTTCTCATACTGAAAATAAAAGACTGTTCAGGGAAGGGTGGGTCTGAAAGGCTCCTCTTGGCAGAGGGTAGGCTCTTAATTGGTGATGTGAGACAATGGCTTTCTGGGAAGGACAAGGAATTATGCCCCTTTAGGGGAATGAGCACATACTATGAGGACTCAGGTCCTTGCCTGGGACTTTCAGCCTTTTGTCCTTGGATTCTTCCTTCCACCATTAGAGCATGTGAATGTGTGCAGCCCCCAGGAGGGACCAGAGCCATTTCCGCTCTTCCCAGTGGGATTTGGTGAGGCATTTAAGTAGCTCCCAGTCTTTCATCTACATATGCCATCAGACACTGTGCCCTGAATAGTCTGGGAATGTGGCCACGTGTTCGATCCTGCTGGTGTCAGCTTTAAACTGTGCCAGCTTCCACATGCGTTTGAATTCCAGAGTACAGTAATTATTAGGGATAAAACATATGCGGGAGCGTGTGCGTGCCCATACACACACACACACACACACACACACACACACACACACACACACACTGGCTGACATCCTCAGGGTTCAATTGGATCTGGGAAAAGAAAATAAACAAATACAGTGAAGGGGAGGGGGAGATGTGGTTTAATTTTAATTTAGTTGGCCAGTGAGCCAAATTACTTACCATTTCAAGTACTTTTGGATATAAGGCTAGTTAGATTGACATATTTTATTCAAGTTACTAACCCATCTAACATCTATCCACCTATGCCCCCTAACTCCCACAAACCAAACTGTGGACAGGTGTTACGTGTTTTATTTTTAATTCCCTAAGTTTTACTTATGCCTTTTGCTTCTACATAATAGTCATTTTTTACATATGCTTTCCCCATGCCTTACTCAGTACATTTTCCTTTTTAACCAATAATTTTAAAAAATAATTAAGCATAACAGACACATTGACTTAAGAGAATATGCAACATTTCTCACCTGTGGTCCTCCCACTCCTCTAATGAAAGCAAGGAAATGTATTTCCTGATGTCTTCTCTAGATCCAAGGTTGTTCCTTTATAATTGTACGGTGTTCATTTTTGCTTCATTGTTCAATTTGTTTACCTGTTGTAGCAATTGTCTAAATAGCATCCTGGTTCTACTTAGTTCTCTCTGAATCAGTTCACACAAGTCTTCCAGTGTTTCCCTGAATTCTACACATTTGTCATTTCTTATAGACATTTGAAATATACATTTCTTATGTAATGCCATATTCATAAATAAAAATTCCTGGCATATATGGCACTTAACAAATATTAACTCATTTTATCCTCACAATAACCCTGCGGGATAGTTGCTATTATTATTCCCATTTTACAGATGAAGAACTGAGACATAGAGATTAAGTGACTTGTCTAGAGTCACAGAGCGAGGAAGTATCTGAGGCTGGATTTGAACTCAAGATTTTCCAACTGTAAATCCAGTGCACTATCCATAGCACTTCCTAGCTGTCTAATTCATGTATCCCAATTTACTTAGATATTGCCGAATCTCTCACATCATTCATCTGTTTTTTAAAAGGATGCCATCAAATAAATGCATATTGCACCTAGAATAAAATTCTGCTCCAGTGTCTTCTGATGGCACAGAAGTGATCCTCAGTTCTCAAAAGGTGTGCCTTTACAATAAAAACAACCACAGGTCATTCCAATTGAAAAGGGTCCAGTATGGATTTGGCAATAAACAGTTCATATGTGGTCAAGGGAATAGCCCAGCTAACAGAAGAAGCTCATCAACATAGGTGTTGGTGTTGGACAGGTGTTATGAGTTTCATTTTTAATTCCCTAAGTTTTATTTATGCCTTTTGCTTCTACATAATAGTCATTTTTTATATATGCCTTCCCCATGCCCTGCTGAGTACATTTGTGATGATTTTGGGTGATGATTTTGCTCACAGCAACCCTCAAAGAATAGCCACAAAGTCAGAGAGGAATTGGGGTGTGTACCTTCAACCATTTGTCAGTCAACAAACATTTATTAAGCATTAGTAGATGGAGAACCTATATTAGTGAAGTTGTGGGTCAGTAAAGTATTGAAATGTGTATTATAAAAGTTTGTGGTCAGTTGTCCTGTAATCTGTCCTGACAGTCTCAGACACTCATAAGATTCACATCAGTTCAACAAGTATTTATTAAACACTTACTAAGTGAAATATGCTCTGCTAAGTTCCATAGATACAAAGGTCAAAAAAGAAAAGTAAAACAACTTTTCATGGCTGGAGCTTTAAAAACTGAAGAATTTGTATTTCATCAGTGAGGTAATAGTGAGCCATTGAAGATTCATCCACTTCTTCTGTTTTCCTAGTCTATATGATACCTCTTTCCTCAATCAGAGACTTTAGGGCTTGACCATCCAAGTATCAGAGATCTCTCAGGATTTAACCCCAGGTACTGACCCCCTCCGATTCATATAGTTCTTGTGTTCTTTCTTTTGAGGTAGCCGACCAGATAATAAGCACTTATTTAACTCTTTGAAGTTCTGGGAATGCAAATATAAGCAGAAAACAGTCCATCCCTCAAGGACTTTGCATTCTAATGGGGGAAAGACAACACATAAAAGAAAAGTGAAAAGTGGGGTGGTGTGGGGGCAGGTTTGAGGAGCTGGGGCATAGTAGAGAAAGAATGAAACAGGACTGGTCTGCACGTTTTCTTCAAATGGAGGCTCTGGGAGGAATAATCCAAACAGAGGAAGTACAGGCAGAAGGTAGCTCCAGGACTAGAGTGAACTTCCAGGGTGAAGAGGTTTCTGGGGCATGGTAATGAAAGTTCAGAATGAAGTATGGAGGGGAATGAGAGGTATCACAAGGATCATGTCATTGGTTTCTAGAGAACAGGAGCAGTATGGAGTTGAGTAGAACCACTCAGGTATGAGCCAATTGCATTCAAAGAGGTGGGTGACATGTTTCTTAAGGAAAAAGAGGACCATAACTGGAAGGGTTCCATCACAGCAGTGAACCTTGAGACTAGTATAAAGAGGAATTACACGTCATGTCCCACAACCTGCACTTGTGTTGACCTTGGTGGTAGCCCAAACTATGGGAATAGCCAAGATACAAACTCCAAAGACAATCTCAAAAGGAGGCGAGGAGCTATTCCAGAAAAGAGCTCAGTGCTCCAAGGGCCAGAGAAGAGTCTAGTTTTCCCCCAATCTCCTCTATAATCCAGCCTCAGGCAAAATTGTGACATCAGAGAGTTTGTTGCTAGAGTTTCTATCCCCTTCTTTCCTTCTTTCTGTGGTATCCTTTCCTTTGAGTACCTAATTGCCTTCTATCAAAAATGTGTCCTCAGGAAAGGAGTTGACCTCAGGCATTTGTGCCTTAATATAAACTTAAACTCTTTCAGAAAGATTTGCATTTGAAGTATCATCTCTAATTTTGCCATTAAGGAAATTTGGAGTATCATGAACAGATGGGAGTGGTATTTTGGGAAACAGGAATTTTTGCTCATCACCTGAAATAAAAGCGCATACTGAACTGCTTCCCTCTGCCTACTTTTAATAGCAGACCTGCCTGGAGATAGCATACATTGCTATTCATTTCAACCAAGCATTTATTAAGTACTTGTTAAATGTAAGACATTGTACAGAGGTTGATGGGTTCCATTGTTTCTCAACAATGGAACTATACAGCAGGGATAGTCTTCTCTCTTTGCCCTTGTTGGATTCCATGTTCAAAATTGGTTTTAACACGGTAAGGAAAACTCTTCTAACTTCATTGGTGGTTCTTGTATTGCATTCTTCTATACAATTATATGCTCTTGGTGAATTCAATTTATAGGAAATTTGAGATAACTACAATCCTATCCAATACGCAGGAATCCAGTTGCCATGTCTGCTCTGAGCTTCTGCCACAGCAACAACTACTAATTCATAAGAGAATCCTCTAAAAATCAGTCCATTTTGATAATAGGATCATAGTATTTCAGACTGGGAAGGACCTTGGAGACCATTTAGTCCAATCCTTTAAATGAAAACAGTCTCCTAGACATTTTGGTGGTTTGTCCACAATGACACAAATAGT
Organism: Pseudochirops cupreus; assembly: GCA_028627135.1. Taxonomy (NCBI): domain Eukaryota; kingdom Metazoa; phylum Chordata; class Mammalia; order Diprotodontia; family Pseudocheiridae; genus Pseudochirops; species Pseudochirops cupreus. The sequence continues at coordinate 95,782,868 of CM053581.1, read as the reverse complement.
TGAGTAGCAGATTTTAACCCTGATCTGTTCTCAAATAGAATGTGCTTCCCACATTCCATGCTACTGAAAGTCTGTACTCAGGGGAGAGAGATTTGGGCCACCTCTCTACATCTATCCAAGCCTGTGGTCTATATTCTTCTCTAACAAGCGCTTAAGACCTTTGGGCCAATTTCAATTTTCCTAAACATTGAGGGTTGGAGTAAACTGGTCCTTCTCTCTCACCTACTCCCTCTCCTTAATTTAGCAGAACTATCATTCCTATGATTCACACCACACGCCTGGAATTTCTCTCTTTTTGGCACAGCTAAGGGTAAGGAGGTGTTGAAAGGAAGCCAGAACAGATGGGAATGGGATTTCATTACTTTTTAAATGCCTGAATAACATTTCTTTTTAACACAATACCAGAATTTTTTCTAAAATCACATTTAATATTTTCCTACCTGTGTTATCAAGCCTATTTCTATTAAAGGCATATTCTCTTTGCAAATAACAGGAGAAATTTTCTTGCATGGTCCCTGTATGTATGTGAGTTGCCAACCTGCTCCCTGTTTTAGGTATGTTAGTAACTGTCTTAGCAACTTGGCAGCTTTCTTCACTTGGTAATGACAAAGATGCTAACACAATAGCAAACTGTTAATCCTCAACGTGTTACTAATAAGGCAAGCTGCTTCTTCATAGGCTAGAATGGAGACATGGAGGAAGGTGAGAGAGATGTGCAAATGCTAATGGGAGCATTCTGTGTGTGTGTGTGTGTGTGTGTGTGTGTGTGTGTGTGATACACATACACATACAGATACGCAGATCTTTGAATAATGAAGAGATTTTTTTCCTGTTTTCCAAATGTTTTTACGCTTACTCGGCTCTGACTTTGCTTTTCTAATCATAAGCTGTCACCACTGTTTGGATGGTGCTTGAATGGACTCCCCAAGAAGAATTGAAAGTTCCTTTCCAAACTAAATTTTCTTCATACTTTTTATATGCTTCTTTACATGTTTTACTGGCCTTGTGTACATCCCATAGATAACTACTGTTATGTATTTTTTATTTTTTTAATTGATTTATTTATTTACTTTTAGTTTACAAGATTCAGTTCCACAATCCCTTGAGTTTCAGATTTTTCTCCCCTATCTCTTCTCCTCCCCCCATGGCAGCATGCAATCAAGTCTAGGATCTGCAAATACTTTCACACTGAACATTAGTCTGGTTGTATGGAAGGGTTGTAACCAATAGAGTGAACAATGGGAAAGAGGAAACAAAACCAAACATGGAAAAGAACTCTAGCTTGTAGGTTGCTTCAGTCTCCATTTAAACTCTGGTCTTTCTAGATCTTTGTCTGAATATAGACATCTCCTTCCATCCTGAGACTTGTAGAGTTGTCTTTTAGCTTTGCGTTGCTGAGAAGAAGTTTATCAAAGTTGGTCGTCACACATACGATGTGTCTGTGATTGTGTACAAATTTTTCCTGGTTCTGCTCTTATCACTTAGCATCAGTTTGTATAAGACTCTCCAGGCTACTGTTATTTTTTTAAAAAAAATTTAAACAAGGAATAATATCAGAATGGTCTGAGTGTGGTGTTCTTTGCCTATAATCCCTGTTTCTAGAGAGGCTGAGGTGGGTTACTGGCTTGAACTCAGGATTTCAGAGCTGCCATGGAGTAAAGCCAATCAGACATCCACACTTTTTCTAGCACCAATATAGTGGGTCCCTGAAAGTGGAGAATAGAGGGAGCAAACTGAGCCAGGTCTGAAACAGAACAGGTCAAAGCTCCCCTGTCACCCGGCAGTGGGATTGATCTCATGAGTAGCTGCTGTACTTCCAGCCAAGGTGATCTAAGGAGACCTAGTCTCAAAAAAAGAATACATACGTATATACATACACATATATTCTATATGTCCTACTACATGGAATACATATGAAGACACAGTAAGACCTAATATATTGTAACATGTATGCATGTAAGATATATAAAATATATATGTGTATAAACATATGTTTTATATGTAATGTACATATCTATATATATTATATATAATTATTATTTGAATGGAAGCCAAAATCATAGTAATCTGTGACCTTTGGAAGGAAATGGTCCCCTCATTTACAGAAATCCCAGAGGAGTGATATTTGGAGCATCAGTGCAAATAAAGCTTTATGCTGGGAGCATAACACAGCAAGTATGAGAAATCTGAGGAGAACCATTTGGGTAATCATGACTGTGGGATAGGAAATGATGGAAACTAGTGGATTTCTTCAAGTCTGCAAAGCAGGTGGAGGAAGCTATGAAGATGCCAATCAAGCAAATAAATGGCTTTAGTCAAGACCTAAAAACAAAACAGCCAGGGCAAAGCAATTGACCCTTGATGCTACCTCTGGATATCTTTCCTGGATTCCCTCCCTACTCCTTTTCCCTAGCAGATTAGACTTTTCCATATTTGGTAGAATTAAGTTTGACAGGGAGGGAAAGAATGGAAGAACAAGGGAGGGAAAGAATGGAAGAACAAGGTAAGGAAGGAAATAGTTTGAGGGCTTAAACTAAAAATATCTTGCCTGATGTTAGGAATGGTATCAGACAATGTCTCCTAATGATAGTTTTAGGTAACTCTTCCAACATTCACAAAATGAAAGATCAGCCACAAGAGAAGCTTGTGTCAATACACATTTTCTCTCTCTGTCTCTCTGTCTCTTTCTCTCTTTCACACACACACACACACACACACACACACACACACACACACACACACACACCCTAAATAGATAGTCTTCATGAATTGCTATTGACAAAAGATTCACAATCTGGCTGCCAGCTTTTGGAGCAGAGTCTTTCCAACATTAAGTATTCTCACCCTTGAATAACAGAGATAAAGTCAATAAGTAAGTATTTAATGAACAAACACTTATTACATGCCTACTCTATGTCAGGTGCTATGCTAAGTGCTGGGTATACAAAAGCAAAAGAAACAGTATCTACCTTCAAGAGGCTTACACTCTAACAGTGGGAGAAAAGATGTATAAATAAAAGTGTGTGCAAAATAAGAATCTAGAAAACATGTACAAAACAATGACAAGGTAATTTGGAGGCACTAACAATCCTAAAGGGGGATGAGGTAAGGACTCAGGAAGTGACATCTGAGGTGAGCTTTGAAGGAAACTAGAAGATTCTAAGAGGAAGGGATGAGAAAGGAGTATATTCCAGGAATGGTGGGGGATCAGGTGGGGAGGCTGCATGTAAAAGCATAGGGACAAGCTATTAAATGCTGTGACAAGTGGCAAAGGGGTCAGTTTGGCTCAACAGCAGAGTGAGTGAATAGGTATAATTTATAACTGCACAATCTCTGTCTTGGTCAGCTTTTCTAGCTTGGTAGAATCTGACAATACTTGTCAGCAAAGGTTGGTACAGTCTTTAAGAACTCTGAAGAGACCTCCTGGTAGTACGATGTTAGTGGAGGAGTGGCTTATAGCAGGAGGTGACTGAGCAAAAGCTAACATCAATAAAACCCAGAACAGGTGACTGACTTTAGTCAATCTTGGATGACTAAGGACCACAAAGGGCACTGTGGCATCCCCAACACTGGCAAGATAGATGACAAATTGAATACTTCTAGAGAGGATGAGCTAATGACATACAGGTACTGTAGAAATATTCTTCTAAGTTAGAATAAACCATGAACCATGCTATTGAAAAATGAAACAAAACAAAACAAAAACACTGAAGAATTCCAGGCCAACTTTGGACTTGTGTTTAGAAGTGCTTGACATTTTTACGGATGAGAAGGCTGCATAGGGAATGTTGCACCCTGGAAGTCTTTCATGGAACAAGTGATAATTGATCTTTTTCAGGGAAGCCCTCAGAGTCATCTGAGTGAACAAGTGAGTAATATTCTTGGTACTTTTTTCCAAGACTGATGGGATAGACTCTATGCATATAAAACCTAAGCAATTCATTACCTTCTGGAAACTATTGGCATAAAAGATATTCCCTGGGGTGGAGTGATTCACTGGTGAAAGAATAGCATTGTATGATGAGAATAGAAATTCTTGGCCTAAATGTGATTCCTTCTCAAAAAAAAATAGTTTTTGAGTCTCCTATCAGCTTCTTCTTAAATTTATCAGGATGGATGGTGAAATATGTTGTAATGAGTACTAAGGAAATATCTATTTTCTTAGCAAATAGCATGTTGTAGTGAGTATTAAAAAAGTAGTGGTATCTAGAGGTAAGAGCTTGAATTCCTACTTAACTTCTAATAATCAGGTAAACTAGTATTAATAAGCAAATGAGGAAGTAATAAGCATCAGTAATAACCAATGTGATCTTGGACAACTCACTTCATCTCTCTGGGTCTCAGTTCATCATCTCCAAGATGAGGAAGTGGGACTAGGTGACCCTTTCAATTCAATGACCTGATTTTTCAAAGAAAGGTGGTCTGAGTGTGTTACAACAGTAGAGGACCTGTTAGGTAAGCATATTGCCATAATCTAGGGTTGAGATAGAAATCTCTTAAGGGAGCTGGAATAGTTTGCATCTAAGGTGTTTTCTAGCTCTAAACCTACAAAATTCTGAGGATAAGGCAGGGATTTCAAAGTATTCCCCAGATATCCTATGCATGGTATGCTTGGTTTCTGTATCTTTAAAGTCACTAACCTTGGGATATTACCCATTTTTCCAAGTCTACATCAGTTTCTCTTCCAGAGCAATCTTCTTTTGTGTCTTTTCTACATATTTTCTATACCATCTGTGAAGTTCTCCTAAGTGGAAGAGGTATACCAGTACACTTCAATTCATTATATATAAGTAGCTAGTAACGATAATGGTAATAATAATATTATGTATTAAAATTTTTTTAGTCTGTTGCTGTGCTCTCTCCCAATACTGATAGCTTCCATTTCCTAAACCATTATTGGGTTTAATAATAATTTCTAGCTTTAATAGAGTCCTTTAAAGTTGGCAATGTCCTTTACAAATATCACATTTTATCCTCCCAGTGACTCTGGGGGATAGGTGCTATTATTATCCCCATTGTACTGATGATGAAACTAAGACCAGGAGACATCATTTGATGTCTCCTTGCTTGGGGCTACATAGCTGGTAAGTATCTGAGGTTGGATTTGACTCTAAGTAGCATTCTATACGCTGAACCACCTAGATGTAATTTAGTATTCTATTTTCAATAGTAAATTAATTCACTTACTATCTTTCACTCTAGGGATAACTATTGGCATGCGGTCTTAGCAATAGTATCATATTTACTAAAATAACTGACAGGAGTTACGTGGTGTAGCATGAAAGAAAGCTGAGCTGGGAATCCTGAGATCTCAGCTTGAATTCTGGCTTTGCTACCAATGTGGCCTTGGGAAATTAAATCATTAAATCCTTGTGGTTCTCAATTTCCTCATCTGTAAAAGGAAGGGCTGGACACAATGACCTCTGTTGTCTCTTCAAGGTCTAAAGCTATTACCTATGATTCTATAGTAGCTAACGTAGTACATCTTCTAATTATTTTGTTAGTGACATAAACTCATACATTGTTAGCACTCGATATCAGTCAGTGTCTTCTTTGTTATAATACTTGGGGTTTTTTGCAGGTAAATGCACCTGTACCCTGGATCACCCGGAAAGTCTTATAAGTATCACTATTTGATATGCCTTATTTTGGTCACAAGGTATACATGCATACACATATATATGTACATACATATACTCATGTATATGTGTTTACATATGTGCATGTATATATATATATATACTAAAGTTTTATTACTGTGATTTGTTTTTACATTACAAATATTTATATATTCTCTTCCACTCCGTAAGAGATGTCTTGTAATAAAGTAAAACAATTCTGTAGAGTGCACACACTATTCCACATCTGTTGCACTCCCCAACTTTTTATAAATGTGAGTTTTTAAGAGAAATCAGATTTTTCTCCCTCACACCAATTACCCTGATGGAAAGAAATAGAGAAAAGAAAAATAAATTATTTTTAACATATACCTAATCAAGAAAAACAAATAGATTTATTAGTTATGTAAAAATATGTATTTAGGTGTCTTAGGCTCCATAAATCTTTCCTCATCAGGAGACGACATTGGTCCTCTGAAATCATGGATGGCCACTGTATTGATCGTAGTTCTTACAGCTTTAAAAGTTATCTTTTCAGTGTTAGTGTACAAATTATTCTCCTGGTTCTGCTCATTAGTTTATAAGAGTCTTCAAACTTATTCATTTTTGTAATTTTAATGTTACAGAGTCTCTAAACTGTTCTTCTGGTTCTGCTTACTTTATTTTGCAACAGTCCATCTCTCCACGTCTCTTTGAAATCATTTATTTCTTACTATAAGATAGCTAGGAGACATACTGGATATAGTACTGGGCCTGGAGTCAGAAAGACTAATGTTTCTAAGTTCAAATGTGGCTTCAGAAATTTATCAACCGCGTGACTTTGGGCAAGTCACTTAACCATGTTTGCCTCAATTTCCTCATCTGTAAAATGAGCCACTGAAGGAAATGGCAAACTACGCTAGTACCTTTGCTGAAAAACCCTAAATAAGATCACAAAAAATCAGACATGACTGAAATGACTGAATTTCCAATGTCCTTGACACATATTAGACACTTAATAAATGTTTATTAATCTGCATTTCTTATAGCACAGGAGTACTCAGTTACATTCATATGTCTTAACTTATTCAGCCATTCTTCCTCACTTGATGGGCATCTCTTTCGTTTTGACATATTTTTCTACCACAAGAAGAGTTGATTTCTTTCTATACATGGAAGCTTTTCCTATTTCTTTGATCACGTCTGGGCATAGGCTTAGTAGTGGCATAGTCACAAAGTATCAGCTAGCTACATGGTCTTTGCTAAGCTGAAGCAGTTGACATCACACAACTCTTCTCACATTCTTATGTGTAATTCCTAGGATTTGTGAGCAAGCACGTTTTCTTCTAACAGAATGAAACTTTGGTGTATACTTTCATGGATCTGTGATCTCATCATTGATAGAACTCCCTCTAGCAATTTAGACTGTAACCCATCTGCTCATGCTATGTGACTCTTGTCTACAGCCTTGAATAAGTCCACCACAAAGGGTTCATCCAACATGATGAGGGGTTTTTCTCTCGTTCTCTTGGCATGGTGCATGTATCAGTGGAACTCACTCTCAAAAGCAATGCTACTGCCTTTGGCTCCGTTTGAAGCAATAGGTCTGCAGAACAGAGCACCTACTTTTGAGACCTAGTCTTCCAAAAAACTAGGCATGTGATTAACCTCTCTGGGCCTCAGTTTTCTTGTGTGTTGAATGGGATAGTAATATCTGTTTCACCTATTTCATAGTTGTAAGAATCGAATTATGAACGTGAAATGTTTTGGTAAAGGGGGCATAAAGCAGAGATCTCAATGCCCTATGTCCACTTTTAGGCTATTTGTGACTTCCTTCTCCTCCCCCCCGCCCCCCACCAAAAAAAGGAATTTATATTTAGCCCTTGGCAAATTTTTTTGGATGATTATGCAATTGGCTAAACTCACAGACTCATCAGTTTTTATGAAAAGAAGTAAAGATTTGGACAATAGCGGTATAAGCTGGCAATTGAGTTTAAAACCATTGGCACAAATGAATTACAGAAATGTAAAAGATTTTTCTTAGCTCTCTTCAGAGTTCTTCATACCATTATAGCCAAGGGTAAGCTTTTTATGAATGGACTCTGTTATGTGTCTATGTATGTGTGTTAAGAGGAGGATGGAAGTCAAAACAGAAGGATAACCAAATGGTGGCAGTGGACTGTTTGAAAATCATTCGGATTAATTTTGGGGTGCAGTAGGATGGTAATAAAAAAGAAGAAAAGTTAGGGATATTTGCCTTCTTCCCATAGACTTGGTTCACCATTGTATCATTTTTTCTTCTTTTTTTTGTCTTTTTGGAGGGGTGAAAGCAGGGTAATTGGGGTTAAGTGACTTGCCCAAGGTCACTCTGCTAGTATATGTCAAGTGTCTGAGGCTGAATTTGAACTCAGGCCCTCCTGATTCCTGGGCTGGTGCTCTATTCACTACACCATCTAGCTGCTCCTTGGATCATTTCTTCTTGACAAAGTTTGAGAAAAAATCTGTATGGGTCTGAAAGTATGGCTTAGTAGGTATATGGCCAGAGGAAAGCTGTTTGATCTTTAAGCTTCAGTCCCTCTTCTATAAAGTAGTAATATTTATATTTGACTGATCTGCTACACAAAATAGTCGTAAGGAAAGTGTTTTATAAACTTTAAAGTTTGATATAAATGTGAATTACTCTTTTATTGTTATTATTAGAGAGGCAACATGGCATAGTGGCCAGACAATTGACCTTTGAGCTAGAGAACCTGAGTTCAAATTCTGCTTCTGTCATATATTGGCCAGACAAGTCATTTTAGCTCTCAATGTTGTAGACAACTCACTAAGAATGTAAATTGCAGAGATGGTGCCAATGTATTTTGGTAGGAGGCATTTTCTCATTTAGAAGTTTCTGCTATCCAAGGAAATCTGGTCCCTATCCTTATAATTATTATTAATAAAGTATTGGTCAAACAATATCTGCTCTCTCTGCCCTGTCCTAATTTCTTCATGATACAAAATTTTAAAAAAAATTGTTCTTTTTGCCCCAGGGAAGATATGAACTGACTACAGGTAATTTGTCTCTCGTATTTGGGTTATACACAACTTAATTACCTGTTGGTTAATAGCATCCACCTTCTTGAATATCTCTTAGGTAATGGAAGTAGGACTTTCCCTTTGTTCATTGGGTCATCTTCAAAAAAAATGCTCAGTTGGTCATCCTTTCTGCTCAGTTTTATATAAAGGATTCTCTCAGGAATGAACATTCATAAGTAACTTCCACTTCTCAGTCTAAAATGCCATCTCAAATTTTGTCCAATGAATTAGAGACCAGGATTGAGTGTAGGGTACTAGAAAATACCTGATGGGATTTACAGTTAGAAGCTCAGGTTCCTAGCCCAGCTCTGCTGCTTACAATCTGTATGGCCTGTAATATCTTTGCATTGCAGGTTCCTCCCTTATAAAATGAGAGTGTGGGGCTAGACAACTTTAAGAGTCTCGTTTAACTTTAAGTACTATGATTGTATGAGATTGAAGCAGGAAACCCTTAAGTTTAGGAGGCTGTGGATCACAGAGTGGGGAAATCAAGGTGTGTCTGACTTCCCCAGAGCCGTATATCTTTGTGCTTACTATTCCTCTGCAGACTTTGTGGTCCAGGGCACTCTTGGAAGTGGGAGGACTTTCCCTATATCACTGAAATTAATGCTATTCCATGTTTTTATGCATTGTAAAAACAGGAGTGTTCAAAGAGGACTAGTACCTCTGGTATAAGGGCTTAGGCTGCTTTCAACCTTTGGCGTCCACCTGGCATTCAACTCTTACTTATGGCTCCAAGAAGCTATAGCATGTGCAGTGGCTGCACCCTAGTAAATTATCTTGGCAGACAGGCTAAACCAGGTTGAGGGTAACCTACAGGCCTCAAACCCATAGATGAGCTGGGGGGGAGAGGGAGGTATCTGTCCAAAGCATGTGAATACTTCCCCCAATGGAATTGGCTAATAAGAACAATTTGTTCCAGTGGCCATGAAGGAGGCTAAAGCAGACACTGTGGAGTGCTTGGATCTCGGTCAGACACTGAATACACCATGGACATCCACATCATCCCGGGCCCACCACCAGTCATCCTGATTTTTGTCTTGACATTGAACTCTGATGACTCTGGAAGAGAGAGTGAGGCTGATAACTTTGTGCCTCATTTAAATCCAAGTCACACAAAAGTCAAGACATTATCCCAGATGTCATTGATCTTCTTTGAAAACAAGGAACAAGCCACTCATACAGAGTCATTTTCATCTCAGAAACAAATGTTTGACTCCAAGAGTGGATGAGAGAGAAGGTACCACAGAGATTAGACTTCCCAAGTGATAAGAGGAAAAGGAAGCACAACAACCCATCATAGTTCAAGATATGATCTAAGAAATAATCAATGCCTATCAAGGTAGGTGGAAAAATATCACAAATTTGGACTTGACTACATGATGGGGCTAGTCTATGGACTAGTGATTTGTCAAGATCAGCTAGGGAAAATGTCTGGTATCAGAAAAAAAAAGTAATGGCTTTGGATTTAGAAGATGTGGGTTGGAATTCCAGGTTTGCTGATTCCTACTGATCTTAGACAAGCCTTGGCCTAGATAGCTTCCAACATCTCCCTCTCTCTCCCTCCCTCTCTCTCAATCTCTGTGTGTCTCTGTCTCTCGGTGTGTCTGTCAACACACACACACACACACACACACACACACACACACAGAGCATTTCAGGATGGTTTTAATAGGCTGAGGATCTTGTTTTGTTTTCTTCTGTGGTCTGTAGTCAGTAACCCATGTCATGATCTTATTGCTTTATGGTTGTGCCCGTCTTTTTAGTAGATTGTTATTGATCCCTTTGTTCAAAATACTTAGATCCTGTTCTTTTGTTTCAATTCTAAATCTATGATCCTAGGTAGCATCTTGCCTTTGTCTTGCTTCATTAACTTATGGGATTTTTCATTGTAATCAGGTTCAAAATGCTTTGATCTATTTTCATGGCTTTATAAAAACCTTGAATCTCCCTAGACTCAGAAATTGGTCCTAGACCAGAATGTGCATGGAATTCTATTGTGAAAGCAGAAGTTTTCATGGAATTTGGTGTCCTTTCTTTAATAAAAAGAACCAATATCTCACATGAACCCTGTATGCTGCCCCTCAATGAGATTGGGCCTTTTTGCTTTGCAACATTAACTGAGAGCCCATACAGGTAGAACACTATATCGGAAACCATTAGTTATAGACATAAATAGAGAAAATGCCGATCACGGAGGCCAAAGGATACACAATGAGCCACACAAAATGGAAATTTTGGAGCAAATCATTCAGGGGAAAAATTTCATTTTTCTTGGCTACAGGTCACCAGTCCTTAACTTGACACAAAGGGAAGGGAGCAAGGAATTTTGAACAAAGGGATCAATAACAATCTACGATCCACTAAAAAAAGATAGGGAAGATAATAAAGCAGCAGGATCATGGTGTGGGCTGCTGACTACAAACCACAGCTGAAAATAACAAGACTCTCAATCTAATAAAACAATCCTAAAATGCTTAACTTGGATATATGCAACATAACAGACACTTAAGTACCTACTTTGTGCAAAGCAAGTAGAGATAGTGCAGAAAAAAACAAACAAACAGGAAGAGCAGCTGATCCTACCAAATATAACCAGCTAGGATCCATGATGGAGACAAAAACTTTCTGGGGGGCTTGAAGATCAATTCTCAACATATCTTAATGGGAGGAAAATAGGAATATGAATATAGATGTTAATACATATATATATATATGCATATGTATATGAAATCACTCCTGAAAAAATGTGCTTGAGAAGACATCACTAATTGCTAATCCATATCCCTATTTTCTCATCTCTAGAAAATCTTTATGAAAATAACAAATCAATCAGAAAGGAATTATTGAATGTGTTGTATAGAAAAAAAACATCCTTGTTCTGACAGAGGTCACATTCATTTAAAGAGGCAATGTATGCAAGAAAATTCAGCTACAGGGTTGGTGAAAAAGTCCGTTGGTTTTTAGGGTGCAGCAACAAGGTGGAAGAGAAAGCTTAGTCCAGGGGTGGGGAACCTGTGGCCACAGCTCCTCTAGATGCTGTAATTTTGTACTGAGCATTCTAGTAATTGCATGTAAGTCTGGAACAATACAATTCAGTTCATTAGTTTTTCATTCATGTTTGTCTCTTCATGAACCCATTTAGGGTTTTCTTGGCAAAGATGCTGGGGTGGTTTGCCATTTCTTCTTCAGCTCCTTGAACATATGAAGACACTGAGGCAAACAGGGTTAAGTGACTTGCCCAGGTCACACAGCTAGTGTCTGAGGTAGGATTTGAGCTGAGGTGTTCTTGACTCCAGGCCTGACAATCTATCCACTACATCACCCTAGCTGCCCTATGCAAAACCTTCTAAATGTCATACAAAGGAAATCTGTCTATACACATGGGAAAACCAAGTGGATGAACAACACTTATTATCCACATTCCACACAATGATCTACAGTAAGATGGACAGCCAATTGAGTTGGTATACTGGTAGATGCATTTTGGATGTGCTCTTCTTCTTGACTATGAGCTGAGCCCAGAATTGAATGAGAGGAAGAAAGAAGGCTGAATTGCCTTTGGGAAATTACATAGAGCTTTTTATGACCCCAAACTTTACCCTGAAACAAAAGTCAATCCATTAAGCTTCATTATTCTTCTAGTAATGCTATCTAGTTATGAATCATGGAATATCATAGTGCCCAAAGAATTAAAGAACTATGCTATCCAAAGGACAATGGAGAAATGCGTGAAAAAAGTAAATAGACCAACATATTATTTAAGTACAAAGAACTATGCACCAATAGTGGCTTAAAAGAAATCATTACAGAAACAGAGGACTAGAAGAATGGTTAGAGCAGCCATACAGCATGCAAGTCCTCGTAGGGCCTTTAGTAGCAGCCATGTAATGTTGTGAGATCTGGAGCAGGGGTGGCCAAAGCACAACACGAAGGCCAAATCTGGTGTGAATGGTTAGTGACCTGCACCATTTGAAAGAGAACTCACAGTGATGAGATCAAAGATCCACTGAAGGATCAAAATATATGCAAAGCTCTGGTCGCTGTCCTGGGGATAGAAAGATTTTTCATCTTTGCAACATAGCACCTGACCTCAAGGAATTTAGGCTTTAATTAGTGGGATAAAATACCAAAATGAGCATATTTCAAAGTTAAATGTGATAAGGGGAAAGGAGTGATCCAGACAAAGGGGTATAAAAAATTGGGGAAAGGAGAGGTCCCTTTCAACTGGAGCAATCAAGGAATGTTCCGTGTAGGAGGCAGTATCTGAGAATGGCCTTAAATGAAGAGTAAAATTTGAGGAGGAAGAATTAAAGAGGGAATACATTCCAGTTATGTGGGACATGACAAATTCATAAAACAGAATAAGGTCAGGACACAGCTACTGGTCCAGTTGTTAAGAGGTGTGTGTGTGTGTGTGTGTGTGTGTAGGGGGGGAATATAAGATAAGGCTAGAAAGATACACTGGATTCAGATTGTGGAGGGCCTTGAATGTCAAACTGAAAGATTTCTATTTTGCCCTAGAGGCAATAAGGAGTGACTGAAAGTCTTGAACAAAGAAATTATGTGTGTATCAGGAAGGCTATTTTGCACATGGTGAATAGATGGTAGAGAGGGAACACTGAAGGCAAAGAGACTAGAAACTGAAACGAATTACCATTTAATTGTGATTATTCATCATATAAATTATTTGTTAATGTGAAAAGGGGGGGAAAGAGGGGAAAATGAGACCACATTTTTCATTTTTCATCTATTTGTGTGGGTATCAGGTAGACAAGGCCAGAGGATGACAGTCCATGGCTATCTATTTCCTGATCCATCCTATCATTATTTTTTCCCAGGTCATTGAAAGCAAATACTCCATTGACTTCCTACTTAAACATTTAAAAAGTGTCAGGTTAATAACACTAATCACAAAAATAAATTAAATTAAATTATAATTATAAAATAAAACCTGTTTTATTCATCAGGATTAGGAGGATTTTTTCCCCTAATTTTTAGGACAATGATATAGATAGAAGGAAAGGACCTTATTGCAAGAATTAAAAATAGGACATAATCATGTTTTAAAAAGATTTTATTGACTTCAGATTAAGTAGACATATGGTATTCAATTTAAATGATTTCTGGGGTTTTAAAACCATCATTTTCTGTGATTAATATAGTAAATGCATTTTTGATTGAAATATTAAGCATAAAGGAAATAAATAACTGAGTTTAAATATATATGTTCATTTGTAATGCAAGGATGAAGTTTAGGGTCCAGCGAAAAATATGTCTTGCTTCTAGGAGATGAATAATATTATTTACAGAATTCTTTTGAGCCTGTCGGTAGGTTCTCATTTGCATATGTGTCCTGATTGGTGACTTAGAACATAGAATTTCATCTGATTATTGTTCTTCAATCAATCAAATGATCAGATGAGACGCTATTTGTAAAGCACTTAAAACAGTACCTGGCACATAATAGGTGTTTAAGAAATGCTTGTTCCTTTCTACTTCCCCTTTTTCCATCAAGCCCAGTGAGATTTCTTGAGATCCTCTTAACCTAGGGGTGGGGGACCTGTGACCTTGAGTCCACATGTGACTCTCTAGGTCCTCAGGTGCAGCCCTTTGACTGAATTCAAACTTCACAGAACAAATCCCCTTAATAAAAGGATTTGTTCTGTAATATTTGGACTCATTCAAAAGGCCGTACCCACAGACCTAGAAGGTCACGTGTGACCTGGAGGCTGCAGGTTCCCCACTCCTGTCTCAGTCCTTTCTGCCACCTGCTGGCCCTGTTATTGCTCTTCTCTGTCGTGTACTTTCAGTGTAGAATATCTGGATCAATTAGTCAGTATCTACAGAATACTAAAGAACTATTAAAATGGAAACACAAGTCAAAATGGCTATGTTGGTATTTTAATCCTTGCTTACATTCTTTGTCCATTGAAAAAAAGAACTTTCATTAAGTTTATAAATCTGGGGCCCAAATGCACCTTCAAGATAATATAATCCAAGTTAGTCAATTTCAACCTGTTTTTGTTTGTTGTCAATTAAAATTCAATCTAACTTATAAGCCTATGTAACCATAGTTAAATGGGTAGATGTGATAACACTTTGATGGGAAAAAAAAATCAAGGGAGAACAACGAGGGAGATGGAACACAAGGACCATCAGTTTAAAACCACCTCCAGTAGATTGTAAAGTTGTCCATGTATATACAATCGTATAACATTACACATAAGGCCTTCCTAACCAGCTTGGATTTTCTACTAACTAGCTATGTAACCCTTTAAAAGTTCTTTCACCCCCACCCTGGGCAGCCATTTCGTTGTCTATACAAATGAGAGAGTTGGAATACAAGATCCGTAACTTCACTTTTCTTTCTAAAAATTTCTGGTGTGATTTTGAATGCTTTATCATTAGTCAAAAACCTAGATGTCTGAGAGATTAACTTTAGAGGAAACAGAGAAGTCAGCCATCAGCTCTTAAATAGTAGGATGGAAGAAGGCAGAGAAAAGGTGCCCTTCTGAAATACTTCAGCCCCATTGCCAGATAACTCATTCCCTTAGGTTTAGGCAGAAAAATCAAGTTCTTCAAATGGCCATCTGTGTGGAGGGATAACACATTACACAGTGCCTACCTAGTACATGGTAAGCATTTAATATATAACTTGCTGACTGACTGACATTACGCTATAGGGAGTTCCAGATTCTTTTATGTCATTGACCCCTTTGGCATTCTAGGGAGGCTTAGGTGCCCCTTCTCAGAATAATGTTTTTAAATGTGCAAAACAAAATACGTAGGATTAAAAGGAAATATATTGCACTGAAATAATTTCTATATATGTAAATATTTGTGGTTTAATATATGTATATATTTGTGTATATACCTATATGTATGTGCACATATGTAGGTGTAAGCTCAGTTCCTCAGTCCTTTGGTATGAGACTATTTATTGGTGAAGATCAATGCCTTGAACCTGTGTGAAGGATCAGCAAAGCTGGTGACAAGGGTAGAGAGGCAGGCTCTTCAGTCTTCTGCTTTTGCCAGCTCTATCCAGCTCTTCACAGAGACATAGGACGATGATCTCCATCAATAAGGAAAGAGTCCCATACCAATGGATTTTGGGACTGGTAGGTCTCCCAAAAGGCTGAAGCAGTTTTTAAGATTTATTAGATTAATGTGTATATATATAAATATATACAAACAATGCCCTGTGTACATGCATGCATACATGTATATATAGTGTATGTGCACATGTATATGCTGTATACATGTATATGTGTGTCTATGTGTTCATGTTTGTGTGCAAATGTATGCTCATGAACCTCAGGTATAATAATCACATAATTTGCTCATCACATTGGATACCAGGTCTCTGAAGAATTTGAATTTGGGACCTGTAAACTGACAGGAATATGGGAGGATAGAGAATGAGAAAAGCATAAGATCTACAACTTATGCAGGAATAAGGAGTCTGGGCAAATAGAAAGCACCATGAGAACACTAGAAGGCTGGTGAGGAGGGGGGAGTTATCTTTGAGAGAGAGAAAAAAATAGAACACAAAAGGAAGGAAGCTAGAATATTCCCAAAGACAAAATAAGTACTTCATTGGCTCACCTAGGCCCTGCCCTGGTTAAGATACTGCCCTAGTAGTAGCCAGGGAGCTCCCTCTAATAGAGCCACAGGCTTCCTATATAGACAGATCCATTGAAGAGAAGGGGTGGAGAGTGAAGAAGAATCTCTTTCAACATAGAGCTAACCATGCCCAGGAATCTGGTGCAGTTGGTGCCAGAAGGCCACATGCTATGGAGAAAGGTTGCTCACCATGGAAGACAGCTGCCCTGAGACTCAGAAAGCTGAAGATCCTGGCTTGGATCTGCCCTGATTGGTGGAGGGACCCAGATGATGATATTCTGAATGTAATTCATTCCTGAGGCTGTAAGCAGGACAGCTCAGATGACATCCCAAAGAGAAATGCAGGGAGAGGGGTGAGCTTTTTTATGTGTGTGTATTCTTTCCGGGCAATACTGTTTTGGAATTTTCCCATCTCTCTTTCTGTATAACAATAGAAATTAGCATTTCATAAGTCAGAAAAGTCAAAGCAAGACGTGGGGGATAAAATTGTTGAAGGGCAGATTGCTCTAATTGCCCTCTTCTGAACATTTTTGTCTCTTTTGGAAAATATGCATCGACAGAGAACCTAATTGAATTATTGGCCACGTTTGATTTCTGGGCAGGGCAGGCTCAATTTCTAAACCCCTCTTCCACCCCCTTACATCTCTTTTGCTGCCGGAGCTCCCACCAGCTTCAAAGGGGACTGTGCGTGTGGTAAACATGCTGATGGGAGAGGAGGACACAACCCAGGCTGCTGTTTCCTGATGACTCCCTAGCTCTGTGTCATCACAGCCTAAAACAAACCGCTTCTGGCCAATTAATGTATTAGGAATTGTTCAAGAGGATTAGATCTGGAGCTGGGGAGGGGTGCTTCACTGCTAAACAGAGTATCCTGTCAGATCAAATCAATTTCTTGCTCTGGTACTGACTACAGTAAAAATGTACATGATTAAATGTGCCTCCTTCAATGCCTCTTTGTGGTATGGGGGTTCTCAAAGGCTGTGCCAGAGGAGCTTAAGATTGGGAAGGTCCTGCCAACCTAGAAAGACTGTGAACACAGACCTGGTAATGGCCTGTTGTCCAAGGCCTGCTCTGGCTAGGTTTGAAGACTGATCACTAGAAAACTGACCACTAAATGATTTTCTTTCCTCCTTTTTGGCCACAACAATCAATCAATAAACATTGATTAAGGGCCTACTTTGTCCTAGGTACTGGGCTATGTGCTAGAGATAGGAAAAGGGACAAAAGATAGTCCCTGTCCTCAAGAAAATTACAATCAAATGGGGAAGGCAACATACAGACAAGCTATATACAGGATAAATAGGAAATAATTAATTGAAGGAAGATGCTGGAATTAAGAGGGGCTTGGAAGGCTTCCTTTAGAAGGTGAGTCTTTTTATTTTATTTTGCTTTTTGGAGAGAGGATGGCAGGGCAGTTGGGGTTAAGTGACTTGCCCAAGGTCACACAGCTAGTAAATGTTAAGTGTCTGAGGTCGGATTTGAATTCAGGTTCTCCTGACTCCAGGGCTGGTGCTGTATTCACTGAGCCACCTAGCCGCACCATAGAAGGTGGATCTTAAAGGAGGTCAGAGAAGTTAATAGTCAGGGTAGAGGAACAAGAGCATTCCAAACACAGAGGATATCTAAAGAAAATGCCCAGAGACAAGAAATGGAGTGTCTTATATATGGAACAGACAGGAGACCAGTGTTACTGAATTGAAGAATATGTGGCAGGGAGTAAGATGTAAGAAGACTGGACAGGTAGGAGGAGGCTTGGTTATAAAGGCCTTTGAATGACAAACAAAGCATTTTGTATTTGTTCCTGGAGGCAATAGGAACTCACTGGAGTTTGGGGGGGGGGAGGGGGTAAACATGGCTCTCCCTGAACTTTGGGAAAATTACATTAGTAACTAAATGGAGGATGATTGGAGTAGGAGAGCAAAGCCACCAGCATGGGGATTGAGTAAAGGCCTTTGGATTTAGCAATTAAGAGGTCATCACTAAGTTTGGGAAGACCAATTTCAGCAGAATGATATGGTTGGAAGCCAGATCATGAAGGTTAAGGAAGAAAGTGGGGAGAGAGAAAATGGAGTCACCCATTGCAGACGGCCTTTTGGAGAAGTTTAGCTACAAAGGGCAGAAGAGATAGAGGAGGACAGAGAGGGGGATGAAAGGATCAAGTCAGAGTTTTTGGGGGGATGAGGTAGCCGTGGACAATAACAACGAATGAAACTATGTAAAGTGTGGGGAAATTGCAATCTCTGCTTTTGGAAGGAGTGTTCATATTCTCCATAGAATCACAGATTTAGAGCTGAAAGGGACTTCAATGGTCAATGGAATCACCTCATTTTACAGATGAGGAGATTGAAGCCCAGAGAAATGTACCAGCCTGCTCAAGGTCAGACAAGAAATAAACGGTCAAACTGGAATCTGAACCTCACTCCTACAAAGGACAAAGATGGCCTCCTTGCTCTCCTTCCCCTGCCTCCTTCTATACAAAATCCTCACCTTTACTTTGGTCATCAAACCACGTTAGGGAAACCATTATTTTCCAAGTAAGTACAATTGAAACTGGACTTGACAAGTTTTAACTCTCCTTCTGAGGCATCTCTAAAACAATGAAGATTTCTGCTTGTTCTGCTGAACTCTGGCCCCGTGGAGGGCTTTGCTGACTCTTGGAATTTACATCCAACTATTATCTTCACCCCCAGATAGGGAGAAAATAAAAATGCTGGAGGGAGGCAGTCTTAGTGTTTGCTTGTGTCATCAAGCCAGCAAGCTATTTGATGAGAAAAATCCAAATCTCATTTACCTGACCCAGGTACCTGGAGTGGGTTCATCCCTCCCCCACAACCAAAGACATTGCACTGATTACTGGGGACTGGCAGAAAGAGAAGGAAGGACAAATGGGATCAAGATTCCCCAAAAGCTGCTCTAGCTCTGAGGCTCTGGACACCCTAGCCTGAACCCACAGGCCTGAAGAATGGATGGATGGAGGCCGGACATTGACTGGAATGTCAACAGGGCTTCAATTTTATGAGAGCCATTGGCACAATGCAAGGAGCAAATCAATATTGGGATCTAAATTTTGTATTTTGTATGTTGTCAGTTGAAGTTTGACGTCTGTTTCTCTTTCTTGGACTGATTTTCCCTGTGCAATCAACATGATGAAAAAATAATGCTTATAAATGAAGTCAGCAACGAGCATCAGTTGAGCCAGAGTAAGTTGGCAGCTGCAGAAGCTCTGTTTTCACTTTACATTAAGTGGCATTAATTACACTGCTATGTAACTAAGTATAACTACGGAGATGTGGAGAAGAATTTTGCTGTCGTTTTTCGTGCACAAAGGGAATGCTGGCTTTTTGCTGTGGGGGCCAACAACCGCTAGTCGTCCACCAATTGGGACTTAACCAATTAGCCCATTGCCTCCTTCCAGGTTGGACTCATCGTGAGCAATTCCTGCAGCCAACCTCCTAATGGCCTGGAGGCAGCTGCTCCCGCCAGGTGAGCCAAAAGCCATTTCCCCTCTGGACCAGACGGTGAGAGCTGTGCTAAGTTTATCTAAGCTGAAAAATCTCTCTGTGCAGATCTTACTGCTGGCTTTGAAAATGAAGTCATTATCTGTTCAGAATTTCAGACTTTCCTGGTAGTAAGTCTTGAAGCACAGGGGAACAACATTCTGTTCACCTTGTCTGTGTATGTATTCAAGCTCCAAATATGACAGTGTTTAGGAACTTAGAGGTGACAGGAGTCACTGAAGAGGTATCATTAGAGGAGGGTAACTCATATCCCAGTGGACCAAGACAAGATGTAGTGGGAAGAGCAGAGTGCTAACTGGAGGAAAGAGATCTGAATTCTTGGGTCTCCTCCACCACAAACTGGGTGACTTTGAACAAGTCACCTAGAAATTTCAGGCTTCAGTGGCCTCCCTTGTAAATTGGGCACAATAACACCTTATGTACCTGAAAGCAGTGGGCAGGACTGCATGACTGGCCACATCCCTGGGCCTCAGTTTCCTCCTGTGTAATATGAGGAGGAACAGGTGATTTCCAAACTTTATCTCCAAAATCTACAACCCTCTAATAAGGTCCCTTACAACCATGGAGTCAATGATCCCAACAATCATTAAATACGAATTAAAGGCAGGGCATTCTCCAAAGCTATAAAGATACAAAGACAAAAAAAATATCCCATTCCTAGAAAATGATGCAGAACGTGACCGGTTACTTTAAAGGACTTTGCAATCTATCTTTCTAAAGAAACTCTACAAACTTTTTAAAAAGTTATGATTTATTAAAAGCTAGTCAGTCACTAGCTCTGATGTGCTAGTACCTTAGGGATGAGAGTGAAGAAACATAAACAAGGGTATGAAGCATTAGCGTTCCTTGCAAGGTCAACTTTGAGCAAACATGATCCAGAGAATGCTAGTTTGATTCAAGAATGTTCTATATGAATATGCGGGCAGAGGATTGGACAAAACTTTGCAAGGATGTGGGCTGGCTAGGTGGTGCAGTGAATAGAGCACCGGCCCTGGAGTCAGAACGACCTGAGTTCAAAGCCCACCTCAGACACTTGACACTTACTAGCCGTGTGACTTTGGACAAGTCACTTAACCCCAATTGCCCTGCAAAAACAACAACAACTTTGCGGGAATGGAGTAGCTAGGTGTGGGCAATGGGGCAGTGAGCCTGAGGAGTGTAAATTATGCCAACAATGATTTCATAAACTTTTTGTCAATAAATCCAATGTACTCCCCACAATTCTCCCATCTCTCTTTATTTTGTAGGGAACAGGAAAGAGATATAGAAATAGAGAACCACATAAACAATAAAAGCACTATATAAGACTATGGACAGGCAAGTAATGACCAAGATGGGCCTGGTAATACAGGGTAAGTTGTCTTTAAAATTGGTGTAGATTAGGTTAATTCTTAATTGTGTGTGTATTATACATACACACACACACACACACACACACACATATATATGCATACATATATATGTGTGTATAGATATAAATGTATAAATAGGCAAATCCATTTCTCCTTGAGATATGCCCTGCTTTCTGCAACAAGTCTTAGGTCACCACTAGGCTACATTAATAACATTTCTGTAAGGGGTCTTGTCAATAATTTGGGTTCTATCCTGCCAAGTTATATTGTCCTTGACTCTAATATCAATGCTAATTGCTAATACAAGGTGTCAAGTAAAAATTTTATAGGATGACCAACCTGTAAAACTTTATCTGCATTTTATTTTTTAAGAGTAATGTTTAATTTTCACATTTTGTTTTTAAAATGCAATCATTTTAGTTATTCCTGGCATATGGTAGGTGCTTAATAAATTCATGTTTACTTGACTTATCTCAGAACCTCTAAAGCACACTCAATAAGCCTTACTAATAAAGAAGAAAAGGAGTTAAGTGTATAGAATTTGTTGAAGTGCTGGTGAGTTTTAGCTAACTACATATTTTTCTCTTTCTTTTTTATTTGTTACAAGGGATGATTTAGTGAATAGGGAAAAGAGGCATATAGTTGGAAATAGTTAATATAAATACAAGATATAAATATTTAAATGTAAAAAAAGTGAAGAGAAAAAGAAAATTTTAAAAAAATTAAGCAAAACCCAACAAGGCAGTCACCATGCCTGGCAGTATATACAACATTTTACACCCACAGTGCAGCACTACTCTCCTCAAAGGAGAAAGGTAAAGTTCCCCATTTTTTTTCTGGGTCCAAGATTAGTCATTATAATTTATCTGGTTACATTTTTATAATTATTTCCATTTACATTATAGTAGTCATTGTTGTCATTTTTCTTTTGGTTCTACTTACTTCACTCTGTATCAATACTCATGTAAATCTTCCAATGTTTTTGTTAATGTTTTCTAGAAATAATTTCTTCTAGAGCATCCATATAGTAAAATGTGTTCAACAATTCTTCAATCAATAGATGCTCAATTTTGTTTCCATTTCTTTGCTACTGCTATAAAAGTGATGCAATGAACAGTGGTATATTGGCAAATGTTTAACAACCAGATTTTTGGTTTGTTACATGTATGCGGGACACTTTAAATTTTAATTAACCCAATTATTAACATTTTCTTCATCAATTTCTCAAGTTTAGCAATCAACAAAATAAATCAAGCCCTGATTTGTAGTATTTGATTGTTTCTAAGGCACAAATACAGTGGCAATTTAACAATCAGCTCTTGAGAGCCACTTCAAGCTAATTTCAGGACACATCTGACTATATATCCTGTCTTTCTATTCTTAACTTCCTTAGTAGATGTATGCAGTAGTGGCAAAACAAAGTTAAAGATCTCAATGTTGTTCTTACTTTTCTCACATAATTACAGAATGTTTTACAGGTTAGTTGAATGAAATTATAGCTCCACACATAACGTATTGGTGTGTTGGTCTTCCTGTAATTTCTCCAGCACTGACTGATTCCATCTTTGAGCATAAGGGTGTTGAGAGGTTATCATAATGGTTTTGAAAACTGTTCATATCCTTTGACTACTTATGTGTTGGGGAATGTGTATATACATAGCATATGTATTCATATTAGAATGTAAACTCTTTTGGTGTATGGATTGCTCCATTCATTATATTTATAACCACAGGGCCTGGCACATAGGAGGTACTTAATAAATAATAATTAACACTTTCTATATTTTGGATTAGACTTTTAAAAAAGTTTTAATTCATGTCTATTGATTTTTATTTTATCATAATTTCCCCCAGTAGGCTCATCCCTCTCTGAGAGAACAATCCCAAATAAAAATATAGTTTTTTAAGACAAAAAAAAACAAACTAGGAAAAATCAGCATAACTAATCAATATTTTGAAAAATTCAAAAAATATATGCAATGTACAAAGCTTGTGAAACTCCTGCCCCTGCCAAGACATAGGGTGAGGGTATCTTCTCGAAGTTGTTCTTTCAAGTCATGCTTGTTCTTCATAATTTTGCAACAATTATTTTTGTTTTGTGTTTCTTTTTTTAATTGGGTTATTATAGTCTTTGTGTATATTGTTCTCTTGGCTCTGCTTATTTCACTCTGCATCAGTTCATGCAGATATTTCTATGCTTCTCAGTATTCATCACATCCATCATTTCTTATGACAAAGTAATAGTTCATTCTGCTCATATTTTACAATTTGTTTAACCATTCCCCAATGGATAAGTATCTGCTTTGTTTCAAATTCTTTACTACCACAAAAAAGTGTTATTATAAGTATTTTTGTAGTAACAGTAAAAAGAAAAATTCTAAATTTCTTTGCAAAATTGTTGTATTGATTCATAGTTACAATGAACAGCAAACTTGTGTGACTATCTTCTCAGTCTCTCCAACGTTATTTCCATCTTGTCATTTTTGCCGATTTGCAAGATATGAGGTGAAACTTCAGTGTTGTTTTGATTTTCATTTTTCCTGTTGTTGAATATCCGATGTATTCTTTCATATGCCTGTTAATAGTTTGAAATTCTTTTAAGAGCTGTTTATTCATACGCTTTGATCATTTATCTATTGGAGGTTGGTTTTTGGTTTTATATACATATACATAGCACATCAACTTTTATCCAAGAAACTTATTGTAGAAGGTTTTCCTAGTCTGTAGGTGTCCCTTGTTAACCCAGTTGCATTGATTTTGCTTGATAAGATTTTAACTTTATTAGTTGGAATTAGCTGTTTTCTCATTTATGATCACCACTGTGCTTTATTAGTTAAGAATTCTTCCCCTAGTCATAATTGTGAAAGATATCTCCTTAATTTTTCTCTAATATTTTAATGTGACTTTTAAATGTGGTTAAGTATGATATATGTTGTTGGTCTCAACCTATTTTCTCCCAAAGTGCTTTCCAGTTTTCCCCGAAGTTTTTGCTTTTGTTTTTAACAAATAGTGGGCCCTACCCCCCAGTAATTCAGTTCTTGGATTTATCAAAAACTGGACTACTGAATTGAACTGTTTTTTTTATTCATGCTTATCTTGCTTATATATTCCCCTGATCTACTTAAAATGATTTTTTTTAAAAAAAGTTTAAATAATTACTGCTTTATATTTTACTTTGAGGTTTGAAAGTGATAGACACCTTTCCGTGTTCCTACTTTTTGCATGATTTCTCTTGAGATTCCAGATCTTTTGTTGCTTTCCCCGACTGAATTTTTGTTATTCTTTTCTCTAGTGATGTTGGGAAAATGTAGAAAGTTAAGTGGTACGTTGGATAGAACACTCTGCCCAGAGTCAAGAAGACCTTAGTTTAAATCCAACCTTAGACACTTACCAGCTCTTTGATTGGCAAAGTCACTTAATCTGTTTGCCTCAGTTTTGTCAACTGTGAATGGGCACAAAAACACCTATCTCCCAATGTTGTTAAGAGGATCAAATGAAGTAATATTAGTAAAGTGCTTGGAATAGTTCCTGGCACATATTAGGCACTATACAAGTGCTAGCTATGATATTATTTTTATTAAATCATTAGTAGTTTGATTGGTATAGCGCTGGATAATTAATTTAAATAGTCATGTTTTATATCAGCATAGCTGATCTATAAGCAATGAAAATCCTTTCAAATATTTGTATTCCTTTATTTTGTTAAGAAATCTTTTGTAACTGCATTTATGTAAGTTTTGAGGATTTGTTTGTTTGACTCCAGGATGCTTTCTGCCTTTTATATTTATCCTGAATATTAGTTTCCTTTTCCAGCATTTTCCCCTGACTTTCGCTATTGTTATATAGGAATACTAATGATTTTGTGGATTTACTTTTTATCTTGCTACTCAACTGGAGCTATTAATTGTCTCAATTAGTTCCTTTGCCCATTCTAAGATTTTTTAAACAAACCATTATAAAATCTAGAAATATGCATATCTTTTCCTTGATGATGTTTATGCCTTTAATTTCTTCTTATTATTGCTAATTGCTAGAATTTCTAGCACTATCACAAATAGTTTTGGGGAGAGGGAGAATTCTTGATTTATTCCTGCCTATTTTGGTAAAGTTCCTTATATTAAATCATTGCATATAATGTTAATATTTGGTTTTATACCTGTTTACAGACATGTATACAATTATAATTATATACATCAAAAGTTTTCGCCATATAAAAAGACCATTCTATGCCTATTTTTATAGTTTTAATATGAATGAGTGGTATATTTTTTCAGAGACTTTCTGTATTCATTGATATAATTACTGTATTTTTATATAATTAGTTATGCTGAATGCATTCCATCTTCTGTGGGAGAAACTTCTTGGTGCCCATACTTCCTCAGCCCCAGGGAAGACATCCAGTGTCATCATTCTAAGATTACCTTCCATGTATACTATTTATATCTTATATGTTCATAGTTATTTGCATTTTATCTTCTGCATTAGAATGTGAGCCACTTGAGGAAAAGAACCTGGGTTTCACCTTTCTTTGTATCTCCATTGTTCAGCACAGGGGTGGGGAACCTGTGGCCCTCTAGGTCCTCAAGAGTGGCCTTTTGACTGAGTCCAAGTTTTAACAAATCCTTTTATTAAGGGGATTTGTTCTGTGAAGTTTGCAGTCAGTCAAAGGGCCACACTTGAGGACCTAGAGGGCCACATATGGGTTGCTGTATGGACCAAATGAGATAATATTTTTAAGAGCACTTAGCCCAGGACTCTGCAAGTGATAAATACTTATATGCTTATTACTTTCCCTATTGTGATCTTCTTGCTAGGATTTTGCTTAAAATCTTTACATCAATATTCACTAGTGATATTGGTTTATAGTTCTTGTTGTCTGCTTTATCCCTTCCTGCAGTAGATCACAAAACAATTCATTTCCAAGTCAACACATCACCCTCCTGATATCATTGGTCCTCTTTGAAAATAAAGGACAAAGAACAACAGGACCAAAGTTATTTTGATAAGAGTTTGAGTGCTTTATTTCTTCATTATTGGGAATAATTGTTTTAATGTAGATGTTCATTCCACTTTAAACATTTTATAGATTTCAGTTAGAAATCTATTTTTTCTCCCAAGCCTGATTTAGCAGAATCCTCTAAATTTTTGTATGCTGTCTCATCTAATAGTTTTCTTTTACACTGTTATTGTTTCAGTCATTTTTTCTTTGATCTTCTTGTTCAGACTATAATATCTCAGCTTTAACTTGGGGTTGTGCTTTCTCTCTTCATCACTATTCTTGTCGCTTTATGACTGTACCGCCAAGTTTCTCTACTTACTAATTACTCATGACCTCCAGCTCATCTTAGCTACACACAGAAATAGTGAGGCCCTGGATCTTTTCATCAGCCACAAATGCACCACTTCTATGTTCAAGAACTCTGAAATACTTTTTTTTTTTTTTTTTGCTTTTTGGAGGAGGGAAGGTAGGGCACTTGAGGTTAAGTGACTTGCCCAAGGTCACATGGCTAGTTTTGTGTTAAGTGTCTGAGGCCAGATTTGAACTCAGGTCCTCCTGACTCTATTCACTGTGCCACCTAGCTACCCCAAACTCTGAAATTCTTGATCTGATCTCAATCAATTACCATCCTACCTCCTTGACATCTCTGGACATCACATTCTTCTCCTTGATACTCTCTGTCTCTCTAAGTTTTTGTCTCACTTCTTTCTCTTGGTTCTCCTCCTACCTCTCAGACAACAACTCAAGTCTTCTTTCCAGTATCTTCATCCATATCAAACCTACTAACTTGGTTATCCTCCAAGGCTTTATCTTGGGCCCTCTTCTCTTCACTCTTTCTATTATTCATTAGGTGATCTCATCACACACACACCCCCCCCCCAAGAATCAATTATCATATTTATGCGATGATTCCTACCTCTACTTATCAAGCCTTAGCCACTCTTCTAAATTCTTATTTTATGTCTCCAAATACCTACTGGGATTCGCAAAATGGGTATCCCATAGACAACTTAATTATCAACATTTCCAAAACTGATATCATCTTTCCCCCAAAACCTTGTCCTCTTCTGTTGAGGGCATTGCTATCCTCCAGTCTCCCAGGCTCACAACCCAGGTATCATTCTCAACTCCCCATTATCTCTTTCCCCCACCCCAACTCCATCAGCAAGTCCTGTTGATTCCCTCTGTTGCTGACTTCATCTCTGGTATTCTCTCCCCTGACACTGCCACCATCTTGGTACAGGCCCTTGTCACTTCACACCTGGACTCTTGCAACAGCCTTACTGTTTGGTCTCTTCCTCAAGTCTCTCCCTACTCAAGTCCATATACCATTTAGCTGTCAAATGGATCTTCCTAAAGTGTAGGTCTGACTGTGTCACTTCCCTACTCAGTAAACCCTAAATGGTTCCATAGCCTCTCCAAGATTAAATATAAAATTGTCTGTTTTGCATTCAAACCCTTTATAATCCGCCCCCCCCTCCACCTTTCCAGGCTTTTTACGTCTTATTCACCCTACCCTACTCTGTGATCATCTCCATCTCCTGCACTCTCTTACTTCATAACCCAGATAAAATCCCAGCTTCCACAAAAAACCTTTTACCTCAGCCTTCTTAATACTAGTGTCAGCCTTTTTATTGATTATCATCAATTTATCATCTATCTATCTATCTGTCTATCTATCTATCTATCTCTCTGTCTATCAATCTTATTTGTGTGTAATAGTCTGTATACTTTCTCCCCAATTACACATTGAATTCTGTGAGAAAAGCAACCATTTTTGCCTTTCTTTGTACTTAAAACAATGCTTGGTCATAAGCCTTTAACAAAGGCTTATTAACTGAGTGACTGTTTCTTTAATATAATAATAATAACAATATTTATATAGTGCGTACTATATGCCAAGCCCTGTGCTAAGTACTTTGCAAATATTATCTCATTTTATCTTCACAACAACCTGGGAGGGAGGTACTATGTTTATCTTCAGTGTACAGTGGAAGTAACTGAGGCAAACTGAAGTTAAGTCACTTACCCAAAGTCACATAAATAGTAAGTGTTTGAGGCCAGATTTGAACTCAGGTCTTCCTAACACCAGGACAGAAATTCTAGCTCCTGTGCCACCTAGTTGACAACATAGTTATTTAAAACAGTAGAAGTGAAATCCATGGATTCTAATTGCAGATCTAGAGGTTTTTTTGCCAAACCGTACTTTCTTTCTTGGAAATTTTGAATTTTTAGAAGCCACCTTTTAACCAATAATTAATATTCATGAATACCCTTTGGCTAAAACCACCATGTGCAATGAAATAATAAGTGTATATGCACTAAATGTCATAATATGAATATTCAAAAAGGAGAAACTAAAGAAACTGTAAAGATATAAATAGTAACACAATAATTAGGAGACTCCAATCTTCCACTCTTAGAATTTGATAAATCTAACAAGAAGAGAAAAAGAAAAATATAGAATTCTTCATGCCATTTGGTACTTCAATTTTCAATAATGATATTGCATTATCTATGGTGCATAATATATTTATGAATATAAATTACCTCTTAAAAGTTGGGCAAGGTTTTGTAAAGGTCACACGCAATATCATAATGTTGTGACAGGGAATTAAGAAAAAAAGATCAACTGATACAGTGCTGTATTTGCTGTATGAGGGCATTACTTCTCAAGATATTTTCACACTGACACCTGAAATTGATACAGTCAAATCCTTCCACACTCAAAAGGGAAATCACATAATAATGGTCAGAGTGTAAGACTTGTGGTCAGGAAAACCTGAGTTTGCTCACCTCCCTTGGATATTTCTTAGCTATGTGTACCTCAGTATATTACAACTTCTTTTAACCCCTCAGGTATTTATAATATGTAAAATAGAGGGGAAAAATAGTATCTATACCTCATGAGGTTATTTTGAAGATCTAATGCTTTTGAATATAATAATAATTCATATTAATTTATGTAAATTCTTTCATAGACTTTGAAGTGTTACATAAATGTAAACTATAATTATTTTTAAACATTTTTACTTAAAGTTTTGAGTTCCAAATTCTATCCCTCCCTTTCTTCCCTCCTCTGTGAGATGGTAAGCAATCAGATATAGACTATACATGTGCAATTATGTAAAACATTTCCCTATTTGTCATTTTGTACAAGAAGACTCAAATAATTGGGGAATGACTTGTATTTTTATAACTTTGGCTCAGTGCTCTACATGTATGAGAAATGAGGCCTTTATCAGAGAGATTTGTCGCAAAAAACTTTCCCCCAGTTTTCTGCTTACCTTATTATTTTGGTTACATTGATTTTGTTTGTGCAAACACTTCTATTTTATATAATCAAAATTATCTATTTTACATTTTGTAATGCTTTCCATATCTTCTTTGGTTCTAAATTCTTCCCTTATCCATAAATCTGATAGATAAACATGCTTTCTTAATTTGCTTATGGTATTATCCTTAATGTATAGATCATGTACCCATTTTGACCTTATCTTGGTATATGGTAGGGTATAAAAAATACCTAGTTTCTGCCATACTGTTTTCCAGTTTTCCTAACAGTTTTTGTCAAATAATGGGTTTTTGTTCTAAAAGTTTGAATCTTTGGATTTATCATATAATAGATTACTGTGGTCATTTACTGTAATGTAATTTGTACCTAATCTAGTCCACTAATCCACCACTCTCTTTCTTATATGGTACCAGATTGTTTCAATAATTACCACTTTAGAATACAATATGAGATCTGGTATGCCTGGACTACCTTCTTTTGCATTTTTTTAATTCATTCCCTTGATATCCTTGAGCTTTCATTCTTCCAATGAATTTTGTTATTATTTTTCTAACTCTAAATTATTTTTTGATAGTTTGATTTATATGCCACTGAATAAATACAGTGACTTAGGTAGAACTGTCATTTTTATTATATTAGCTCAGCCTACATGAGCAATAAATACTTTTCCAATTGTTTAGATCTGACTTTATCTGAATGAAAAATGTTGTATTGTTGTGTTCATATAGTTACTGGGTTTGTCTTGGAAGGTAGACTCCCAAGTATTTTATATTGTCTTCAGCTATTTTAAATGGAATTTCTCCTTCTATTTTGTTGCTGATCTTTGTTGGATGTATGTGCATCACACACACACACACACACACACACGTATATATAAATAGATAGATAGATGTATATGTATATGCTGATTATTTATGTAGGTTTATTTTGTATTCTGCAACTTTGCTAAAATTGCTAATAATTTCAAGTATTTTTGGTTGCTTCTCTAGTATTCTCTAAGTATACCATCATTTCATCTATAAAGAGTGACAGTTTTGTTTCTTCACTGTCTATTCTAATTTTTTCAATTTCTTTTTCTTCTCTAATTACTAAAGCTAACATTGCTAGTATGATATTAAGTGATAGAGGTGGTAATGGGCATCTTTGCTTCACCCTTGATTGTATTGGGAAGGCTTCTAGCTTATCCCCATTACAGAAAACACTAATGGTTTAGGTAAATATTACTTATCATTTTAAGGTAAGCTCCATTTATTCCTACATTCTCTTGTATTTTAATAGGAGTATGTGCTATATTTTGTCAAATGCTTTTTTGCATCTATTGAGATAATTATATGATTTCTGTTGGTTTTGTTATTAAATTGACAATTATGCTGGTAGTTTTCCTAATACTGAACCATCCCTGCATTTCTGGTATAAATCCCACCTGGTCATAGTGTATGATCATTGTAATATATTGTTTTAATCCCATTACTAGAATTTTATTTAAAATTTTGCATCAATATTCATGAGGGAAATTAATCTATAATTTTCTTTCTCTGTTTTGGTTCAGCACCATATTTATGTTATAAAAGGAATTTGGTAGAACTCCACCTGTTTTTTAAAATTGTTTGTGTAGTATTGGAATTAATCATTCTTTGAATTTTCAGTAGAATTCACTTGTGAATCCATCTGGTCCTGGGGAGTTTTTCTTAAGAAGTTCACTGATGACTTGTTCAATTTCTTTTTCTAAGACTGGATTATTTAAGTATTTTATTTCTTCTGTTAGTCTGGGGTGAACTATAATTATTACTTTGATGAAGAAAAATGTTAGGAATATTCAAGCATTTTCAAATTTCAGTTTAAGGAAAAAAAACATGTTTCAGTAATTCTTGTTCATCACTTTGTGTATTCCTCTATAAACATAAAGCTTTCTTAATCTTTGTGAATGTTTAAACTTTAAATACTACAAGTGTATAGAACCAGCTCACAAATGATACCTGAAAGCAAATTTTATGGAGTTTGCGCCAACTATAATACACATGTAAATTTACGCTGGAGTGACAGGTGTGAAAGTAAATAAACTGTTCCCAGTGGCAGGGCAAAAAAATTCAAATCTGTATCAGTGTTGAGAGGAAAATTCTATTTTTCTTAAATATCTTTTACAGGCACTGTCTACCTCCAACTGCATCTCCGAACTGGCTGCAGACACTCTTTGTGTAGTCTGCATTTTGACTATAGCCTTATGAATTCTAGTCGTTTTCTTTCAGTGTTTGTTTCTGTACCAAATGTGGGCCTGTTTTTTCATATAAAAAGCAGTAGGTGTTTAAGCCTCGATAAAAGTTCTCAGATACATTCTTTGCAAATGCTAATTATGAAGAAGAAAATGTTCCAGGGTTTCTTAGGAAATCAATACTTTATTACACAATAATTGCATCTGCAAGTTTAATGCTCTCCATAAGCCCCAGACAGAATGAAAGAGGTCATTCGGTGAGATGGTGCAAATGGTTGTTGCCTGACCTGGAAAGCCTTCTAGAATTTGAGGCCTAGTAAAGTGCCGAGATGTCATTAAAATATTTTCACAAGTACAACATTTATTATGGAAACCAAATTGCAAGAACATCTGTCTGGATGACACTTTGGCCTAGTGCTGGATATAAACCTGGTAACAGTTATAATTGAAACGGCAGCTTCATTATTTTCTCAAGATCTCTGATTCTTCATTTGCCTCACAGAGCTATTTGTTTCTCAAAGGAATAGTAGTTAACTTCCCCCCCAAAAAAATCTTCCCCTAGCAAAGGCCTCAGTTATTTCAGCATTCAACCAAAAAGTTGTAGAAGATCAACAGAGAAAAGGAACGCTGGAGGGCATAGAAGAGAGCTAAAAAATCATTCTTCCAAGAACTTCTGGGTCACTGTCTAATTGATACGCCTATTGGCAGGCCTTAAATTTAAGTGGGTTCCAACTTCACAGGCAGCTACCTCTTATTCTTCACCCAGCCATGTGTGATGACTTTAGGCAGTTAGCAGGGATTCAGAACAACTAACCATCACCACCTAAAGCGCTCAGGCCTTGAGAATTGTACCATAACAAAATACCGAAAACAGTTGTTTTTCCATTATGATCTTCTGCCCAGCATTTATTATCATTTTTTATTGCACACTTTTAAAGGCAATGGTCCATTTTACTTAGATCATTAATTTGCAAAAATCACGAGATATGTGCAGAGATGGTATTCTTTATGGGGCATGTTATCCCCTGATAGGACCCCACAGGAAATGAGCTGTAATGCTGTACACATTACATGAAGAGTCTCTATGACGATGGGCTGCACTGTTCTCCCCCAAATAGGAATCCTTCATTAGGACTGGGGCACTTACAGAGAAATAATAAAGCTGAATGAATAAATATGGAAAAAGCACAAAGAAGCTGCCTGTGATTAGCTCAGTTTGGCTACTCATTTTTTCTAAGAGGCAAATAAGTTTCTTTCTACCAGTTCACTAATAATTACAGCAAATAAGTTTAGCTATAAAACCACTGTATTTAAACACAACCTAGGCAAAATTCAAGCAATCTTCTCCACGTCTTTAATATGGTTGTTTGGTTAGCTCTTGGATGTGACTAAATAGAATCCCCATTCCATCACTGTCCCTCCTGGATTATAACTAAATTGGAACATTCCTTCCTAGTTTCTGACCCAGAGAAATAAGAATATTCAGGTCTATGTGGCATATGTGGGGTTAGCTCTTAAAGAAACATTGGAACTTTGGAATATAGCATTTTATACCTTCAACTTTCTCTGTCCTATGAGAGATTAGCTGAGGGGCTAGAACTGAAGTAGAAATTTAAAATTATATATGGACTTGATAATTTTGTTGACTATTTAAAATATGGTTATAATGTGTATGTTTTAAATGGTTCCAGAATTTCATTTTTTGCTTATGTTTGTCTATCTATCTCTCTGATATATCTATCATCTATTCAGCTACTTATAAATTAGTTGATCCATCCAACGGAGGGTGTGCTGATAAATGCTTATCAATCTGCTCAACAAGTAAGAATATACACTTTTAAATTTAATCTGGATTGTTAGCATCTATCTTTTTTTTTAGGTCTATATAATAAAAAAATAATTCAAGTTCTAAATTATACTGTTTGGTGATATCTGAGATGTAAATGCTAATACTTACAATTTAACAATCAACTAAGCAGGTTAGATCTGACTCTGGCACACCTCTCCAGCTATCCCTCAATTCTCTCTACTTCTATTCCCAAGGTACACAATGTTGCGGGAGTGCTATAAAACCAATCTGGACCCCTAGCTTTTTTGGATCTCTCCCTTTCATCTTCTTCCTCCAAACTCACTGGTTCTTGCCCAATCTCGGAATGCACTTCCTGGATCAACTTTACCTGCTGAAGTCCTCTGCCTACAAGGACCCAGCCAAGTGCTTCCTCTTCCATTGAAGCCTTACCCTGACTTCCATAGTGGAAAGTATCCTTGGTTCATTTTCCCTCTCAGAAAACATTGTGAAGATCTCTCCTTAGGCCCTATCCCATTCTATCTTGTACACTACTTATGTATATACAGGCTATATCCTCCCTCTCCTACTCTGTGCCCCCACTACACTAGAGGTTATATTGGATTTCATCTTCACTTAAGTCAATCAATGAATTGATTTAATGCAATAAGACAAACATTTGTTAAGTCACAGCTATGCACAAAGCAGGCCTTTAGGTGGCTCAGTGAATAGAGCACTTGGCCTGGAGTCAGGTAAGACTGGAGTTCAAATGTAGCTTCAGACACTACTGGGCAAGTCACTTAACCTCTGTTTGCCTTAATCCACTGGAGAAGGAAATGGTAAAACTCTCCAGTGTCTTTGCCGAGAAAACCCCACGGACAGTATGGTCCACAGGGTCACAAAAAATCAGACGTGACTGAACAACAAAAATCTACAAGGCAGCATGCAAAGTACTAGGGATAAAATCTCCATTTCCTCTAGCTTATATGTAGCGAATATGAACCCTTTAGTCTCTGGGAATCCTAGGGGAAAAAAAACTGCTTTTCATGGCAAGACAAAACTCAACCCTGTCTATTACTGATGATTATCAATACGACAGTTAGAGAAGCCCTGGTTATCATACTTGCTAGCCCTGTCTCAATCAAGAAGTTTGATTGCACTTGCTGTTTGAGATGCCATTGCTGGCATTGACAAGTCATTGCAGAAATGAAAGAAGGAGTGGATGAGACATTAGGAGAAAGATAGACAATGAGACATTTCTATGCACTGATGTGACTTCTGCTTTTTTGTCTTTCACCACATTGCTGGACATTTGTCTACTTATCCACAGAAACCAGGTATCAATTTTTCTTCATTCTTTTCCATTCACTTGGCACATACAGTACACAAAGTTTTATACTGAATAGACAAAAGCTAAAAACCATTGTAGACAAGAGCTTCCAAGATGAATAGAGGACGCAGAAAATCAAATCCTCCGTTTTTAGTACAAGTTATCAGTTTAAGATGTAAACTATAATATCTGAAGCCACTTTGAGAGGTCATCAAGGACATTTGCATGCTTTTAAGCATGAGCATATACACCTAAACCATCCCAGATGACAGCTACCTCCTCTGATTCTTAGAAGTCTCTGGGGGAAACATTGATAATTTGTTCTATTAGAGTTAGCAAAATGGAAATATTCATGGTGACTGGCTTAATTCCCTCTTTCTCCAATTTAACTCAGGCTTGATCATATTAAGAGGAAAACAGCCTTGAGTTCTGAAGTTCCTAATTTCAAAAACCTATTGTTGTGCCTTAATTTTTTACTTTGGTCTCAGTAGTTATAATTTGAGCCCCCCTTCATCACTTCTCCAATAATGCCTGCCAACCACAAGAATGCAGTAATAAAAATTATCTTCAGAGGTATGTTGTTGGCAAGGATAATCTAGCTGGTATGCTACCCATACTGAGTCAGTGAGCCAGGCTGAAAAACTTTAAAATGTCCTATGAGAAAAGCTATTATGCAATGTAGCTCCAATTTTGGAATGGAACATTATGTCCCTTGAAAAAGAAATTTCCAAAATCAAAGAGCAGGTGGGAGTATATTTGAAGGCAGGATACCTTTCTGACATCATTGAAATTATAATATTAAATGTATCATTAAAACAATATTCTTGTGCCTTCCTCTTATTTTCCAAAGTATGCAACAAATGAGCTGAGCTATGTGTGTCTGGATTTGTGGGTGGGGAGACACAGAGTAAGAACATTTTGAAATGAGGCTAAGTCCTATAGCAGACATACATAGTGAGAAATCAGACCAGAGGTCATGTGATGTCCAGGCATGCAGAAATCCTCAGAATTGAATCAACATATTATGAAGCAAATGAGAAGGGAGCTAGGAGATTGGAAAGGCAAACCATGCAATGACTTAAGATGCATTGATTACACAGGTGTTTCAAGCCCAATGATCGGTGTGAAAGAAGAGTTGATAACAACCACCACAACACATATTTGTAGAGCACATTCAATTTTGAGAATATTTTGGATCTCATTTCATTTTCTCCTCATCCTAACTCTCAAAGAAAAGGTATTGTATTACTATCCCCATTTTACATATAAGAAAGTGGAGTCACAGAAAAGTTTAATGACTTCCACAAGGTGCAAAACACTAGCAAAGCTGAGGTTAGAACTCAAGTACTTTTTTTCTCCTTTTAAACCAGGCTTTGGAGGTGGAGCCAAGATGGCAGTGTAGGAGCAGCAACATATCACAGCTCTCACATAGCCACTCCAAAATACCCATAAAATACGACTCTAAACTATTTCTAGAACTCCAAAACACACACAAATACACTTTCCACTAAAGTTAGCTCGGCTACAAAGAACCATATCAGCACTGTGAACCAAAACCAGCCTAGCCTGAAATCATAGCTGTGCCCTGGGGCAGCTGGACAAGAGGAGCCGAGCCCCGGCTGGAGCTTCTGGTGAGCGGATTGGTGGCAGCTGCAGCAGGATCCAGAATTAGGTCAGTGAGGCTTGCAAAACTGGGGGAGAAAAGCCTCCAGAGAAAGGAGGCTGCAGAACTGGAGGTCTTGCACCTGCCTCCACACTGCTGCT
Organism: Pseudochirops cupreus; assembly: GCA_028627135.1. Lineage (NCBI taxonomy): Eukaryota > Metazoa > Chordata > Mammalia > Diprotodontia > Pseudocheiridae > Pseudochirops > Pseudochirops cupreus. Next base: position 95,746,314 of record CM053581.1, on the reverse strand, counting down.
TCAGATCTCTCGGCCTGCAGACTGCAGGGGGACCAAGCGATCATTCAGAGGCCAAATGCTCTTGGGTTGAGCAGCCTGGATCTGGATCGTGGTCTTGGGCTTTGGTCCTGTGGTTTTTGTTTTTTTTTTTATCAGTGAGCCAGAGTGGGGTAGGGACACAGCAACCTCCTAAGAGTTCCAGCAGCTGGGAAAACCCCAGCGATTTGGGACAGAGCTTTCCCCTCTGGAAGCAGAGCTCCACGAAGATTTAAAAAAAAAATCATGGACTAACCAACCATGAATAAGAATAAGCATAAGAAGCAAAGTAAGAACAGCAACCAAACCCTAGATTCCTTCTTTGGGAAAAAGAAGGATCAAGGCAGAGAGCTGGAGGAGGA
>CM053581.1:95697534-95745437 GCA_028627135.1 Pseudochirops cupreus | reverse complement strand
TTGTCCTTCCAGTGGGGGTGGGTGATGAGGGAGGAAGAGAAAGAATCTAGAATCTAAAGTTCTATAATCAAATGTTAAAAATATATATGTATATATGTATATATATATATATATGCAATTATTATTATTATTATTATTATTAACTACATCCAACTGGAACTTGAGATACACAGGCACTGTGGTTGGGAGATCCATCCTGCCCTATTGGAAAGTCAGAGGTGTCAGGGGGGAAGACATAGGAGAGAATAGATTGGGGGAGAGGGGATACACTGGGATGGCTGTTTTGGGGCGGTGGGTAGGGGAAAGCTGGGGAGAAAATTTGTAACTCAAAATTTCATGGAAATGAATGATGTAAACTAAACTAAAATAAAAAAAATTATTTAAGAAAAAAAAAAGTAAAGCAGGCTTCTTAAATATCAATGAATGAAGCAATCAGAACCTTTTATTTAACTACAAAAGAGGATCAGGTGCCTAGGGTTTTACTAGAAAGTAAAAGAATGGTGGTGCAATGGACAAAGCATTATCCCTAAAGTCAGAAGGACCTGGGCTCAAATCCAGCTTCAGATGCTTACTAAGTTATGTGACTCTGGACAAGTTACCTAACCCTGTTTGCCTCACTTTCCTCATCTGTAAAATGATCTGGAGAAAGAAATGGCAAACCACTCCAGTATCTTTGCCAGGAGAACTTCAAATGGGGTCACAGAGAGTCAGACATCACTGAAATAACTCAACAAGAGCAAAGAACATTATAATTTATCTTGTGGGGGAAAGATTGTTGTTGTTCATTCTTCATTCTCAAAGAGGACCAATGACATCAGGAGGGTGATGCCTTGACTTGCAAGTGAATTGGATTTAAGTGACATACAGAGATGAAAAGTCATCATCCTCACTCTCCTCCAACTGCAAGGAAATAGAAAGATCACCTTGGTCACAGAAGATGAAAGGAGGAAAAATGGGATTAACAAAATAAGAATCTGAGAATGGGTGCTCTTGTGGGTACAGAAGGGTTTCATGAAGCAGCTCATTTCACTTTTGATATACCTGGGACTTTTCCTTACATCATACTAAAAGCTTTCTCTGCAATTTCATCTACTGCTCCTCATCCTACCCTCTGGGGCCAAGCTAACAAATTTAATCCCTTTTCAATGAGACACTTCTTCCGATCCTTTGTTACTGAGTGACTCCTAAAATTACCTCTTCTTTAAGCTGTATATCCCCAGTTCCTTCCCATTGATCATCATAGGGAGTGGTCCCTAGGTGTTTACCTTCTCCTAAATATACACTCATTCATCAGTGCCCTTTTGTTCCAATCACAAATACAGTCTTGCCAGACTCTAATTTTCCTCATGTTGAAGACTGTCTTTTTAACATAGCCTATGACAGGGATCAGAAAACTACATACAACTCATGGACCAAATCTAGCTTTCCTTCTGTTTTTTCATTGCCCTAAGAGCCAAGAATAGTTTTTGCATTTGTAAATAAATGGATTTGGCTCCTGCGCCCCAGTTTGTCTGGTCTAAGATCACATTAGCTTTGGAAGCTGTCATGTTGCAATCATATCAAGCTTGCTGTCCATGAATGCTCTTAGTTATTTTTTTTTTACATAAACTGCTGTGCTTTCTAGGTTTTTCTCCCAAATCCTGTTCTTATATTGTTGATTCTTTGAACCTAAGTGTAAGACTTTACATTTATCCTTATTAAATTCAGTCTTATTAAATTTAGACCATTTAGGCTCCTCATTCTATTTCTTCTCCTTTCTAGAGTTTTTTTTGACAAGGAATTAAGCAATTGAACATTATTGTTTCATTCTTTCAGACTAGCAATAAGTTTACTTGGTAGAGCTATCAGGTTCATATTGTGGGTAAGTATATTGAACATTTAGTGCAGTTTTCAGAATCCCTACTAACCAGAGATACTCTCATCGTTCCATGAATGTCTATTTAGCGACCTTTTCAAACATTGACGATAGTCCTCAGAGCTTATTTAGCTTAGATATTGTTTCTTCCTGTGGTCCTTAGATGGTCCTGTGACTTTGCCGGAACACATAGGCAGAACAGGTCAGGGCTAGGTCTATGGAGACCAGTCACTGTCACAATTGCTTCCTCTCTTGCTAATGATAATGCAAAACACTCTCTTGACACTATCTAAATATATAGAACTTCCTCACTTACTGTTACTTCTTTTTTCTGAGGAGACTGATAATGTCTTCTGCTCTTCTTTAGCCTTCCTGGTCAATGCTGAAATTCAGTTTTTCTGTTTTATCTATATCCACCCATTGCCTGATCTTTCTACTCAGATAATTCCTTATCCATAAAGGATTGGTAATAATCATTGAAACTACAGCTGGTTCTTTTAACTAGAAGATTCCACCTGTGATTAAACCGATCGAGGAAACCTCTATTTAGAAAGCTGCCTGGCATTCCATTGTTGGTTACTTTCCATCACCATTATCAAATTATTCAAGGTTCTTTCTTCTTTACACCAAAACCTTAGGTTTATGGTCTTTCCCCTTTGCTACCCTCTAGTGAGTTGTGAGTACCATTTATAGTGTAAGAACTACTGTGCTGACTTCAGAAAAAACCTGGAAAAATTTATATGAACTGATGCTGAGTGAGGGGAGCAGAACCAGGAGAATATTACACACAGTTACTGCCACATTGTGTGATGACTAACTTTGATAGACTTGGCTCCTCTCAGCAAAGCAGGGTTCTAAGACAACTCCAAAAGGCTCAAGATGGAAAATGCTATTGACATCCAGAGAAAGAATTATGGAGTCTGAATGCAAATTGCAACATACTCTTTGCTCTCTCTTTTGTATTTTGTTTTGTTTCTTCTTTCTCATGGTTCATTCCATTAGTTATAATTCTTTACAACATGGCTAATGTGAAAATATGTTTAATATGAATGTATATGTAGAGCTTATATCAGATCACATGCCATCTTTGGAAGGGAGGAGGGAATGGAGGGAGAGTTTGTGGAACTGAATGTTGAAAACTAAAAATAAATTTTAAAAATGGGGGGAAGCAGTAAGAACTACCTTACTTCTGTATGAAGTAACCTCAGGGCCCAAACTATATAATCTCTTTAGTCAAACAATTTAACGCAATGATCAGACCTCATTTTAATTCCTGCTCCCTCCTTTCTCTTCTAATCTTAAATCCCCTTCACTGATGAAGTATTCATGTCTGTTCAGTTGTTTTCAGTTGTGTCTAACTCTTCCTGACCCCATTTGGAGTTTTCTGGGCAAAGATACTGGAGTGGTTTGCCATTTTCTTCTCCAGCTCATTTTACAGATTAGGAAACTGAGGCAAACAAGGTTAAGTGACTTGCCCAGGGTCACACAGCTAGTAAGTGTCTGAGGTCAGATTTGAATTCAGGAAAATGAGTCTTCCTGACTCTAGACCTGGTAGTGTCACCTAATTTCTCTCTACTCCACCACCTAGCTGCCCTTCTGATGAAATAAAGCCTTTTAAATATGAGTATATTTCTATATTTCCACAGGCAATTTTCAGTTTGCAAAATCTTTAATGATATATGATTTCATTTGATCCTTACAACAAACCTACGAGGTAGGAAAACAGTTTATTGTTTCATTTGATGGATGAGGAAATTGTAAATCTGAATAGCTTGTTCTAGTTCATGAAACTAATGAAATATGGAGTCTGGACTACAACTCAGTTCATTTTCTGCTCTTTGCTGTTTCCATTATGTTGTAGGAGGAGCCTCTCTTCTCTTTCCATGTGGCCTTTCAATTCTTTCCATTGGTTTTACCTGATTACCATCTTGATCATCTGATAAATATCTAGAGTCTTTTGGGTGGTGCTCATTAACGCAACTGATTCACTCATTAGCAACAGTGTTTCTCTGTGTGTTGGATATCCAGGATCCCAGTGATCATTGAAATTCATTTACTAACTTATTAAGAATCTTGATGCTTGCTGGACTGGTTTTGCAAATGGGGGCAAAACTTCTTTTTAAAGGGGTATTAGCAAAAAGATTTGTCTCCTATCAAAGGCTTTTTTGGGTTGTTTTTTGTTTTTTGGTAAACCACCCACAATCTCTGCGCTGCAGAAAGTAAATTCAGGTCCCTAGAAAATACTTAGCTTATTTAGTGCAGAAGGGGACGCTCCAGGGAAGATAGAGGGTTCATATAGCTTGGGCCCCTTCATCACCCTCTTGAAATCAGAGTCCCATGAGGACAGATAGCTTGCAAGGTAGAGCAATGGAGCTGAGGACCTTGAGGCAGAGGGCAAAAATGAACACACTGAGCAAAAAGGAAAAACACACAAACAACTAACTCATCCAGAGCCAATGACCTGCTGAATGGGGTTGGAAGGACATAAGAGCCAAATGCTATTTTTCTTAAAGAAAGAAAAACAATTAACTAGAAAAATGGCTCAGCCAGTCCTTAGGTCTGGTGTCAGAAAATCCTTCTTCCAGCTGTTCCTGCCCTTTTCACTCTTATTACTCTATCGAGCTGGCAGAATGATGGAAGAAGGAGAGGGAGAGGGGGAAAAGGAGAGGGAGGGAGAGAAAAAGGGAGAGGGAGGGAGGAAGGGAGAGAGAAAAACAGAGAGAAAGAATGAGATAGGGATAAAAGGGAGGGAAGAGGGGAGAGAGAAAGAGAGAGAGGGAGGAAGGAAGAGAACGAGAAAGAAAGAGGGAGGGAGGAAGGGGGAGAGAGAGAGAGAGAGAGAGAGAGAGAGAGAGAGAGAGAGAGGGAGAGAGAGAGAGAGAGAGAGAAATTTTCATATCTTTTAGGATTCTTCAAAGCTGTCATGAAGTGAAATCCAGATGAATCTAATACTGCCAGACTACTGTATGTTAATCCTGGAGATAAGCAGGCACATCATAGAAGAAGATCCCAGGGGCCAGCTCTGCTTTCAACTCTGGAGTAAGGTGGGGGCAGGGAGGAGAAAAGATGGGAAGCAAAGCTCTGCTCTCTAAGCAGTCTGCCATTCAAAGCCACCATTCAAGTGATTAGGAGGGGGTGGGGAAACATGTTAATAACAATCAGTTCACTGAATGTGGATATTTCTAGAATCCATGTGACAAACAAAATCAGATGGGCCTGTAAGACATGAAGCCATTTGTCTAAAAGCCACAGTGTGGGAGGGGAAGGTGGAGAGTATACATAATATAAAATCTAGGGTGATTTGGGTGCTTGGAAGGCAGTTCCCCCTAAGTGAAATTCCTGCTATCTAGCTCAGCCAGTTGTTGAATGTCCTCTCCAGTCCTCTCCTTCAGCCCCAATCCTACCATCCTCAAACACCCAACTGAAAATGCACTTTTTCCAGGAAGATTTTAACTATTCAGATCTCTTTGCATCACACCCTTCTTTGTATTCCTACTATTTTTACCATCTGTATTACCCAATCTCTCCCTGGATTATATACTGGTTTCTGTCTTTCACCATTTGTTTCATGGGTGTAAACCTGATTTCCCCAATTTGACCATACAGTTCTCAAGGACAGGAATAATGGCTTCCAATTCCATCCCCATGGCCCTCAACAACTCTATTTTTAATCCACAGGAGTAATTCAGAATGAGGGTCAAGACAAAGGCCATCATAAAAAGGAAGAAGATAAATAAACCCAAACTTTCACCAGATTGGAAGAAAAAACAACAAAGATCAAAATCCAGTAGAGAGTAGACGTGTGAAGTTTGGCTAAAAGATCAGAGCCAACAAATGGCCTCAATTGAGAAAACAAAAGGATTCAGGATGAGATTGAAGTTATTATACCACACATTCCCCACCTTTTGTTCCATTCTAACCTGGCTTTATCAGCAGAGATAGCAGCCCGAACAGCTATTTAAATCTGTTATTTTCCATTTCAGGTTCCATTCAACAAAGATTTGCGTAATATGTAATATGTTGCAAGTTCAGAGTACTTCTTTCATATCCCTACATCATCTAGTCAGGGCTGAATACATAGTGAGAGCTCAGTGGATTCCTCATAAGTTGAGTGCTGTCCAAGTTGTTGACTTCTGTGAGGGTGAGGTGCTTCTTGGATCCCAAAGCAGTCAACCAGAAGCAGTACAACTCAACAATCTCTCCCCAAAATGCTGTGCACTGAGCTAAAGAAGCCCAGTGCTAGGAGTGATTATCAGTTTTATACAGAATGGAATTGAATGGCTGAGCAAGGCACAATGATCATCAAGGATTCACAAAGTGGGAAGGGCACTGTATTGGGAGTCAAAGGACCTGTATTTCATTCCTGGCCCTGGTATTTATTATCTGTGTAGCCTCAGGTAAGTCACAACCTTCCCAGCCCTTAGTTTCCTCATATGTAAAAGAAGTAAACTGGAGTAGATGCTCTCTGTGGTCTCTTTGAGTTCTAAATCAATAACCCTAAGATTCCAGTCACTTTTACCTGTTCCTTCCTTGCTGCTGCTGGAGAGAGAAGATGTCACCATTTCAGTGAGCCATCAAAGCCAACATCATGAAATTCCCCCAAGTTCCCAAGTCCCTAAGCACTGCTTTCCCAATTACTCTTTCCTGTCTCTGGAACAGTGAGCTGAGACTGACACTGTTACAAATTGTTCCTTGTTACAAATCCTAAAATGCGTAATGGTGCCTCTTTGCAGGGAAGCAAAGCGACTTGTGAGAATAGATGGCATTCTATATTTATAAATGGGGGTAGAGAGGTTTGCCAGTTAGACAAGCTGGCCTGGAATTCCAAGAGTGAGTCCACGATAATCAAGGCAAAGGAGCATTTGATGCCTTGGTTCCTTGCCCTGTTGCATCCCAAATGCTATCCAACCAGTAGCATCATACGAACTTTTATCTAGGTTGGTATGATTGTCCCTCAAAACTCAGATCCTGTCTGCTCCATTGAAGGGGGGAAAGAAATGGATGCCTTAAAGATAGAACAGTCCATTTTTTAAAAATAGCACAGGGAAATGATAAAAACCATGATAAGTTGGCTCTAGAGACATCGTTCTGTTTCTTTCAAGGAAGTTCAAAAACTGGAGTCAAGAAAAATTTTGTCTTGATGGACAAGAAAGCCAGGGATAGAGAGAAAAAGCTCAGCTCCTTCCCTTGTGGTAATGTCTCTGGGCAGGGCATAGCGTAGCCAAACCAATCAGAATAAGAGCTGGGCTTTCTTCCCGAATAAGTGATTCATGGCAGCATCTCTTGTTTCCCAGTGATCTCTCCCAAGGCAGGCTATGGGGGTCACGTGGGTGGCACAAGTGCTCAGTGGAGGCAGAGGGAAGCAATCATGCTTGTCCCTGCTTGTCTGGCCTAGGCTGGCACCCTTATCTGTCAACTACATTATTCTCCCAGATGCAGAGGCTACTAGTAATGGCCTCAGAGTAGTCTTTAGGTTATCTATTGGCTACCCTACCAGACTTATCCAAAGAACAGAAAGAGTCTTAACACTGTGCTTAAGTACAGTGACATATGGCCTAAACCTCCCTTTTCTGGAAGTGGCAGTGATGAAGGGTATCCTGGCTAAGGGGATTTCAAGTTCCATCTCTTTTCTCTACACCGTGCCTCCTTGCCCCTCCCTGCTCTCTATGGTAATTGTATGAATAGACTCAAAAGATCTTTCAGCTCAGAACATTTTTGTCAGTCCTCTCATGCTTATCAATGTTATACATAACAATACTGTTTCTAATTGTAATGAGCAGAAGTACTTTGGATAGTGTTTAAAAGTTCAATTGAATTGTTGTCTTTTTTTTCCTTGCCAGCAATCTGATTTTCTTTTAGCCTGACCTTTTTGTTTTGCATTTTTATTCCATTGTGAGCCCTGGAGTCCCTTCTTAATCTGCCAGACTAATAAATCATCTGGGCTGGATCTATTTACTTGTCTGTCTGTCTGTCTGACCGCCTGACTTTGTCTATCTCTTTTAAGAGGCTACGCCCATCAAAACTGTATGGAATATGAAGAAGATCCTGTATCTGAGGTCTGTCCCCTTCTTGTGTCTTTTCCTTTAAGACATTTTGAACTTTCTTTTAAAAAAACAAAACTCTAAGTAACTTGATAGAAATATGCATGATAATGTGAAATCTTACCAGCTATTTTCAATTCTGATTAATTGTTCCTCAAAGTACTGCAAGTGATTTATAATTCCATATCTGTATGCAGTTGCCACTGAGACCTCCTTGAGAGCAGGAATGGATTCAATTTCACTAGGGAGGTGATTTGTATGTTTGTTTTTCCTGCACAATCCCTAAATGGTGATCACTTTTTAGTGTTTCCAATCCGGGCCCCAAAGGGGCCAGCCATCCCAGAGAAAGAAATAAGAAATCCTGAATAACCAAAAAGATACAAATGAAAAACTCAAGGAATCCACATGAGCAGGCCAAACTCTGCCAAATAGCCTGACATCCAACTGCCAGTATATGTGAGGAAGGAATCTGACCCTGGGATGCAAATAGGAATTTGGATCTTTTTAAGTTTGGAATGCTTTTTGGTCTAGAGTCAGTGGAAATTTAAATGTGAGCTTCACCCAATTCCAGAAGAGAATGATGATTTGGTGGCTTTTTTGAAGCCCGTCTCATCTTCCACACTGAATTGAGTTGGCGAGGAGGAAGGACAAGGAGCCTATGACTTATAAAAATAAATCAATCAGAAAAGAAATACAGGGCAAGGATAGAATATAGCACTTCACACAGGTTGGGGAAGCAGTCTTAAGGGGATTGGTTCTTCTGTTTTGCCTTTGTAGACATAGCCTAAATGTAGCAAAGTATACTATTTATTGGATAGCATCCATGCAAAATCCTGCTTGGCATCGTAATCATAGGTGAAATGCCCTGGTGTATTAGCTTTGAATGATGTGTCTGGCATGGTACCTTTTAAATATTCCATTGCTACCATAACTAGCAATACTATGCTTTGTCCTATTGTCTCCATATTTTCAAGCTTATTTTCTGAGGGGAGGAGGGAATGACTTGTATTCTAATGGTACTATGTCCTAGTGTCCACAAACATAATCAATGGTTTATCACCAGAGTATTCATTTTCCTGTTTCCTTATTTGATGGTGTGATTTATGCTCTGTAATACATGACAACTGACATCACCAGGGCTTCATCTTCCAATAGATTTAATTTGAGCGCAGGCAGTGGAATGGCAAGTTGGAACCTGACCACTCACCAACAGAGAAGTTGCTAAAGCAAATTGCCACTAATTTTAGTATGTAGTTAATGCAAGTGCAATCTATGTTCAGAAAGGGATATATTGCTTTCCTGGGAAATACTCTTCCACACCAATTATTTTAAGTATTATTTTAGATTAAATACCATCCCCTTCTTCTCTCTCCTTACCTCTGCCGTACCCTTCTCTCTCTCCTACATTACCTGGAACATAATTGACAGCCCTGAATGTCTCTCCTTTACAAAAAGACAATTCACTTTGTGTTCCATTGGAAAAGAAACACATAGGATTATAAACAAGTGGGTGGCTAATATGGCCTAATACTCTCCACAGGCTAGGAAGAAGCAAAGCCTGTGTACTAGCGTTAGCGCATGTCATATGGCAAATTGCAAGACTGGGAGGTCATCAGCAGCAAAACAGGACACATTACATTTCAATAATCACCTACCTTTTCAATAGCATTGGGCTTTCAAATGTCACCTCCAGTTACCGAGAACTAAAATCAAATGGCAAGACTTTTCCCTTCTCTCTCTGAGGAAAGAGCAGCCGACAACTGGTGACAGTTGTCGAAGGGAAAGTACCAATAAATATGAGTTGCATGCTAGAAGCAATTGAGCAAAAGCCAGCTCATCAGCTTCCCAGCATGGATTTTATTTTATTCTAAATCAGATACTCATTAATGGGGACCATTCTTTGAATCATCATTTTATTTACACTAGAGAAATGCAAGACATATTGTCTGGCAATGGAATGAAGAGGTTCTCTCGCTGTTCATTTGTAGGTATTTTCTTTTGTAGCCTCCTGAATTTTCATTCTAATAGAAAACACCCATACCATATGCTCACAAGTAACAACTTAAAATAGAATTGGAGAGTAAATAATCTCTCTCTCTCTCTCTCCCTTTCTTGCTCTCTCTTTCTCTCTCTCTTCCTTCCTTCCTTTCTGCCTTTCCTTCCTTTCATTCTTTCTTCCTTTTTTCCTTTCTTCTTTTGTTTCTTTCTTCCTTTCCTTCCTTTCTTTCCTTCCTTTCTTCTTTTTCCCTTCTTTCCTTCCTCTTTCTTTTTTCTTCCTTTCCTTTCCTTTCCTTCCCTTTCTTTTCCTTTCCTTTCCTTTCCTTTTCTTTCCTTTCTTCTTTTCTCTTTCTTTTTTCTTACTCCCTCCCTCCCTTCCTTCCCTCCTCCCTGCCTTCTTTTTTCCCTTCCTTCCTTTCTTCCTTCCTTTCTTCCTTCCTTCCTTCCTTCCTTCCTTCCTTGCTTTCTTGCTTTCTTTCTTTCTTAAACATAGAAGACAGCACAGGACACCAACAAATATGTACTCTCTTACCCGCCCTAGATGTCAGAATCAAACTGTATAGATCTTCTATTAATGATGAGCACAAGTAGGACCCTTTTAGAGGGCCCTGAGGGAGAGGGAATCATGTACTTGATATGCATGATACAGTGCCTAGGATTCTGGGGGTGCTCTATCATTGTTAAACGATACTAAAATTAAAACCATGGCCATAACCAGCACCAAACTAATCCATATGCAGTTCCATGGGAATCCCATGCCTTTTGAAGCACTGACTTGACATAGGCATTGAGGTTTAAGTACTTGTGATGGAAATCCTTTTCCCAGCCAGTAAGAGTATGGAAAGTTAGAGCTAGAAACCATCTTAGAGGTTTTCCAGTTCAAACCACTCATTTTACAAAAGGGAAAACAGCCTGAGAGATTAAGGGACTTTTGTGGAAGATTCAAACAATGGTAGATTTCTATAGAAATCAAATCTTGGTCTTTGGATGTCAGGTCCAAGACTCACTTCACTACAATGCACTGTTTCTCTCAGTCTTTAAGACAGTGTAGCACTAGGAGATCAGTTTATGGGATGAGTATGGAAACCAGCAGCAGGATTATCAGGGTCCTATTTATTACCTCTAGAATGAAATGCAGACTCTTCAGGTTGGTACTTAAAACCCATTGCCACCTAGCTTCAACCTACCTTTCTCAGCATTATTATGCATTATTTTGCTTCACTTACTCTAAGGCAGTGGTTCTCAACCTTCCTAATGCAGCGACCCTTTAATACTCGTATGTGGTCATATCTGCATGTGGGCGGACCCACCTGGAGATGGATAGAGGAGTGGTGTCTCGGTTCCTAAGACCATGTGGAAATATGTGTTTTCCCATGGTCTTAGGAGACTAGAAGGAAGTCTAGGACTCATTCAGTCCATTCCCCTCATTTTATAGGTGAGATGACCATCCCAAGGTGTTTGTTGTTTAGTCATTTTTCTGCTGTGTCCTACTCTTTGTGACCCCATTTGGGGTTTTCTTGGCAAAGATACTGGAGTGGTTTGTCATTTCCTTTTCCAGCTCATTTTATAGATGAGAAACTGAGGCAAATAGGAGTAAGTGGCTTGCCCAAGGTCATACATTTAGTAAATTCCTAAAGCCAGATTTGAACTCAGGAAAATGAGTCTTCTTGACTCCAGGCTTATGTTCTACCCACCACACCACCTAGATGAGCCAGGATTTGAACCCAAGTCCTCTGACTGTCAATCTGGTACCTTTTCCATTATGTCATACTACTTCAACTCACTTTGCTTTGCTATAGGACCAAAGAGGGTTTTGAAACCCAAGCAAGTATCTTACACATGTTTCACAAACACAAAGAGGTCACAGGTAAAGGAGGCACAGGTAAAAAGAGAAAGGATAAATTGGCACAAGTCTTATTCAGCTGGAAAACTAAATTTATGTATATATACTACTGAGAGCAGGTCAGGGCCGGCCATTCCTGTTGTAAAGAATGACTCATCAAGAGCATTACGTGCAAATTTACAGGTTTGCACGTTTTACAATAAAAGGAATATATGTTTTTAACAGGGCCTTATAGTCTAACAAGCCTTCTCAATAGTTCTTAATATCAAATAAATAGCACAATGCATGTCCCAGAAATCTCCATGGTAAAATGACAGAAAAAAGTGCTGAGCTGAGGGAAAGGATGAGACCTCGATTTTAGTCCTAGATGTGCTTAGACCTGTGGGACCTTGTATGTGTCTTTCAGTCTTTCTGGGCCCATTTCTCCATCTGTAACTTGAGAGTGGGGTTCTTAGAAGAGATATTGATTGAACTGAAAGTTGTTATAAGCTCCCCAATTCTTTGATTTGTGAAGCTTCTTTGCAAGCTCTGAGAACATGAGCACACGTGAGACTCAACAATAACAGTTTAATCTTCAGCCGGTCCCCTTTGATGCTGACATCAATCTTGTTACATCAATTTGACACCCTAACCCATGGCTCTTGAAAGCAGGGTGCTGACACTGCCAGGAGAAAGTAAGGACAAACAGCAGCAGGAGGTCTGAGAATGACTCGAACCAGTTATTTCTGAGTTGTCAGATGAGAAACATGGGCGGAGTGTCTGAAATCTCACCTCAAATTTGAAATGTGGCTCAAGTGGGACTTGAGCCACATTTGGTGGTATAGTGCATGTGAGTACAGAAGTGAGAAATGGGCCATGAAGATATTACTTTGGCCATGTTTTGACACATAAGCTAGATAAATGGCCTAAATTTTGTGTTATAAAGTATTGCAACAGAGGTCAGTTTCTCTTCTTAGACTGGGGGCTACCATTGTGAGAGCTTGACCCACCACAAAAAATATCAGGCAGATTTGTGCTTCAGAAATAACTGGCCCAATCCTGCTCTGCCAACATCCTTATATATTTCTTCTGCATGTGCTAATTCTTTTGAAGGTGATGGGAGCTCTTTGCATGGAAGATATATGCAGTTCCATGGAGGGAATTGAGATCCTAATTATCTGCAGCTGACAACCTTTCAGGGCCTGTTATAAAAGTAACGTCTGCACTAGGCCCTTAGAGCCCTATATCCCAACTCCAGGGAGTTCAGAGAGAGCAACCAGGAATGATTCTGAGGGGCTGATTTATCAGGGAAGATTAAAAGAGTTACATATATAGCCTGGTTAAACAATGACGAAGGGGGAGCTAGATAATGGTCTACAGAATGCACAGAGGGCCAAAAATCTAGGGAGATTTATCTATCTTGGTACAAGTTTGAGTACTTGGAAGAATGGAATGAAATGGAGAGAAGGAAAGTTCAGAGTAAATATCTAGGAAACTTTCTAGTAGATTTATTAGATAGAGGGGCAACTTTCCAAGTGAAGCTATAAGAGAGCCATCAACTCACCATGGAGGGGAAAGACAAGGAGAATTCATGAGTATGTCTTTCTTCATCATTATGAGAATGGTAATGAGGCATGGTTTTCTACCTTGAATCTTTCTTTGTAATGTTTTTTAGGATGTCCTTAGGTACCAGAACACACCTTATTCTGCTCTCAGGACAACATCCTAGGGCAAGAAGGACCTTAAGAAACCATTTAATTCATGCTTCTTAAATGCTAATCATTCCAGAACTATATTTTTTTTTATGAAGACTGAGAAGAGAGAGGAGAGGAGAGGAAGAGGAAGAAGGGAGGAGAAGAAAGGAGAGGAAAGGGGAAATGAGAGAAGAGAAGAGAAGAGAAGAGAAGAGAAGAGAAGAGAAGAGAAGAAAAGAGAAGAAAAGAAAAGAGAGAAAAGTCATATTGGGAACCCACTTCAGAATCACATAAGTGATAAGCTTGGACATTAGGAGAGAATACCAAAAGAGGAACTTTTAAAAGTTCGGTATTTCCCTAGCTCTGCCTCAATCTCACACAGTTCTGCGTTGGAAGTATCTGCCAACTTGCTGACTCTCTGAACAGTGTGATTAATTCTATTCAGAAATGAATTGAGAGGCTTTTATTATCTGGATAACTGCAAAATTCTCTGTAATCATTTGGACTGAGTAGACCAGTCCTGACAGTTGCTCCATCCTGATTGTACTGAGAATGTTATAACATCCTCCTGCTCCCTCACCCTTAAAACCATGTGTTTTCACTAAGAAAATAACCCAACAAGGACCCTTTTATGAGCCTTTCCTTCCTTCTAAAGCCCACCACTGGCTTCCCCTGCTGAAGAAATCTGATTAATTGGAGGACTCATGTTGTGGTACACTGTTTCCATCAGAAGCCTAGAGATAGGCCTTGGAAGCTTACCAAACAACTAGGGTTAATATGATGCTCCTCCCACACACACACTTGAAACTTGACCAGATAATGACTAATTTTCCTCTTAGTCCTTGAACCATGAGGTTCTAAGCTCTAACCCTAAATCCTCTCTGGAACTGTTGTGCTTTATGGGGCAGATAGCAGTTCCATTGCACAAAGCCACAGACATGTTCACATTCTCAAATTTTTTCTCTCTATTTCCAACCCTCCCCCGAACAGCCCAGTCCTTTGTGCCTCCAAGCTTGTTTTACCCCTCTTTCATTTTAAACTAGTTGAGACTCCCATTATTTCCACCAGGACAGTCTGTTATCTGTAGACATTTTGATTTTCTGTCTTTTTTTTGGGGGGGGGGAGTTAAGTTTTAATTGTTTTCATACAACAACAACAAAAAATCCTTAGTAACTTACCATGGGCTAGAGAATTCCCAAACCATTCAAAATACTTTAAAGTTCTTTTGGGACATAGCCAGATACTTAATATTGTATTACATTTTATAGTTGTCACTTAATCAAGCTATTTAATATTATAGTACATTTTAAAACTGTCACTTAATCACATTTTCTTGACCCTTTTATGGGAATTAAAGATCACTGTAGATAAAAAATGGCATGCTTTAGTTTAAATAGATTCAGCATGTCCAGTGTGACAGTTACTTCTGAGACATTAAAAGAATTTTCTGTGATTAATGTGACCCACACACGTTAAATGGTGTAATGTTCCATTTCTTCAGCCATTAGCGGAAACAGCATCAGACAGAGGGAGCCAAAATGTATCCAACTGTATGTAAAGCTGGGGGTGGGGGTCTGAGATGGTGGTGGAAAAAGTCTAAAGATAATGTTGAGCCAGGAATACTGAACTGAGACATGAATTTCAACTGATTCAATATTTGCTTCTTTTTTTTTTCCTGGGCATCTTGTGAAAAGTGTCAGAAAAAAAAATTTGATGCCCAATCATTCCTCATAGAGTGGATGTCCGATTTGCACCAAGAGGCCATCTAAGGGTAGCTTGCTTAGAAAGGGAATACGGACATTTCCAGTAAGCAGGTGAGCTGAGTTATTCAGTGCTCATTATAAATGATTGATGAACTCTGGCTCTAATTTTAGAAAAGCTTTCTAAATGGACATTTACTCACAAGAAAAAAAAAATCCTCTCACCCCCAAAGGTCTGTCCCTGGGACTATTTTGTTTATGGCACTGTGATAGTTCCAGGCAATTAATCCTGAATTGCGTCACTGAAAGATTTTATATTCTTAAGTGTTCACTCATGTAGTTAAAGTAAATTATGTCCTTTCCCAAACATGTTTCAAAGAATCTCACTGGGCTTTACAAATCCTGGTCCCTAAATCCTACTTGTTTGTTTAATTAATCCGAAAATAACAGCCCCTGCTTTTGTTTCTTAATCACAGATCAGATATACAGTATTTGTTCACAGCTGTGAATAAGAGCAAGTCCCAGTGTGTTTTTCTTGATTGTTTAATAAGAGTTGAATAATACTCTATTTAATCCATCAAGTAGGACATTACAATAACATTGATCTTTTGTTTGACAGCAAATTTGTTTGATAACAGAATAGAGTATAATGTAACCAAATCAGTGTCAGGGATTCATTGCAGGGAATCCAATTAAAAATACTGTACACACAGGCGAACAATGATCAGGAGGGCAAAGGAACCAAGGCATGACAAGGCACTTGGAGAGAGGGAGCAGGAGGAATGGTGAGAATTAAAAGCCCAGCACTTAGGTTGCTCAGACAGCCAGGGATGTACAAGGAAAGCACTTTCGAGGCATAGCCTAAAAGCCCTAGGGAGGTCGTCACTTTGGCAAAGGAGGGTCAGCTTCCATCAAGGTCAGAATGGATAGACTGATGGCCCCACAGTGTTGTCTTCCTCTAGTGCTCTCTCATCTGCTCCATTTCATTAGCTTGAAGACATCTGATTCTGCAGTCTCTCATACTCTCAAAATGGCCTTCCAGGATAGCATGGATTGTGTTTTGATGATGCTGTTAGTCCTAATGTACATACCCACTAGTATGTATGAAGAAGAGATCAGAAGATTACAGATTTACTTTAGTCCAGGAACTAAAAGCCATCTAATCTAACCCTCTCCTTTTCCAGATGAAGAAGCTGAATGAAACCCAGTGGAATCGAGTAATTGACCCAAGCTCTTACAAGTAGAAAGTGGTACTAGACTCAGAGGATCTGGGTTCAAATTCTGCCTGTGATTCTTACTACTTTGAGGCCCCTGTGAAAGTCACTTAATCACCCTAGTCCTCAGTTTTATCATCTACATAATGAGGTCAACGGACTTCCTCTTTTCATCTCTGGAACTATCTTCTGGTCCCTTCATATGTAGAGACTTCATAGGCTTCCCTCAGGCAAAAAGTGGTGGCCACTTCGCGTATTTATCAGTTTATGGACTGGCTGTTTTAAAATCATATCCTTTGTTTCAAAGGTAAAGCAAGGCAAGAGTGCCCTGAAATCTCTTCTCAGATACTGAAATCACATAGCAAAATCAGATAATAGTGGCCATGAGGATAGCAGCAACAACCTAATCTCCTGGGACCAGGTTTTTGCAAAGTCACTCATGGAAGTTGCCTGGAGAGTTTAGTGGGCCTTCTTTCCCCACACAATACTGTTAGTTTGGATTGTTTTTCATTGTTTAATTTAAATAGTTATTTGACTAAATTCGACGAATTGTATAATGACCAGGGTTTTTTTTGGCTGAAATCAACATTTCTAATTTTTCAGCATGACTTCCGCCATGTGACTCTTTTGCAAAGAATGCTCTTTGCCCAGGTATCCTCTATAGAGTAGCTTCAGAAATCATTAGCAAGAGTACCCAGAGACTTTCCTTAATCCTGTTTTGGAGGGCTTAGGTATCAAATATGTTGCCAAGGAAACAACCAGCCACACCAAACCTTGGTTTCAATGCATTCGCTCTTAGATTTAGATTTTGATTCTTTTTAAAGGTCTCATTTGGCACCTCAGTTCTTATTAAAGCCTGTGAAAGAATCAGAGATGGGCAAAGCAGCCTAAGTCCTCCCCTGCTGTAATGAATAGAAAGAGGCACAGACTGAGGACTCGTGAGTGTTAGCAAATTGGTCAAGTACACTTTAAAGCTCTCTTACCTAATTCTCTTTGCCACCCCAGGCTACAGGAGTTCTGGTGGGGGAAGGGGGGAGGGCGAGAGGAGCAGTTACATTTACATCTAAAAGCAAATATTACAAGTCACTGACAGTCTGTCCTGCTCTCCTCTGGCCTCATAGATCTAAAAAAGTTGACTTTTCCTTTGTCTTAGTTTCTCCCTAGTTCCTTCTCCCCCATCCCCACTCCCCTTCTCTACTCTTCCATGTCTGACGTTATTATAATTCTTTCCCTGACTTTCTATTTGCTGTCTCCTTCCCTATTCTTTTGTTCTCTCCCTAATCTTTCTTTGTGTATTAATGAAGCCCTTTGTAGTTTCTCTTCAAATCTTCAAGTGGATTCCTTTGTGATTAGTGTATGTGTGTGTTTTGCTTCTTACCTGATAAGGTCTTTTTGTCATGAAAATTATTAATACTTCTCTCCTTTTTGGCACTAGACCTTGGGTATTAAAATGTTGCTATTACAATTCTGATCTGAAACTGCTTTCTCTTGACCCAGACGTATTGGCAAATTACAGACCCCTAGCCAATCTTTTATGGAGAAAGGTCTTAGAGCAAGTGGTAGCTTTTGAAGTGCTTAACCATAGAGTCATAATCTTGATGACAAATGGCCTCTTGCTTTACAGTTATGGCTGGTTGACTATGCATATGACCAAGAGAGGGCTCCTTAAAGTGGTCAGTGCCCTTTTTTCCCTCTAAAATCCCATCTCGGGTGTCACATCAGCCATTTACTGGCCTTGTTAGAGGGACTGCATTAGACCCTGCAGATCATGGGAGCTCCCTGACCAGCTGCCAGCTTATAAAGCAGAGCTGAGGCCTTCGATCCAAAGACATCAACTTGTCACTGTTGATGACGATCATTCATCTGCACCAGGAATAGCCCATGGTGCTTCAGGGATCGATGTAGAGACCACCACTCTTCAACATTATTGCCACTAATTATTAAGATGAATGCCGTGATTAATGGGAGCAACACTTTTTCACTTTATGCAAATGATTAACTCATGAATATACATGGAGGCAGGGGGGTTCACCAACCTGGTGCCTCGTTTGTGAAGACGTTTCTACTCAGCCTCCTTATTCAGCTGTCACTGTGACCCAGGTGCAACCAGCGCAGCTATTTAAAATGAAATTCTAAAAATGAATTGTTGATCAGCAGCCTCAGGCAGCTTTTTGGAAATCCCCTTCTACTAGGGCTATGCTTTGATTAAAGAAAATTCAATCAAGGCAATAGCCATGGATATTACAGATGTTGCATTAGCTGGTGGTTCTTTGAGGTGCTGTGGGTTAGTCAAACACTCTGACACTAACTATCAGCATGATCCAGGAAATGTCACTTGCCCTCTCTGGGTTGTATATATTTTATTGGTAAAAATAAAATGCTAAAACTTGTTCATTTGTTTTTCAGGGATTCTTATATCTTTTTATGTCTTGGGCTCCTTTGGCAGTCTAAAGAAACCTATGGATTCCTTCTTAATGTTTTTAAATGACTAAAACAAAATACATAGGATTACAAAAGAAAACAATTACATCAAAATAGTTACCAACATTTTTTTAAAATTCATGCACCCTCTTAAAATCTATTCCTGAGCCATTGGAGATCCACAGACCCTAGGTTATGAACCCCTGTTTTAGATGATCTTCAAGCCTTAGCAAAATAGACACTTAACCATTTTCTATCTATTTCTCCTTTAAAAAATTTCTCCTTGGCCTCCCATGACTATCTGTGTTATAGGATTGCATTTCAAGTGTCCATCTCCAATCAGTTCATTTATTTTACAAAAAAAAAAAATCTTAATAAGTACCTACTTTATGTTATGAACCTAGGCACCATGAGGGGATATAGTTCATAGTCTCTAGGAGCTTACAACCTAATTAGGAAATCAATACCAACACCCCATCAAATGGTTAAATGACCACATAGAAGAGTATATAATTAAAAGACAAATGAATGATAGAGTAAGCATTATTGAGGCTCAGTATGAGCTAGAATGAAGAAATAAACAATTATAGAATCTCCAGACTCAGAAGGAAACCAGAAGAAAACTTGACTATTTTATAACTGAACATAAATCCCCCCCCCCCACGCACACCATTCCTTACAAATGGCCAGTCGGCATCTAATTGAATGCTTCTTATGATGAGAAACTCAATAATTCTCAGGAATCTCATACTATTCAGGGCCAGCTCTGTTTTTTTTTTTTTCATTTGTTCATCTGAAATCACCTTCTCTGAAACTTTTACTATAATCTCCTATCTCTGTCTTTTAGGAGAAATCTGAAGAAATATAATTCTTCTTCTATATGCAATTCAATATAATACCACAGACATTTAAGGACTGTCTATGGTATGCAATGCATTGTACTTGCTAAAGAGATGCAAAGAAAAAAATTAAATATCCCCTGCCCTCAAGGAGCTTACTGTCTACTGGGGAAATACAATGTTTACAGAAATAAGTAAATATAAGACAAGTTGAGGAGGCAGAGAGCTTTAGCAACTGGAGGGCTAGGGCATAACTTTCAGTAGGAGATGAATCTGAACTGATCATTGAAAAAAGCTAAGATTTTTGTGATTCAGATATAAAGAAAAGCATTTGTAGGCATGAGAAAAAGCTTGTGATGAGATGCAGATATAAGAATAGATAGTAGTCCAGTTTGGCAAGAATGTGGCATTCATGGAGGAGATGAGAGCAATATGAAATAAGATTGGGACCAGGTAGGAGTCAGATTATGGAGGACTTTACTGAAGTTCTTTGAGCAGGGGAATGACATGGTAAGACCTGTGGCTTAGGGGAATTATTGTGAGAACTATGTGGAAGATTGATTAGAAAACTGAGAAACTTTATATAGTGAGGCCAACTAGGTGGGTATTAAAATAGCTTAGGTGAGTGGGGAGCAGTACTAGAATTAAGCCAGTAGCCATGTGAGTGAAAAGAAAGGGAAGGGAAGGGGCAGGAGAAGGAAGAGGCAAATATTAATCCAATACGATAAACCTGGGTTCCTGGAAGGATGGTAATGCCTTCAGAGAAAAGGAAGGAGAATGCTAGGAATAGCAACGTGACAACAACAAAAAGAAATGAAAGACATTATCCTTAACCAAGAGAAAAAATATCCCTAACTATAAACAATAGGTGGGTTTACTTAGAAAACTCCACAGAATCAGCAAATAAACTAAATGAGATGATTCATAGCTTAAGTATCAAGATACAAAATAATACCATAAAATATAGTCAGCAATTCTAGGTAGCAATAACAAAAACTATGGGGAAATGATAATAAAACTCCATCCAAAATGATTACAAAATGCATGCAGTACCTAGATCAACCTATTGAGAAATGTTCAAGCCAAAAATTTTTTTTAAATGAAAGAAAATTTAAATAATTGGAGAAATATTTGTGGCATTTGTTGGGCTACACCAATATAATAAAAAATTATGATGCTCCCTTAATACATTGCAGAGTTAATGCTATACTATTCAAATGTCTCTGGTTGTGTCTTAGAACTAGAAAAAGAGAAACAAAATTCATCTAAAATAAGGCCTAGAATCTAAAAGAAATCATGAAAGGCATAAGAAGGAAGGAGACTTGGGCTTTCAGACTACAAACTACATTGTAAAGCAGCAATCATCTGAACTCTTTTTTGACATTTCTGGATTCTTTCATGAATGAACTCAAATGCTTATTTTTTTCCAAGAGATCCTCCTGGTCCTCTGAGCCTCTTTAGTCTCTCCCAGCTAACGTTACTTTCCTTCTATCTCATATGCATTATGTATGTACCTATTTATTTACATAGTCTTACTCAATAGTAAGTTCCTTGAGGTTGGGAACAATTTTAGTATGCTGCCTTACTTTGTATCCTAAGAACTTAGCCCCATACCTGTTGGCACATGGTATTTGCTTAATAATTTGTTTGTTGATTGATTAGTACCATTTTAAAAATAGAAAAGCAAGTCAGAAATTAGAAGACAAACAAGAATTGGAAAAAAAAATTGACCTCAGCAGCTTTGCTTTTGATAAACCCAAGAACATAAACAACTTGGGGAAAAGACTTCCTATTCAACAAGAAAATGCTAGAAAACCTGAAAAGAAATTTGGTAGAAAATAGACTTAGATGAATATTTCAAACCACGATAATTCCAGTTTGAAACCCAATCTAACTATAAGAGGCAACATCATAAAAATCTTAGAGGAAAATGGAAGGGGGATATCTTTTAAAAACCAGGGTTAGAGGATGAATTCTTAAATAAACAAGGCATAGAGATGATCATAAAAGAGAAAATAGACAATTTTGATTACATAAAATGCAAAAACTCACATAAATAAAATCAGTGTGCTTAAGAAGACAAACTCAGCTGCGAAAAAATTTTGCATCAGACATATTTGATAAAATCTAGATACATAGATAAATTAGGTTATATATATTAGATACAAAGAAAATTAACACAGATATGTGAGACCAAGAATCAATTCTTCCTCAAAAGATAAGTGATCAAAGGATATGAACACACACTTTCCCAAACAAAAATTGCTAATTTTCAACAATATAAAAGACTGTTTCAAATCATTGGTGTGATAGTGGAATGAGATCAGGAGATCTGTGACCATTGGACTCCTCCCCTACCCCCACCCCCCCACAACCTATTTCATGAAATTACAATATGGTAAGGGACAGGGAATGGACACAATTAGGCATTAACGATTTGCCCAATTTTAGGCTCTGAGTGGTGGCACATCCTAGGCAGTCTTATTCATAGACTAAAAAAAGTTCAGAACTGGAGAATGGCCCACTCCCATCTAGCAGAGAGAGGGTTTAAACTTTTCACATCTTGAAGGACTGGCATAAAGGAAGTATGAGGAAATGTTAACATATTTTAGCAGGCATAAAGAAGCTCCTCAGTGAATTTAATGGGATCAGCCACACCTTTGGTGGCTTTTTCAAAGCAAGTTCTGAGATATGAGTCATCTCTAATAGTCAAGTTTGAGATGTGAGTCATCTTTCATAGTCAAGAAGATAGCCAAGGAAGAACACAACTTTTGCAGGGGCAAATGCTATTTGTCCTTTCCCTTGTGGTTCTTCCAGAGTTCAGCAAGTGGAATGAATTTCTTTCCACTCTGACACCACCCCTCTTCCTTGGTCCCCCATCCCCACTATTGGTAATGGGATATTGTAGTAGAGCAACTCACCCAGTAGGGGGTGTTATGGCTAAAAGAAAGAGTCTAGTCAGAGGTCAGAGGTGAAATGAGTGGGGTAGTAGGCTAAAGGAGATGCTTTATATAGATGGCATTGTGTGATCACTCTTCCCAGTAATACCTGGGTTAATGTGGGAGAAGTTTTACAGTTACTATTCATTTCATATATATATATATTTAGAAAAGACATATATATATATTTAGAAAAGACATATATATATATATAATTTCAGAAAAGACCTTTACTTTGAAATAATTGTGTTTTCTGGCTTACTGTTGAAGGCAATCGCTTTATTTGGGACCCATGCATGAGTTATAGTTTTAAAAATGTGGAAAACAATTTGGGATTATGCAAGAAAAGTCATGAAACTATTTACACATCTTTGACCAAAAGGATATTCCTTAAAGATGCAAAAGACAGGCCTCAGAATAGCAAAATAAGTAACAATACTTTCTTTTTAAAAAAATTTTATTTTAGTTTACATCATTCATTTCCACGAAATTTTGAGTTACCAATTTTCTCCCCATCTTTCCCCTACCCACCGCCCCAAAAACAGACATCCCAGTGTATCCCCCCACACCCAAGATAACAATACTTTCTATGGTAGCAAAGAACAAACAAACAAACAAACTGGAAACAAAATAAGGACCTCTACAAAATAGGTACCCATAATAGCTGAACAACTTGTGTAATGGAATATCATTACACTGGAAGGAACAATAAATACAAGATGATGCATTCAGAGAAACATGGAAGTCTTCATATGAATTGAAGCACTGTGAAATAAGCAGACTCAGGAAAAATATATATAAGCATATGCACATCTGCACTTATCTATACATATGTACATGTATGTATATATGAATGCAAACATATATGTGTAGGCATTATATACACATAATGAATACAGTACAATAAGTGAAGATAACAATAAAATGATCGAAGTTGAATGCTGTATAATGACCAATATAGGTTTTAGAGAACATGTGAAATGTACCTCCTTCATTTTGGGGGGAAAGAAGGAGGCTAATGGGTTCAGAGTGTCACATATACTACCAGATATGGTTATTGGACCAACTGACTTTGTGTCTTCCTTTTCTTCTTTCTTCCTCCTTCCTCATTTCCTCCCCTCCCCTTCTCTTACCTCCCTTTCCCTCCCCTTCCCTTCTCTTCCTTTCCCTTCTCTTCTTTTCTTTCTCAAGGGAAACTTCAGCGAATGGGCGAGGTATGACCAGAAATCATTGAAAGCTTAACAAAAGAAATGGGTAAGTTTGGATAAAGGACAGCTTCAGAGGGATAAGAAAATTAGTTTAGTGGAAAGTATATTAGATTTCCAGTCAGACAATCTGGATTATGATTCAATTTTTCCTCTTATTACCAGTTATTAGTTGTGTAACCATTCAGAAAGTATTGACAAAGTTAATGGTTGCTATTTCTGAAACTCAGTTTCTTTATCTGTAAAACAAGGGTGAATAAATTACTTTTAAAGTATCTTCTGGCTTTATATTTATGACCTAGATTATGGTGTAGCTGGTGTCTTCTTATGGACAACCTCATGGGCTCTTAGAACCTGTAAAAGGGAATAATCATATTAATACCACCAATCTCAACAGGAATGTGAAGAAAGCACTTTGCAATTCTTAAAGCACTATACAAAATGCAGTTATTAACCTGGACATATTGAATTTTAGGTGCCAAGAGAACAATGTTATAGAAATGTCCAGTAGGCAGTTGGTGATATAGGACTGGAAGATTAGTCTACAGTACTAGTATTAGAATTTTACCAGGGGCCTTCAGAATACTTTATGAGCATAGAAATTGTGTTCATTTACAATTTCATATAATTTTAGAACCTGGAGAGAGCTCCTGCAATCCCATAGCCCTATTTAGTGCCTTCAGATAGGGATATAACTAAACCAAACAGGGCAGATTGTGTCTCTGTGACTCTCTGTCTTTGTGTCTCTGTCTCTGCATCTTTCTCTTTGTTTGTCTTTGTCTCTCTGTCTCTCACTGTTTTTCTTTCTCTGTATGTCTCTGTTTATCTTTCTCTAACATTTATTTTAAAGTTTATGAGTTCAATCCACCAAGAGAATGCAAACTCCTTAAGGGAAGATACCACCTTTCATTTTTGTCTTTTTATCCCTAATGACCTAGCATAATATTTTATCCAAGATAGGTGTTTAAGTTTGCTAGATTTGAATTGAGCTGAATTGTTTGAACTATTGGTTGACTGTACAGAAAAACAACCTTTAAGAAGAAATGATTTATTCATTGGGTCCTCAAATGTTCTGATAGAAATGCCAGAGAAATTCTGATAGAAATATTTGCTGATGATATTATAGTTTACTTAGAAAATCCTAGGGAATCAACAAAGATACTGATTGAGAAAATAAATGACTTGAGAAAAGTTGCAGCCTACAAAATGAATACTTAAAAATCAATTATATTTCTATATAATAATAATAAAATATAGGATGTAATAATAGAAAGGGAAATATCATTCCAAATATCTACAAAATGCATAAAATATCTAGGCATCAATCTTCCAAAGCACACAAAAAGTATAGATTCAATTACAAAGCACTACTTACAAAAATAAAGAAAAACATAAACTGCTGGAGGAATATTCAGTGTTCATGGCTAGGTCATACCAATATAAAAAAATGGCAATACTAACACAATGATTTTATACTTTTCATGCTATCCAAATTAAATTATTAAAGGCATACTTTACAGAATTTGGTAAAATAATAACAAACTTCATTTGGAAAAACAAAATATCTAGAATATCAAAACAAATAATGAAAGGAAATGGGGAAGGAGAGGGAATATTACTTCCAGAACTCAAACTGTATTATAAAGGAGCAACTATCAAAAACCATCTGATGTTGGTTAAAGAATAGAGAGATAGATCAATGGAACAGACCAGAAAAGGGAGAATCAGAAACATGGAACTCAATAACCCAAAACTGGATAAACTGGAAAACATAAATTACCTGGAGAAAAAAGTAAGCATCCTTACTTGATTAAAAAAAAAAAACTGCTAGGAAAATTGGAAAACAGTCTGACTGAAATTAAGAATAGATTAACATCTTACACTACATTTCACAATACATTCTAAGTGGATAGGTGACCTTAATATTAAAAGATCATACTATTTAAAAAGTTAGAAGGGAAAGAAATGTTGTACCTCTCACAGCTATAATTGAGAGGTGTATTCTTAACCAAACAAAAAGATAAAGGCAATTATAAAAGAAAAACTAATTAATTTTGGTTATTTAAAATTGAAAAGCTTTTCCATGTTCAAAATTAATGTATCTAGGATAAGAAAGAAAGTTGTCAAATGGGAAAAATCTTTGTATCAGATTATCTGTTAAGGTTTTGATATCCAAGATATATGAACAATTAATAAATATGTATTAGACTAATGGCCACTGTCCAATAGATAAATGGTCAAAGCATATGGACAAGCAGTTCTCAAAAGAACTGCAGAGTATTTACAACCATATAAATGAATACAACTCACTAATAATAAGAGAGATTCAAATCAAAACAACCCTAAGGTTTTATCTCACATGCTACAAATTAGAAAAAAAAATATGTGGCCACAGTCAATGTTGGAGGGGTTGTGGAAGGATAGACAAACTAGTACATTGTTAGTAGAACTGTGAAATGGTACAATTCTTATGAAAAGCCATTTCAAATTGTACAAATAAAGTGACTAAAATATCCATACTCTCTGCACTAAAGATTCCATTACTAGGCTTAAACCCCCAAAAAACCATTGATAAGAAGAAAGTCCCCATATTCTCCAAAATATTTATAGCAGCACTTTTTGGGAAATCTTAGAATGGGGCAGGGGAAGAGTAGATGTTCATTGGTTGGGGAAAGGCTAAATAAACTGTGGTACCTGAATGTAAATGGAATACTATTAAATGATATATGTGATAAAATGTAAAAAAAAAAAAAGGATGGAAATATTTATATGAACTGACACAGAATGAAGTAAAGCCAAGAAAACAATACATACATTAACTACAAGGTTAATGGGGAAAAATTACATATTAAAAATAGCAAAAGCAAACATAACAAAATTATAATAACTTGAATGAAGAGATTTAAGAAGACAACACCAACTCACCCACTCATGAAAGTGGGAAGCCCTATCTTTTTTCATCTTCCCCCAAAACAGAGACAAAGTACACCTTGTTATTGGTACAAACACAATGTGTTAGGTAAAACAACATTTTAGGGGATAGTTTGTTCCACTGTACATGAATGATTACTTTAACAGTATTACTGCAAAATTATGTTGGTTGGGGTAATTTTATGCAGACTATGCCTTTACTCAAAAAGAAAAGGTAGTAAACCAGCCCAAAATTTAGATGTCATTGCTAGTTATCAGCAACCTGGGAACTCATTTTGCCAAATAAAATCTCCTAAGCTGAAATCCCAAAATTGAACACATTTTTTTCCACTGTCCATTAACATGATACTGAAATCAGGAAGCACAAAGTGAGAAAAATTACCTCAAGAAAATGAGGTATGGGTAATCAATGTCAACACAGAGACAAAGAACCAGCTTAAAAAGGAGGTCAGGCTTTGACAATCAGTGGTTATTTCTATAGATACTTCATTTTAATATTAGTAGTATATTATTCTGCTGTACAATAAGAGATCCTTCTCAGTCACCTTTTGTCTATGTGTCATGCGATGGATTTTCCTTTTATTTAAATGTATCTTTTGATTAAGCATTTAAGAATGTGATGAATGCTTCCCTCAGATTGTGAGTCTGTATTCCTCTATACAATCTCCTCACTGAGGAAACTGAGGCACAGAGAGGAATTATTTGTCCAAATTAATCAAAATAGTTTCTTGACTTACAGTCCAATATTCTTGCAGCCATTGCAGGGTGTCTCAGAATCTGGGGAAAGAATGGAGAAGAAAAAGCCAGAAGAAAATAAGGGAAATATGGGAAAGAAGAATGGAAATAGGAGACAGACAGATAGCCACTTTTGCTAGATAGCCACTAATGAAAAATGGAAGAGAAAAAAAAAAAGGAGGGGGTGGAAGGTCTGTATGGTTACTCTGGGGGAATTTGATATCCCTTAGCACAGGGAGGACCAGAATACTTTTCTTCCTCACATTCAATAAGACCTCTGTACAGTTACTGCCAAAGCAAGGCTTTTTAATCACCAAATTAAAGGTTCTCGGTTCTTCACTGGCAACCAAAGATAGATCTTTAATGCATACACAAATCTTTCTAAATTGGTGATGCTTCTCCTTGCATTGTTAGAGATAATTGTTTGATCAAAATATGAAATGAACTGGTAAATGCACTAAATGGATCAGCAACATTTTCTTAACTGAAAGCTGCTTTCAGAGCTCTGGTCCAGCCATAAGAAAATTCTAGAGCCTCCTGGTGACATGAGCAAACTGGTCTTTTCACATAGAGTATGAATTCAGCATATGCATCAATCCAAATTTAGAGAGGTCAATGACAATCTATAGGATTGTCAAGGGGTGGAAAAAGCCAAGCAGGACTTCCAAGTGGCTGCTCTCTCTAGGAAGAGCAATGAGGCGGATGGAAATGGTGGTAAAAGGGTTGGTTTTTGCTGTCAGAGAAAAAATCCAGATCAAGGGATTGAATATCGTGACTGCTGTGTACAGAGTTGTGCAAAATACCCTGGACCCAGTGAACAGGAACTAATGACAGATGAATGTGCACGAGTAACTGAACACACAGAGAGAAAACACTAACCTGAGGAGAGGAATAGAAGCACTGCTAAGGATACAGAAAAATGAGGCATTATTGGAAAACTTAAGAAAACAAAAACAAAATAAAAGCAAAATGAGCACTTGGATGTAAAAGCCAGGGGGCAAATTCTCTTTGCTTAACTGCACTGGAGGAGTCTCTTCTCATGCACATCTAAAGTATAAAAGTCTGGCAGCACATTTTTGGATGTGTTCCATGGGACCCAGTTCTCATTTTAGCAATTCTCAAGGTTGAGGGCTAGCTAGAATAAGGATGGGGTGCTGGCCAATTTTGCAAAGCTAGAAAAGAAAGCTCATCCCTTGATGCTGAAGAGATATTTGAAGAGAGAGAGAGAAAGAGAGAGAGAGAGAGGGAGAGAGAGAGCGAGAGAGAGAGAGAGAGAGAGAGAGAGAGAGAGAGAGAGAGAGAGAGGTGACAGGGAGTGTTAAGATAGATTACTTCTAATGTTCCTTTCTTCTAAAAGATTTCCAAAGTTGACCTGTACCCCAGTCATGATGGAGGAGAAGGGAGGGGTTAATGAGCAGCATAAATATTACAGCCGTGTCAAAGTTCTGAATGCAAATCGCATAAACACCATAACCTAAGTACTAAGCTTGGCATGCTGCATCAGAATGCACAGATGTGCAGAAGTATGTAAACTACTCCCTCTATTTCTGGAAGCTAAAGAAGATCTCATTTGTAAAACACTCTTTCTTAACTGCCCTGCTCTTATCAGTCTCTGTACTTCACTGGCTGTCTTAGAGCAGAAACAAAACTTTGGCTAATTGTTTGTTGCTCTTGGTACTGAACGCCAAAATGATCCTCTTCTTCCTATTTCAAAGGTCATGATGGAGAATTCAAAAAATCTAATTATTCAAAAGTGAAAATAGCTGGTCAGTTATTGGACTAGATATCCCTATTCCCACTTTGTAAGGTGGTCAAGATATAGAGACTAGATCTCTGATTTCATTAATTTAGGAAATTTCCCAGTGAAGAAATTTACTTTATCAATATACTTTGGGACCTTCTCTGCAACTGATGGTCTTAGAAAGTTTCTTAGAGCAACTAAGAATTGAGTTCCCTAGGGTTAGATAAGCAGCATGTGTTAAAAGGTGGGACTTGAACCCGCACCATATTGCCACAAAATGATATGTTTCATCCAGTACATTTCTTTGGTAAGGATCTCTAGAAGTCTCTTTTTTTGATTAATATATTTTTTTATTTTTCTCAATAAACATTTCCCAGTTACATGTGAATTTTTAAAATATTCATTTTTAAAATTTACTTTAAGTGAAATTTTTTATATTCTATTTTCTCCAATTACATGTAAAAGCAATTTTAACATTTGTTTCAAGTTTCAAATTATTTCTTTCCCTCACTCCCCTCCCCCTCCTTGAGAAGGTAAGCAATTGTATGTAAATTATACATGTGCAGTCATGATAAACATATTTCCATATAACCATATTGTAAAAGAAAACACAGACCAAAAATATAAATCAAAATGAAGAAACATAAAAACGGGAAAAAAAGTGTGCTTCAATCTGCATTTAGATTCCCACATGTTCTCTGGAGGTAGATAGTATTTTTCATCATGGGTCCTTTGGAATTGTCTTGGATCGTTGTCTTGGACAGAGCAGCTAAGTTGTTGTTTTTTTATAGTTGGTTATCCTTATTTTACTGCTGTTGCTGTGTACAATGTTCTCCTGGTTCTGCTCACTTCACTTTGCATCATTTCATGTCTTCTCAGATTTTTCTGAAACCATCCTGCTTATCATTTCTTATATCACATTATATCTCATATTAGTATTCCATCATAATCATATACCATGACTTGTTTAGCCATCCTCCAATTGATAGGTATCCCCTTCATTTCCAATTCTTTGCCCCATAAAAGAACATTTATTTTTTTTTTAATTTCAACTCTAAATTCTCTCCCTTCCTCATTCTCCTCCCTTATCTCTAGAGAAGGCAAGTAATATGATATCAATTATATATGTGACATCATGAAAAACTATATATACTATATACATACTATATATCATGAAAAATTATATATACAAACCATACTAGCCACATTAAAAAAATACACAAAAACCCCAAGAATAACAAAGTTTAAAAAAAATATGCTTCAATCTGCACTTGGAGTCCCTCATCACCACCCCTCAGAGATCAAGAGCATTTAAGTCTCCAATTAATAACTGTCATTGTATAACGCTTTACCTGAATTATGTTATTTCAGCCTCAAAACAACCTAGTAACATAGCTACTAAAGGTACTTTGACAACCATTCAACAGATGATGAAACTGAGGTTCCAAGAGATTTAGTGACTTGGCCATAGACACACAATGTCAGAGGTAGAATCTGAGCTAATGTCCAATGTTCTATCCACAATGATCAGTATCTAACCCAACACACACACTTTTTAGCTCCCTTTACTACATTGTCTTCCTTCACTAGAACATAAGCTTCTTGAGGGATTGAGACTTTCTCAATGCTTGTATTTGTCACAATGCCTGGAATTATAGTAAACAATAAATCTTCTATCTATCTGTCTAAATGCTAATTTTAATTTCATGGATCCCTCAAACATAAGTCTGATTGATAGTCTAGTCTGTGGATTAGTCAGTCAAAAAACATTTATTAAGTGCCTAGGGGGGATACAAAAAAAAAAAGGCAAAAGGCAGTCCCTGCTCTAAAAGAGCCTACCGTATAATGGGAGATAACACACAAACAATGTATACTTATAACCAATTAGAAATAGCCAAAGAGGGAAGGCACTAGAGTTAAGGGGGGGAGGATCAAAAAAGGCTTCCTGTAGAATGTGAAATTTTAGCTGGGACTTGAAGGAAGCCAGGGAAACTAGGAGGCAGAGATGTCTACTTGCTTGGTCTCATTTCTTTTTGACCATCATGTCAAAAAGATGCTTTTGGGCATTTCACTGCCTATTAATGTCCCTCTTTCCCCACAAAGAACAGTCAAGAAAGGAAAAAATAATTGAATAAATTCAAAAGAATTAATTTAATATCTCTAGTAAAATATTTGGTAAGAGAAATTTTAATGCATATTTGATATCTAATGTATAATTTGATGCATAAACCTTATTCTATCCTCCACTGGTACTAAGAATTCCATGTTCATTGTAGATTCATTTAAAAGGAAAAGTGTTTTCTGTGTTTTATTTCTACAAGCACATTCATGTCAACTGTGAGTCAGATGGTTTGAGGAAGTTATGCAGCTTCTGACAGGGACTGGAAAATCACAGCCAATGACGTAATAGCAGTAGCCACATATCTATAGTAGTCCCTATGAGCAAATAGGGAGAAAAGATGAAAGAATGGGCGCTTAGCACAATGTCTGGCACATAGTAGCTTCTTAACAAACACTTTTGACTTGATCATTGAATGGGTTAAGCATGTTCACATGCAACTATTCACATAGTCACCATCAAGAGCATAATCTAAACTTCTCTATTTCTGGAGAGCAAAAATCTCCTTTATAAAGTAATTTTTCCCAACGCTTTCTCCTATTTCACACCCCCCCCCCCCCATCCTCAAATCATCCCCAACTGCTGCCTCAGACTTACTGGC
Organism: Pseudochirops cupreus; assembly: GCA_028627135.1. Lineage (NCBI taxonomy): Eukaryota > Metazoa > Chordata > Mammalia > Diprotodontia > Pseudocheiridae > Pseudochirops > Pseudochirops cupreus. The sequence continues at coordinate 95,713,582 of CM053581.1, read as the reverse complement.
TATGAGACCCTGGGCAAGTCACTTCACCTCTATTTACCTCAATTTCCTCATCTATAAAATGGAAATAATAATAACACCTACCTCCCAGGGTTGTTGTGAAAATCAAATGAGATAATAATTATAAAGCACTTAGTGACATGTCTGGCAAATAGTAAATGTCCTTTAAATGTTTATTCTCATCATTTCCTGAACCCCACCCCCACCCCCTTAACTCCTTTTGGAAGGTAGGTGAAATGTAAACTTTATATCCAAATATAACATTTGGGAAGGTTTGTGATTCAGCAGCACAGGGGAACAGCACAGCTTCTAAATTTTCCTTCACTTGCTCTGTTTTTTGGTTACTAAGAACATTTACATGAACATAGAATCCTTGGTGCTTGGGAAGTCCATCTGCCTCCTCTGCTTATTACCCACCTGAAATGACAGTTCTCTGTTTGTGACATCATACCTGTTTCCATGGCAATTAACTGTTATCTCATAAACAGAGCATTAAGACCACAACTAACGGATGAGCAATAGAAGCAGATGAATTCCTAAGCAACAAAGGTCCCGTGTTGGTGTAAATATGCCTAGTAATAAAACCAGGGAAACATAAATACAAAACATCAGGTAAAGAATGACATAACATGATCACTCCACTGAGTGTCTCTCAAAATCGCAAGTGGCCTTTTGCATTTCCAAGGCTGTTAAGTCTTCCAAAACAATGGGAGGGTACTTAGGAGATAAAATTAGAAATAGAGTTTTATATTCTCATCCGCTGTTACTGTACCCAAACCCAGCTCCCCTTTCCTCCTCCTGTGGTTATCTGCCCTCAGAAGACATAGCAATATAACCAACTCTAAGGTGACTCTGTCCTTAAAAGGAAACAGAGGAGCAGCCAAAGAAAAGGAACATTTTTTTCTCTGATGCTCTAGCACAGAGGTTTTCCTCAGACTGAGCAATCTCTCCAATTCATACATAGATAGATAGATAGATAGATAGATAGATAGATAGATAGGTAGATAGATAGATGATAGATAAATACATGATAGATAGATGGTTAGATAGATGAATAGATAAAGATAAAATATACATACATACATACATACATACATATATTGTGTATCATGCAACTCATTAACACTGTTGAGAAAGTGACTTGATTTATTTTCCTCCTTGTTTGAAATCAGGGATCTACCTCTTGAACATTTTCTCTTCCTCCAGGACCTAGCTCAGCTGATGCTCCCTCCATGGAGTCTTCCCTCATCTGGAATTTATCTCTCTCCTTCATTTCATGTAACATTTGGTCTGGATTTTTTCTTTGCTCTTGTCACTTTCTCCTTGTATCATACTAACTTACCCACTCTGAGCCATACGTTAGATTATAAGCTCCTTGAAACCAGAGACTGAGTACTGCTTCAACCCAGTACTTTGCACATAATAGGCACTTAATATTTGTTGAATTAAACTATTGACATGAGATCGCACCTGCACAATCAAGGTGGACTAATGACATAAAACCAAATTCCAAGTTTTCAAGAGTGTCCATCAAGCCATTACTACCTCTTACTCACCATCCTTAGATCCAGTTTTACCACTCAGATTACCCAGCAATTGTTTTTATCACCTTCACCCTAGTTTAGGCAGATCACAAACTGCTAATAACAGCATTGGCAACAACTGTTGACAATATCACATTTCTTTTAAATTATGGGACATGGGGCTTGAGACTAACTAGTCCTCACGGAAATTATTGCTGGTTGTTTTTATGAGCAAAAACACAAAGGATGTGCTTTAGCTTGGTCTCAAGATTTCTGCTGTCTCTAGACCAAATCAGCAATCACTTGACTGCTTCCTCTGAGGTCTTATTTGAATTTAATATTTACTACCTGGGAATGATAGAATCGAAGAGTTTAACAGAACTTTCTTTGGAGATTTTCAAGTCCAACCTCTTACTCCATGACGTAATCTCTTCTTTCAGTTTGTATAGATGTTCAGCACCAAATTCATTATTTCACGAAGTATCCTGTTCCACTGTTCTACAGCTCAAGTTGAAAAAAGTTTATTCTTATGTTGACATGAAATCTGCCTCTCTGAATCTTCTGCTCATGTGGTCCTGCTTCTGTACTTTGAAACAGCAGAGAAGCCGCTTATTCCCTCTCCTACATGAAAGGAGGCTCATGAGGGTAGATACTGCACTTTATTTTAGTCTCACTTAGCACATAACACAGATTCCTAGGTAACAGGAACATAGTGGAAGTTTGTGGAAACCCTTCAGATATTTGAAATTATCTTCATCAGATTTCCTCCTCATCTTTTATTTCCTTTAGGTTAAAGATTCCTACTTCCTTTGTTTTTTTTTTCCTTTCATCATATTATTTCTCTTCCTTCTGCCCATCTTTTCTTATATGCTCTAATTTCTCTATGTTATTATTAAAAAATCTGTCACACCATTCTTCAAATGCAGTCTAATCACTGCAGAACAGTGGGATTATTACTTAGATTACTGTTTCTTCCTTGTCTCATTAGTTATCATTTAATCTTTTCCCTCAAACTAGAATACAAGCTTCTAGAGCCCTGGGATTGGCTTGTTTTTTGTTGTCCATGAAAGTGACTAGCAACATACATTTTACACAGTAGATGTCCAACAGATGTTCAGTAAACCTCCTCCATGAAGACTTCCTTGATGCCAGTCAGTAGCAATTTATACCTTACAGACCACACCTGGCACAAAATAATTCAAAATAAGAGCCAATTTGTGTATGTCATGTCATACAATTAGCCTATAAACTCCAAGAGATCACAAGCTACATTTAATCTTAGTTTTATTTCTCCCTTTAGGTTTAGCACAATGCTCCAGACGTAGGAAGCACTTAATAAATGTTAATTGAATTGTTTCTTGCTGAATACAAAGTTGGTGACTCCATGTCCAAAGGAATCATTATTCTTTCATCCTTCTTCAGGTCCTTGCTTGTTAAGTCTTTAATGGATTCAACGCAAGAAGTCACGGCTCATAGCCTAAGAGCTTCTTTCAACAGGCCATCTGTACCCAAGAGTGCACAAGTGGAAAAGAGAGATGGCAATGAATTATGGTCAGTAAGTACTACAGTGCCAGGATTTTGATATTATAAAGATTTGGTGCATACCAACAGTGTGACTCACAAATACATGATGTTTCCAATAATAGCATGTATATGATCATGGATTTAAACTTTAAGGAACCTTGGAAAATAACTCCTACAAGTCCCTCATTTGCTTGCCCGGAGTCATACAACTTGTATATTTAAGAAGCAGAACCTAAAGTCAGGTCTTCCCAGCTTCAAGATTGGCCTTCTGTGTGCTCTGCCACAACTCCTCACAAATGACCTGAGTCACATCTCTCCTTTCTTCCTTCCAAATATTTTGTGAGTCATCCATGGTTTCAAATTTTAATTGTGGAATGAGTTCTTTGTCCATCTTTGTATTGTTATCCACTTGCAATGTCAGCAAACCCCAATTTCTCCTGGGTAATTCTGAGACAAACATTTTAGAGTGGTAAATGAGTGTCCCAAGCAATGGAAGAAAACAGAGCAGTTTCTTAAATTTGCTCAGACAGATTTTTTGATCATAAGGGAAATATATGTCAGACTTTTGTGATTTGCAGACACATTTTATTGTTATCTCAGGGAACATATCTTCTATTCCCTTTCAGACCTGGAAAAGAACCCATACTTGATCACAAAATTCTATGCCCTACTTGATAACTTCACACTACGTCCCCCTCTCCTTTATCCAGGTGCACTTCAACATGAGGAGGGTCTACTGGGAAGAGGTTCTCAGGTCTCCATTCCTCCAACTTTTGACTCCTGGGCTCACTAGAAAATGCTTAACAAATTCATGATCTTGGATAATTGCAGAAGAGCAGTTATCTAACATAAAATCATTGAGGACAGAGACTGTTTTCTTTTGGTCTTTCCATCTCCAGCACCCAGCACAGTCCTTCCCCGGACTGATTTGATTCACTGTAATTGCTGTAAACCCCTAAGTCCTATTTACATGTCATTAAACCCTTACTGATACATGACTACTACTTCATGCTAAGGTCTACCATATGCTATATCTTCCAATCTAGATTTTAATGAAATGCTGAGGTCACACATGTCATACCATTCAAGCCAATAATAATTAACAGACCTGTTTTCATCACATTTTTATATTTAAAATATATGACTTTTGGTTACTCATGATGAGGGAGTCAGGAGAGCAAGAGAGAAAATACCTAAGAACCCCTCTTCGAGGGTTCAAAAAAGCTGAAATATTTCCTAGCCAGTGCAGGATCACTGCCTTTTGATGTACTGATATGGTTTTTTTTTCCCCAGAGTCACCTTGGCATTCTAGTACTTTTTCATATCAGACCCAAAGATAATTTTCAATTAAAATGGGTCAGGTAGTTTTTCATGCCCACCTTCATTGGCTGAAACGTAATAAATGTAATTTGTTATTTTTGTTTTGTTTTATTTTTCACTTGTATGAATCTAACTCTCTTCTCAAGGTAGACAAGTTTTGTCATTGTATCAAGGTGTGGGACAAAGAATCAGAAACAGTGTATCAAGGATGTTGAAAGAGTATAACATGGAAAAAGCCCATTTCATTCAAAAGAGTTTAAATATACTTTGGAAAACACTGTAGAAGCCTAGGATGGTAATCCTGTAGTCATCTCTTCCTTTTTCTCTAGACCAGCGGTTCTCAACCTGTGGGTCATGACCCTTTTGAGGGTCGAACAACCCTTTCACAGGGGTAGCCTAAGACCATCAGAAAACACATATTTCCCATGGTCTTAGGAACCAAGAACACCGCTCCTTTATCCATCTCCAGGTGGGTCTGCCCACATGCAGATACACCCACATACAAGTATTAAAGGGTTGTGGCATTAGGAAGGTTGAGAACTACTGTTCTAGAGTGAAAAGCAGGGGTATAGGTAGATTATTGTGCTTGATCTGTTGGACACAGCCAAAGGTGTAGAAGGTACAGCAAGGCACAGTGGAAAGCATGAGTTCTGGAATCAAAAGACCTTAGTTCTAATCCTGCCCTTGGTCCTTACTGTCTGTGTGACCTTGGGCAATCATTTAACCTCCCTGAGTCTCAAAAGTTTCCTCATCTGTAAAAGTAGGGGTGAACACTAGATTGTCTCTGAGAGATATTATCCTGTATCCTAGGTCAGTGATGCCAAACTCAAATCAAAATGGATTCCTGCCATCCATATACTGACCTAGGAAATCACAAATTAACCTTAGCCAATGTATTGCTTTTTTATTTATTTTGTTAAAAAATTTTCCAATTGTATTCTAATTCAGCTCAAGTCACAGCTGGAGTTTTGCAGGCCACTGTAGACAGCAGGCTGGAAGTTTGATACCTCTGTCCTAGATAGTCGGAGACCAAAAACATGGGAGCAGCTAGACAGATCAGGTAAGACAAAGGTGGAGGTGTATACAATTGTTGAAGGTCAGAGAAGTTAGCAAATCAGGAAGCTGAGACAGACAACCAAGAGAGTTTAATCCGTGCAGCATTAGCAATCAAAGCAATGAAAAGTAAGCCTGATCTGGCTCCCCCAGAAACTTTCCATATTCTTCCTTCTAGTAACACATATGGCCATACTTGAGTCTCTTAAGTAAGAGCCAGTAAGTGACTTCACCTGGCTAATGAATGGAATGAGGTCATGGTAATTGTAGGTACACTCTAACACAAGGTGCTAGGGTGTTATGGGTTATCATGGGATGCTTTAGAGATTGTTGTCCAGCTCTGATTTCTGATCAAACAGAAGTATTTTCTTTCTCTCTATAAACCTGAAATCTTTCAAGTGAAACTTTCTCTCCACTATAGGACACAAATATAAAAACTGACAAATAGAGTTTTAATATTTTTGTTAGTATGATCCCAAACAACCAGAGTCGTTGTGGTCTACTTTGGAATTCAAGTTTTTTCTGGGGACAGTTTCAAAGCCCTGAAAGCCACATAAAGCATAAATTTAGAGACGGAAAAGATCCTAGAGGCCATCTGATCCAATCATTGTTGTTTGCCAAACTAAACTTGTCAAGTGACTTGTTCAATGCCATGTAGAAAATAAGTTGCAAACCCAGTATTTGAACCCATGTTTCTTGACTCCAAATCCAATACTCCTTCTACTTTATGAAGCTTCCATAACTGTCTCTTTTCTGAAAATTGTTACCTGTATTTCCTAGTCCCCAAGTTTTATTTTTAAAACAGCTGGGTCATCTTGGTGGAAAAGAAATGTCACACCAAAGAAGATGGATGTTTCTCATCTTCATGTCTAAGGGGACTTTACTAGAAGAGTGAGCACTGAGAATCCCCATCACTGTATTATCTCCAGTGGCAATATTTTCTACACTCATCTGTTTAAAGATTCATTTTTTCATTCTTCCTTTTTTCAGCTTGAGAACCCTTTGAAATCCAAGGACTCACTAGCTCAGGACAGATCATGCGGAGGATAAAGTCAAAGCAAGGACAGAGGATGCCTAAGGAATCAGCTCTGGCAGAGAATCCATGGTGTGCAATGGCTCCTTCCCATGAAACTGATAAGGTATGAAATGCCATCTGAGTTCATGTTCTAAATTATCTTCACTACATCAGCCTATGAAGGGGAGAGGATACACAGGAGTTAGAAGAGATACATTGGTGACTGTCCATGCTTGTAATCCTAGGTAACCAGATACCTTTATGGAACTCTTAGACCACACTGGCAACTTACTTTACTACCATTCCCTTACAGAAAAGATTTCAGGAAAAGGTATATCTGTCTTATTCCCTATGCAAAGTGCTTTAGTCAACAAAGTATCAAAAAGCCTCTTCTACAAAGTGGTAAACAGTAAGTCAAGCCATGTCAAGTCAACAGACATTTATTAATAAGGAAGCCCTACAGCATGAAGACCATTAGGATGGCATTTTAGTCATATTACTTGACTTTCCATCATGATTTTAAAATACTCTGTCATTTACCTTCAACTTTATTTTTAGGGATTTTTTTTCATATTTTACTTCACCAAATTCTATCAGCCCTATGAGGTATGTTGTGAGTTCTTTTGAGGTCAGGGACTGTGTTTTGACTCTTTTTATATGACCAGCATGTACCATAATGCCTGGCACATAGCAGGCAATTAATAAATGGTTACTGACTGACTGACTGAAACGTAGGGCAATATTTTTATTTCAAACACAGATGAGGAAACAGACCAAGAGAGGTGAAATAGCTGGCCTGGGCTCCCCATGACTAGCTCCTAGTAGGGCTAGGATCCAAATTAAGTACCCTTTTCACTACATTATGCATCTCTGTAGTAGATTTAGTAGAATTTCACACATCATGGAGTTATCTTTCTTGGGGTAAGTTGGGTGATGGGTTATCCTGATTAACTCAAGGAAGAATGACTCTAGCTAGGCCCTACTCTTAGGGTGTCTTGATAAATTTCACCTGAAATGCTTCCTCTTATGCTGGTCTTTAACATTCTATGGCAGGAGATATTTCTGACAGTATTTGAGAATTTCTGAGTAAGGCACAAAGTTAAGTGCTGAGAATACTCTATAAAGACAAAAATGAAAAAAAAAAAGCCGGCATTGCTTTCAAAGGCCTCATAGTCTCCTGGGTCATACAATTGAGTAGCAAATACAATTATTATTAGGAATGATAAGACAGAAATAACTATAATAAAAACAGAGCAGGACGAAGTGCATTGGACAAGAATAGACAGAGGGCTATGAGAATTCTCAGGAAGGAGAAGTCACTTTTGGCATGCGGAGATCAGAGGAGGTTTCATCAATGAAATGGCATTTGAACTGACCATTGAAAGATAAATGTACTTTAATAGGCAGAGACTATGAAGGAAAAGGACATTACAAGCCTTAGGAGCAGCACAGAAGCAGCAAATTGTGAAACATGTTTGAGAAATATCTTGGAGTCTGGGTAGTAACAGCAAAAGTGTGAGATGTCTGGCAATATGAGTTGATAGATTATGGAAGGCTTTGAATGCTGGACTAAGGAATGCAAAGTCAAAAACTGATCAGGGGAATGACATGATCAGAACTATACATTAGGAATAATACCTTAGCATTGGTGTGTGTGGTATTGGTGGTGTGGGGGACAGAATTCAGTCAACAAGACAAATTAGAAAGTTGCAAAGTTTCAGGAAAGAATTAATGAAGAAGACTTTACAGCAGGATGGTGTAGAGAGTGATTACAAAAGAATTCAGTTCCTAAATATTCATCTTCACCATGCCCCCATTATATAGGAAAGAAAGAAGGAAGGAAAGAAGGAAGAAAGGAAGGAAAGAAGGAAGGAAGGAAGAAAGGAAAGAAGGAAGGAAGGAAGGAAGGAGAATGGGAAGGAAGGAAGGAAAGAAAGTAGGAAGGAATAGGAGGGGAACAAAGTTCCTCAAAAATCAACTTTAACAACAGTTCAATAAATGAAGCTAAATCTAGCAGCCAATTGAATAATAATAATTTTAAAGTAAATTAGGGAGAATATAGCAATGGTGAAAACAAGAGCTAGCCTTTCTAATGGGAGAGCTATCATTGGTAAAAGCAGAACAAGACAAATTGATAACAAAACAGGATGAAAAAAAATTATGGGAAATTTGGATTAAGGAGTAGAATCAAGGGGGAATAAAATTCTAAGGGTATAATGTAAACTAACAGAAGTAGCAGGAACAGAGGAATAAAGCAAAACTCAACTGGGAAAACAAAAGGTTTGAAAGCTTTATAAACACAAATAACAGCCCTGGAGCATGGAACTCAGATAAGCCATTTAGGAATCGTCAGGTTACCTGAAAAAAAATACCAAAAAAAAAAAAAAGTCTTGCTATTTTTAGGAAATTACTCAAGAAATTATCCCAGTATGATCAAGGAACAGATGGAGAGACTTCACAATCACTGAGTGGAAATGTCAGATTCAACTCATCCAGATACATTCTTGTTAAACTCTAGAACTTCATCAACCAAGGAAGAATTTTTAAAGTTGCTTGGAAGAAAAAAAAATGCTTATTATGGAACCCCAATTTCAATGACACAGGATCAGTCATCCATCATAAGGAAAATGCAAAAGGAAGTCAAGAGAAAATAGAAAATTCACTGAAGAATCTTCTACCCAGTTCAGTTAAAAATAATATTTGAACTTAAAATGTATTTTGAATGCCCACCTTTCAAAGTATTTCTGTAGAAAACCAAAAACTTGGCTGAAGTTTTTGATACGCAATTTAGTTTACAAAAAAGGCCTCCAGATAATCCCTAGAGAGTCTATTCCAGGCTGGAACATTTGATGAGCTCCACAATTTTTAATCGTTTGAAAGAAATTCCATGTAAATGCAATAAAAGGTTATCAACACAATGGTTTGTTGAGGGAGTGGGTATTATGACCTACAATTATCTTAGGGGATAAATTATTACAAGGACAAATCCAGAGTTGTTGTTATCTATAAAGGCTTCAAGACATAAGGTGACAAGATGGGTATGGTAGTGTATGCCTCTAGTCCCTATAGTTGAGGAGGCTAAAACTGGAGGATTCCTTGAGTCTCAGAATTCTGAACTATACATGAGCCCTTGAGAATGAAGGCTGCCCCAAGAGGAGTAAACCAGCCAAGGCTAGAAAAGTAGAGTAGGCAAAAGATCCCATGTCAATTGGTATTGAGACCAAGCTTAGTGAGTGGCTGTTACACTTCCAATCTGGGGTAGGGAGAAAGTGAGAAGGAAAGGGAGAAGGGGAGAGGGAGAGAGAGAAAGAGAGAAGAAGAGAGGGGGGGGAGAGACAGAGAGAGAGAAAGAGACAGACAGAGACAGAGACAGAGACAGAGACAGAAAGAGAGAGACAGAGACACAGAGAGAGAGATAGAGAGACAGAGAAGAGGAGGAGGAGGAAATGGATCTAGGAAGGTGAGCATACATAAATGTTGCCCAGGGCTAACAAAGATGCAGAGACCTAGAAAAATTTTCAAGGGGCTGGGATCAAGAATGAAATGACATCAGAATCACAGCATTGTTGTAGTGTTCTATCACTGAGGAACATCAAAGAACAGAGACTGACTCAATTAACAAAAGTCCAGCAGCAAGGTTCTTCTGATTGACAAGAAAAGATGGAAAAGAAAGCAATCAATCAGTATTTTTAGAAGAATTAATAAGAGTTTGGACCAGCATGATGGCAGTGAGAATGAGTATGAGGGATGTTGTGGAAATGGATTATGCCACCATTGATGCTTAGCTAGATACGTGATGAGAACAAATTTTACCAATCTCAAAGCAGCTGCCGGATGGCCAACTGAAGAAAGGCAGCTGGTTATGAGAAAAGGGAAAAATGCTGTACAAATGTGTCAATGCATGAGGCAAAGTAATCAGATAATAAAACTGAATTGAAGCTCCCATTGCCTTAATATGCAAGGTAGTATTCCTGCAGCGGGCAACACTCTATTGGCTCAGAGAGCAACCTCTACATTTAGACCTTTTTTTTTCTTTCCAGTGACTGAAAATAGGCAAGTCAGTTAGCCATCTCTGATGTTAAGTGATCTGATATGATAGAAATGATCCAACTGCTTGATGGTGGAGGTCGTCCACTACTGTATGCACAGTTCTCATAAGTAGGGAATTATTAAAGCTAAATTTGGGCAATTATTGGATCAAGTTAAAGACTTAGAGAAATGGCCAGAGCTACGTTTCAGACCTGACTTCTCCATGAAGGACAATGCCTAATCATATACTAGTTTTATAAGCCTGCCATGTGTCCTAATCTCTGGGCAAAATAGCATTATTCCATGGCTGGCCCTCTGATGGGGCCCTTGATCTTGGCCCAAGCTAAAAGAGAGGATATAAAACTGTCAGACTATCTTTTGCAACCTCACTAAAGATTTTCTATCTTTTTTTTCTGGGTGTTGGGTTTGAAGTAGGTTTTGGGTCTGTTTTCTATTTTACTATGAAAGAATAACTCTATGAAAAATATGAGTCTTTGGAAACAAAATCTCAGCCATCCCACTGACTGGGGTTTTCTTGCAATTGGAATGTTGCTTTTTAAAATTAAATTTGAGATTCTTTGGAGAGAATTTTCATTATGGTGATCCATCATTCTCAAAGACATTCTGTAAGCAAAAGGAACCCTCCTTTCTAAGGATCTCTTCTCTGGAGGTGGGGCGATGATTTTCACCTTACCAAGTTTCAGTAGGAAAGCCAGGAAGAGTTTTCACCAAAGGTCGAGGAGAGTTTTAAGAGCCGAATTTTCCATTTCTTATCTGGGCAGAGGAGTTATTTGGGACTTGGTGGGTGCCTGTAATTTTAATTTCCTATCTCTACTCCGTAAGTCTCTATTAATTTCTTTTTCATTCTGGCCCTACTGTGCATCTTTGTAGGAATCTTTTCTGGTATAAATGTACATGTGCATTCCTGCATTCACCCGATAGCTATTTATTAAGCACTTACTATGTGTAATGCAAGAAGCAGCCCGATGTGGCCAGACTTTCTGACTTTGGCATCAGGTAGAATTGGATTCAAGTCTAGTGTCTGACACATACAAGCTGCATGTCTACATACAAGCTGCATTTACAAGCAAGTCTCTTAACCTCTCAGTGTCTCAAACAGACAGCCTTTTAAGACTATGTAAGTTACAGATGAGTTGCTAGTCTGAATTGATGTAGGGAGTTTCCACACCTTGAGTTACCCTTTATTAATGAAATCATAATTTCAGCCTCCACCTCCCCACCACACCTCAGACTCTGAGGGGGATGTGATATATGCATATGCAATAATTATATAAGAAGCGTAAAATAACTAATGTCCAGAGTAGAATAAAAGAGCCTATGAGAGATCGTGAAGGGGGTATTTCATGAATAAAAGATCAATGTAAGTAAAGATGCAGAGACAAAAAAAAATGTACTTGGCATTCACATCACCGTGAAGTTGGGCTGGAATATTCTGTGTACATGTATGTTTGGACACTTCATTTTCTTCTCTGACAGTCTTTCTTTTGCATGGTTGCATTTTTTTCCAAGAGGGGAAAAACCATATTCCCATGCTTCCTGTGCCCCTCCCCCCCAAGACATACCAATGTCTTATTCTGATATTTTTGTTAAGTTTCTGGAATCTTCTTGCAGTACTTTTCTGGGGCCCATCTCACCTATTTGACTGATCTTTTGGTCTGTCAGTGGCCTCATGGCTATGAAGCCACTCCTCAGATTGAAGCCCCAGAAATCTGAAGCTGGCTTCTCTTTCCCTTCAGCATGGGATCTTGCAAGAATCAAGCCGAGAAAATTTACCTGCAAACATACCTAGGCTTCTATCCAAGAATACCAAGATGGGGTCTTAGGATTTGAAGGGAGAGGGAGCCCAGGAGTTTATTTCCAAAGCCAGCCAAAAGGCAAACCCTTCTACTCTCACTAAATGTGTGAAATTTTTACACAGCTGCAGGCCTTGAGGAGCCTTGGTGTGAGGAGGGGGAGGGAGGCAAGCCGAAGGCCAGATCCTGAGTTCTACAGAGCCAATGTCATGAAACTTTGGAGACATGAATCACAATCCAGCTCCACGGGTGCTGAGTTGAGGAGTCTCCGTGACCAGCCCCTGCCGAGCCAGGCTTTTAGATGAATAGGAGTCTCTGAGCAGGCCTCGGGTGAATGATGTAACAATCCCACAGATGGCATTGAAAAGTTATGCTCAGCTTCAATGAGACTCTGAATCATGTGTGCCCCGGGTGATAAAATTTACCCATGAAGTTGAGCAAAATACACATATCCTGATTTTAGATGCATGGGTAATCAAAGATAGCGGCAACCCTCATGACAACGTGATCCGTTATCAGAAACCAAAAGCAGCTGGTTGGGTTTCTGAACTTTCTACACACAGAAACGCATCTGGTTGCAGTTTGTTGCAAGGGAATAATTTTTTTTTAACCAGTTTTGCTCAGCCCAGCAAGGAGAATCCAGCTGGAGGAGCCTTATCCTTAGCTCCTTGTTTAAAGTGCCATCTCTGCCTGGTCTTAAGGTTCCATTCATAAAAGACAGCTAAAAATAATATAATCTTTCATCGTTGACACCATTTCTGTTCAATCACAGGGTGAGTTCTTTTGAACCTCAGGAAGCCGTGAAGAGGGAAACCCAAGCAGCCAGGAATGAGGAGGCTGGGAGTTTGAAATCCGCCAACTCCTGCTGCTGCCCTTCCCAATGCTATGCCTGGACAGACCATATGTATGAAGGAGAGAAAAATCATTTTTAATGGATTGTCTCAGAACTCCTTTTTTTTAAGATGGCATGAAGTTGAAGTATTGACTATAACTTTGCATTAATTTCAAAGGCAGGAATATGCCATAATTTATCCCTTTGGTTCCACTGACCATCAGCAATTGTATCCATTTTCTGCCTTAGTGTAGAGCACAGTTAAATGATGATATACTTCCTCCCCTTGACTTTTGCTTCCAGCCTGTTTCAGCAGTCTCAACCAGTCACTTCCTGTCTCCCCTGTTCCACTGTCTGGCACTTATTTCAGACAAGTCAATATGTTTAAATTATATCTGAACCTGGAGTAATTAATCATAAAGCTTTATGCTTTGTAATGTTTTTTTTCCACCTAACTTCTCATTGGCATTCTACTGAATCAAAATTAAAAAAGAAAAAACAGCCCACAATGCACCGTGAATGTTACTTAGGTTCTTAGGCCCTATAGGCTGAGCCCCACTTAGATCTGTGACTGCCTGAAGATTACTGCAAGAGCCTTTCCTATCTTAAGAGTTAAAATAGGAGATTGCATTTCATGAAATTTCAGGAAGACGAAAGGAAAAACCATGTTAATGGGAATGGGCTTTAGTGTTCAGAAACAACCTATTTGGAAACATAAAAGTCAGGTAATGAGCATATCTCATTTTGCAAACAAAGCAGGGGCTCTGAGGATTACTGCATAATGATGCCATAGGCCTGTATTGGATACATGCTCCTTAAGATTGATAGAAGCTTCTTCCAAACTAATTGTGTTCTCCACTAGTTTTAATGGCTGCATTATATCACATGTCTTTTGTGCTCAGTTACATCATTCATATCTAGTCCAAGATTCATACCAATAACTAGTAATGGGGCCTAGACCCCCATGGGAATGGAACTGTGCTCAATCTCCCACCTCACAGTGAAATATTTGCCAGTTAGGAAGTATCTGAGGCTACCAATCGAAATATGCCAGAGTATAATAGATAAAGAGGAACATCAGAGTTCAAAGAAATGGAGCATTAGTCTATTTTCAGGTACAATCCCTCTAGAAACAGGGAGTTATCAGAATAGATTAAAGAATTTAAAAGAATCATGAGTATTTGGCCCCATACTGTAAACCAGCAAGGGACTTGGGTTCTGACGTAGGGGTCAACCAGAAATCTGAGTGAAAATTGAGACTTTGCTTCTGGCACCACTTTGCACAGGTAGAGCAGTTCGAAGTTTTCTGTCTTACCCCTCCCCACACTACAAGACCGCCTTTCCTGTTTGGGCAAGGACATTTTGGATGAGATTAGCAACCAAGTAGATCAAGAGAATAATGAGAAAAGATTGAATTTACATTGGGCTTTCATTTCAACAAATACGTGAAACACCTAGTATAGATATGTTCTCCATCATCAGATGGGAAAATTGAGGCACAGAGAAGTTATATGAATTGCCCAGATCACACAGCCTCAGGTCTTCTGATTCTTTCCAGTATTCTATTCTGTCTCTAATGTAATTTAAAATCATATGTCCTAAGTGCATTATGAAAGGCACAAAGTTCCATTGACTGAGTGATTCTTGAAATTCTTTTTTTTTTCTTTTTTGGAGGTGGGAAGGCAAAGCAATTGGGGTTAAGTGACCTGTCCAAGGACACACAGCTAGTAAGTGTGTCAAGTGTCTGAGGTTGGACTTTAACTCAGGTCATCCTGACTCCAGGGTTGATGCTCTTTTCACTATACCACCCAGAAATTCTTAAGAGTTTCATAGCTAGCTAATTAATTAGCTAGTTGAGAGGAAGAGGATATCACTTCCGGCTGAGGTAATCAAAGTAATCTTCAGACAGGAGGGGATGCTAAAGTGCAAAAGGATCTTGAAGGACTGAGAGATTTTCCAAAGACAGATGTGGGGAAAGAGCAATCCATAAATGGAATGTTCTGTTTTAACAAAGTAGTGAGCACCCTGTCACTGGAGATGTTCAAGAAAATGTTAGATTTCCTGGGGAATAATCAACAGTCATTTATTAAGTATCTACTATGCCAACACTCTGATAAGTGCTGGAGATACAAAAAGATGTAAAAGACAGTTCCTGCCCTCAGAGAACTTACAATCTAATGGGGAAGAAAACATGAAAATAACATGTACAGAGCCAGCTATAGTCAGGATAAATAGGAAGTAATTAACAGAAAGCAGGCACTGGAATTAAAAGGTGTTGGAGAAGGTATTTTAGTTGAGACTTAAAGGAAACCAGGAAGGTAAGCAGGCAGAGAAGAGGAAGAGAGCATTCCAGGCATGAGAGAACAGTCAAAGAAAATGACTAGAGCAGAGTTGGAATGTCTTGTGGGTGGAACAGCTAGGAGACCCGTGTCCCTGTATCTAAGAGTATGTGTTGGGCAATAAGGTGTGAGAAGACTGGGAAAGCAGGAAGGGGCTAGCTTATGAAGCTCTTTGAATGCCAAACAGAGCCTTTTGTATTTGATCCTCGAGGCAACTGGATAAAAGGAAGGTGTAATGGAGTTGGAAGAAACTTGAGGTGAACAGGTCTGCCAGTAAACTATTGCAAATAATCCAGGTGTGAGGTGATGGTGGTCAGCAGAGAGTTTGGGGCAGGATAGGAAGATTTAAGAGCCATCATCATACAGACCTTAATTAAACCCACAGGCGCTGATGAGATCACCAAGTAAATTATTATAGAAGGGAAAAGAGAGGGCTCAGGATAGACCCCTGAAGGACACATATGGTTAAATATATCATATCATATCATATCATATTATATTATATTATATTATATTACATTTATTATATTACATTTATTATATTATATTGCTTTACATTGCTTCACATTGCATTACATTGTATTATACTGTATTATATTGTA
>CM053581.1:95680923-95697034 GCA_028627135.1 Pseudochirops cupreus | reverse complement strand
CTGTAGAGGGACAGGGACAGGGACAGGGTAGAGAGTGGATGGAGGGGGGGCAGGATAGGAAGAAGGGACATGTAATCAGACTCTCACAATATGCTCACTGTGGAGAGGTTCTGCATAATTACACATGTTCAGCCTGTATTTGATTGCTTGTCCTTCCAGTGGGGGTGGGTGACGAGGGAGAAAGAGAAAGAATCTAGAATCTAAAGTTCTATAATCAAATGTTAAAAATATATATGCATATATGTATACAATTATTATTATTATTATTATTATTATTATTATTATTAACTACATCCAACTGGAACTTGAGATACATAGGCACTGTGGTTGGGAGATCCATCCTGCCCTATTGGAAAGTCAGAGGGGTGAAGGGGGAAGACATAGGGGAGAATAGATTGGGGGTAGGGGAATACACTGGGATGGCTGTTTTGGGGTGGTGGGTAGGAGAAAGATGGGGAGAAAATTTGTAACTCAAAATTTCGTGGAAATGAATGATGTAAACTAAAATAAAATAAAAAATCAATTAAAAAAAAGAGAGAGTCTTGATCATATTACAGCTAAAAGTTCTTTGATTAGTTTTTGACATTGAATGGAAAATTACTTCCTGAACTAATAAAACAATTGCTTAATTAGAAAAAAAATGGGGGGAGGGGCTAGGTGGCGCAGTGAATACATCACTAGCTCTGGAGTCAGGAATTCAAATCCAGCCTCAGACACTTGACATGCTTACTAGCCATGTGACCTTGGGCAAGTCACTTAACCCCAATTTCCCTGCGTTTCCCCCTCCAAAAAGAAATAAAAAGAAAAAAAACAGATACAGTAATTCAACAAATTTATTGTTCATATTTTGTTTCCACTAAATTGCCCTAAGCCCTATCCTTTTTAGCCTTTTCCCAACACTTCTCTTTCACAACTTATAAATGTCTAAAATATCACCAAAACACTTTTTAAAATGTCAGTTTGTATTAATATCTTATGTTACTTTCAAATATAGATAGGAACAGTAACATTTGCCTTCCTCGTCACTTTTGCTTTTAAAATTCACATATCAGGGGCAGGTAAATGGCATAGTGCGTACAGCACCAGCCCTGGAGTCAGGAGGCCTGGAATTCAAATCTGGTTTCAGATACTTAATAGCTGTGTGACTCTGGACAAATTACTTAACCCCAATTGCCTCCTAAAATGGCATATTACCTGCCTTTCCTCACCATTTATTTTTGTTTACAACTACTATGAACCAAACATTTGCTTCACGTGAACAAAATAACCCAATAAACAATACTGTTTTCCCCTTTCCTTTTCCCACTGTAGCAATAGAAAACAACCATTTTCATGTTCTTTTAAGCTTATTTAAGTGGGATTCTATAGTCTGCATTGTTATCATTTTCTCACTTCAAGCAATTATCACCCATCTGCAATCACCTGGGTAACTGCAAACAGGAACATTTACTTTACCTGGAATTATCTCAGACATCAGGTAAAAACAAAGATACTTAACCAGGTTTGCTTACCAGTGA
This sequence comes from Pseudochirops cupreus, assembly GCA_028627135.1. Taxonomy (NCBI): domain Eukaryota; kingdom Metazoa; phylum Chordata; class Mammalia; order Diprotodontia; family Pseudocheiridae; genus Pseudochirops; species Pseudochirops cupreus. Next base: position 95,695,517 of record CM053581.1, on the reverse strand, counting down.
ATAAATGAACTGGTTGTCTAATTCTCTTCATTCCATGCAGTACAACCCGTACAATTAAACCCATTGAATTTCTTTTAACAAGATCATAGGTTTAGAGCTGCAAAGAACCACAGAGCTCATCTAGTCCAACCTCTGATATTTTACAGAAATTGAGCCTCACAAGGGTGGAGTCACTTGCCCAAAATTATGCAGTTAAGATCTGAACCCAGAACCTTTGTCTCTAAATCCACCCTTCTTTGCCTTCTTCTAGTCATTTTGGAGTGTTAGAGTGAGCCAATACCAAATTAAAAATCCCTGGTTCATCTTGGGTCTTAGGAATTAAATCATTGAACTCTTCTCAAAAGCATTTTCAATTGTGTTCCATGTCTGTGAAAGTTCCAAATAGAGAAAATAGACTTCAATTAAAACATGAGGAATTTACATTAGACATAAAGAAGAAATGTTGCGTGTGTTGAGGCCCTAAGTAAAACAGGAGACTCAAGGAAATTTTATAGCCTGAACCATCTTCAAGAAGAGATTGGATAATTCTTTCATGTATTGTTTTGGTGTTCACCAGCCTTAAGGCAAGGGGCTGGCCAAAATGGTCCCTCTTGGTTCTAGGATTCTGTTAATTTCCAACCTTTCATCTCCCTTCCTACTGAAAAAGCAGCATAGCACAGTGCAGGGGTGGAGAACCTGGGGCTTCAAGGCCACATGTGGCCTTTTAAATCCTTAAGTGTGGCCTTTTGACATTCAGTCAAGGATTTAGAAGACCATATGGCCTTAAGGCTGCAGTTCTCCACCCTGGCAAAGTGGAAAGAACACTGGACACTCTAGACATGACTCCTGTCCTCTGTCTGTGTGACCATGGAGTATGAATCACAATACTTAACCCCATTTTCACAAGACTGTTGTAAGTAAAGTGATTTGTGTATCTGAAAAAGCTATATAAATATGAATTGTTATTCCTCAAAAATTAAGTACATAGCGATAGAAAAAAAATGCCCATTCATCTTGAGCTGTTACGTTTGATCTTTTTATATTTTCCTTTCCCCTTCCAACTTTGAAGAGGATGTTTCTGTGTTAAGTGTAGGAGTATATTTGATAACTTTGTTCCCATGTGCAAAAGGTATACATAGCTTTACAATAGAACAAATTTGCCTCTCTAATAGCATTTAAATCCCATTACTAGTAGTTAATGAGAGCTGGAGGCTCACTTTGGAATCAGTGCCCCTTCTACAGAAGAATTGCTTCTAGGTAACCAAAAAAAGGCCCACCTTTGACTTTAGTTTCAGAAAATATGCTAGAATTGATCAATAAAACCTAAACACCTCCTTCTCTTTTTCTCTCACTTATTTCCCAAAATGCATATGACAGAGGCATAATGATTTCAAGTTTATAATGTTGGCATAACGAATATTTCTGGTCCCCTAGCTAAAGAGGCTATAGTTTATAGATCATGAGCAATATGGATTATAGAACATTTTGTCTGAAGGCCAGATGTATCTTTACTCAATTTTATTTATTCTCTTCTGCATTAACTTCTTTCTAGTTCTGCTTCTGGAGATACAGAAAACCAATGAATAGTATCCAGTGCTGGACAAAATGTCATACTCTGGCTGGTTAAAACTTGCCCTTTTCAATCTTCCCAGAATGCCACTTCTGCACCCAGCCTCTCAATAAGCTACCCATTTGGCATCTTTATCTTTTTATTTTCTGCACTGAGGGGGCAGCAGAAGGGGAACTAACCTATCCCATTTCTGTTTGAAAATATTTAGCTTGAGTGATGTGAAGAACTCAGTAGATCTGTGACAAGATCAAAGCCGATAAATTATTTAACAGGGGTTCTACTTTTGTGGAATTATTTAAAGTATCATAATTGCAGTTCAGCTACCCAGCCTTCGTTTTCAAGTCTGGAATTCTGTTGGGAGCTATCATAATCACTGAAGAGTATAATATTACAGGCTGGGTATAAAAATATCTTTTTAATGACTAGCAAATTAGTGAAATGTCTTGACCTGAATCGAGACCAAATAGAAGACAGGGTTTTTATGAAGGGGGGAAAAAGACTAAATTGTCACCACATTGTTATTCTTGTTGAATTCTTCACTACTTAAAATGTCAGTTGATTAGATAAAATTTGTAACGCTGTGCATCAGTACAAGTAATGAAGGGCTCCATGGATGGTAGACAGTATCTCAGCATCTGTGCAATGAACAAAAAAAAAAAAAAGAAAAGAAAAAAAGAAAGAAATCTTTGTGTAAAAAAAAGCTGTTGGTGAAATTCAGGTCATATGATTTTGATTCCATATGAACCCTGGGTGCCATCTCCTACATGCGGCTTTTCCTTATTTAGCCACATACTAGGTTGAGTGACCTTTAGCAAATCACTTAATCTCTCTGAGCCTTGGTTTCCCCAGATGTAAATTGATCAGTCAGACTAGATTACTTTTATGGTCCTTTCCAGATCTACAACTATGATCCTAGGATATTCTAGTCTAGTCTTGAAATGACTTTGTATGACCTTGCACATGTATTTATTTTTCTTTATAAACTTGTATTTTCTCTACCCCAGTAATATAAACTCCTTCAGGGCAGACTTTTATTTTGGCTTTTTTTGTATTCCCTGTACCTTGCACAATGCCTTATATACAGCAGGTTCTTAATAATTGCTTATTGGATTTCATTGTATTTGAAGAGTTTCCTCTGCTTCTATGTCCAGGGCACCAGGTGAAAATCTCTTAGACCCTTTGTTTAATTCTTTTACTCTTTCAGCCACCTAGAAAATGAGTACCTCTCTAGGTCCACTTGTGCATTAAATGAGTATTTGCTCCACATGTTTTCCGATCAGTAACAACTTTTGGAATATTTAACTTTAGAAACTTGACATGAAGGAAACATGGGATTGATTGTTAAATATGTCTTAGTTTACAAGGTCATATTTTCCAAATGGTTTGCATACTATATACAAGAAGGGTTTACAAATAGTAAGTTTTAAGTTTTGAACCCAAACTCAAATCAATTAAGGCTTCAAATCTGTTTATAATTGGCAAAACATAATTTTCTAATGTTAAGAAAAAAAGGCCTAAAATTAAGGACCTAAAATTATCTCTAGCAAGAAATATGCCTTTCCGAACAATATGTAATTGAATGAATAATACACCTGGGAATGGATCCATACATAGGCTTAAAATAAGGAGGAATAGTTTGATCAGGAGATTCCACTGCTTGACTATGGACCAAGGATGTCCTAGATGTAGATAGATCTATAATTATCAAAATGTTCATATTAGCATTCTCTGTGGTTTCAAAGAATAGGAAACAAAGTCAATGCATGTTAAAACACATTATTGCATATGAATATGGCTGAGGCACAAGAAGTGATGAATATCAAGGAATTGGTGAAGAATGAGAAGACAAATGAACTGAGGTAGAATGAAATAATCAAAACAAGGTGCACAATGACTACAAACGTGTACATAGAAAACAATACAGCAACAGCAAAAAGAATGCCCCATAATCATAATAACCGCTTTCATCCCCCAAAGGAGAGATGAGGAATGACACTGATTCCTCATCATTGGAGGGGGACTGGGGAGCATGGGTGTGGAACATTGCTTATGCTGCCAGACTCAATTAATATGTTGTTTAATTTTACTAAAGTGCTTTCTTTCTTTTTCTTCTTTTTAATTTATTTTTTTATAACAAGGCGTGACTTGCTAAGAACAGAAAGGAAGAAGGAGATATTTGGAAATTAATGTGATATTAAACAAGACAGTGATAAAAATTAACATTAGAAAATAGATTTAGAGTTAACCCCTACTCCTCTAACATTAAAATAAAGATAAATTTAAATATTTAATAAATCCCAAAATACGATACCATATATTTAGCTATCCTGTAATAAGAGACTAGGATTTCGAGATTGCAGTCTCCTAACTCCTCAAAGTTTAGTTTAAAAAAACTTTTTTTTAATCCAGTCTCTATAGACTACCTATAAATTCTGCATTTCCAGAATATTTCTGTATGGTCAGGTGGCATAAGTAGGCATAGACACTTTCTGAAACCCCAATCACTGGTCATTTTTCCAACAAACAATTTGGAACCAGATACATGTTGAATGTTTCTTTTGGTCCTCATTGCTCCCACACAATAGCTACACTTTGTGCTGCAAATTCACTGGCACATGAGATACAGCTCTCTTTTATACCCATTCTTCTCCAGAGCCTCTTTATCACATGGCTCTTCATTGGGCAATGAGTTAGTTCTCTGGTAAAAAATAAGCTATTCTGTAAATTCTTACATTAGCTTTGTTGAGCTCTGCTGAATCTGAGGCAATAAAAGGATTAGGACATACGTGTTGGATATCAGAAAATCAGAGGATGGGTGGGGACCTTGGAAAGTCATTTTGTTCGTTCTCCTGTGTTCAGAACTATACTCAGACCATCCCAGAGAGATTAGACACGTACTCTTTGCTGAACAGTTTCCTTTGATCTAGTATTCCAGTGAACAGCACTCACACGCAGGAATGTCTCCTTGATGTAAAATCTCAGGCTACAGCTAAATTTGTGTTTTCCTTTCCTCAGCAGACTTACTGTTTTTTCAGGATCCTATGTTGACTGAGCAAAAGGAAAGAGGAGATTTTGTGGTTTATTTGGTTCATAATTATTTGAGCTAACCAAATCTGATAATTCTGGGGTCATTTTAAAATCAGCATTGAATTTTGGTTGCCTCACCAACCAAATATGACTGATCAAAATAAATGGCAAAAATCCTAACTTCTCTCTCTGCTTATGGAGAGCTCCAAGGAATTGCCACACAATTTGAACCAATGGAGTTTCTTCAGGTTAGAAGGATCTAGGGCTGAAATGAATGCAGTGAGTCAGTTAGGTGTTTTGGATTTTTGCAATATGCTAGATAAATATAAGTGTTTATACTGTGGAAGGCTGAGGCACACCTAGTTTTTCCTAGAAGAAAATAAACCTTTAGTACTAGCTGGGGCACCTGCTCCTGGCACCTACTTCTGGATCTGAATTCTAGCTTATCTGGGCTCCTGCTATGTAATCATGGGGCAAACTCTTCTGACCTCTCCATTCCTGGGCTTTTCCAACAGGGTATTCTCCAATTGCCCCCCACCTCATGCTTGGGGTAGAAGAGGGATTCAGCAAAGCAGTTTGAAGTGTGAACTCTGGTGATATAAAATGAGTGACTGATGGAAGTAGTTGACAGAGTAGTGCTCATCTTAAGGCTTAGTTTCTCAATATTGCTCTGCTCATCCAATGCCCTCATACCCGTCCCAGCCCTGGTCATTCACGAACTGAGAAACTGCAGATCTCTGTCCTCCCTTTCTCTCTCCTCCTTTCCTTTGGATATGAAATATACTTTCCCTTATCCTCCTGAAGTGACTGATTTCTGCTTGGAAAACAAACCCAGCTTACACCTGAAGTGAGGAGGCCAAAGCCCTCACCTCCCTAGTCAGATTCACATGTTTGCTTCAATCCTCCTTGAAACAACTTTCCAATTCAATTCAGCTGCTCAGAGAGGAAATGAGTGTGTTTGGTGGAGGAGGTGGGTAGCATTCCTATCTTAATATTCCCAACCCACAATACCTGCTATTCAGTTACCCAATTGGTCTGGCACTGTAGGTGAAAGAGGAAAATAATTGAACTCAGCTTATTTTCTCTGGCTATCTTTTGGTTTTTAGGTTAGCCTATTATTATAGGTTCCATACCTATCATTATCTGAGAAATGAGTCTAGCAAAATGCCCCCACCCCCAAGTATCTATATGTCTATATGTGTCTGAAGGTATATGAATACACATATTTTTCACATGTGGGTCAACTGGACCATATCATCCGGGGGGGGGGGGGGGGGAAAACAAAGAAATGTGTCTAGTATTACAAAACCTACTTGAATCCTGACTCTGGAGAAGCCTGGGTGAGTGCTTAAATTGGGTTAGAGGTTGAAGATAGTGGCATTGTTAGTTAGTTAGATTCATTTATGACATTCCAGGCAACCAGAAACTAGGTTGGGACTTTTTCTGACATCTGACTCAACAATTTGGCAATCCATTTCAGTGAGTCTTCCCCATCCCTGTCCCAGCCACTGAGGAAACTTAAAAGCAGCTAAAGGAGACTTTCTTCAGCAAAGATGTTTCTGAATGAGGTAAATCAGAGAGACACATGGCCACACAAGCAGAAAACAGGCATCAAATTTGAAACTGTTTTGTCCTCTTGGTTTGGGATCTTGTTGCTTACAACACTATGAGGAAAGGAGAGAGACAGGGCATGTGAAATGTTTCTTTATGGTGGGCTTTTATGTGCCGTGGAGGTATTTATGTTAACTGTAGGAGAGGTTCAGAGGTGGGGAATCTTCAGCCTCGAGGCCACATGAGGCTCTCTAGGTCCTCAAGTGTGACCTTTTGACTGAATCTAAACTTCACAGAACAAATCCCCTTCATAAAAGCATTTGTTCTGTAAAACCTGGACTCCTTCAAAAGGCCACACCCGAGGACCTGGAAGGCCACATGTGGCCTCAAAGTCACAGGTTCCCCACACCTGGTTTACTCAATCAGTGACTTTTCTAGCAGCACAGCATAATGGAGAAAAAATATGGAATTTTCCAGTGATTACCTGAAAAAAAAAAGCTCACCATTCTGATGTTGTTCTTTTCTCCTGAAAATTCAAAGTATTCCATGACAACTGGAGGTGCTATTTCTAAAAGAGATAGAGATGTAGACTATGGGAATTTGGGGTGCTAGATTAGCTTTTATATCTTTTCAGATAGCTGCCTCTATATTCTTCTTCAGTTGTTTTTCAGTTTCCAACTCTTTGTGACCCCATTTGAGATTTTCTTGGTGAAGACACTGGAGTGGTTTACCATTTCCTTCTCCAGCTCATTTTACAGATGAGGAAACTGAGGCAAAGATGGTGAAGTGACTTGTCCAGGCTCACACAGTTAGTAAGTGTTTGAGGCCATATTTGAACTGTGGTCCTCCTGGCTCTAGGCCCTGCACTTTATCCACTTGTCATCTAGCTGTCTCCTGGAGAAACATGATGGATTTAAATGCTAAGCTGAGGACTTTGCATTTTACCTTAGAAGTATCAACTGCAAGTTCTGGGGTATCTGAACCAGCATTTGAACTATAATATCTGCACCTGATCTTTTAATATCATGTATAAGACTGGTACAACCTAAATAAATTGTCATTAGTGGTTAGTCCAATTTCATTTCAGTAACTCTAAGAGTAGTGTTTCTTATAACTCTGTTTAAAGGGTGGGAACCAAACAATGTGTGACTCCTATGCTTTTTATAGCTTAAAGATGTCTGAGACATTTTACTTTTCTGTTGTGTTGGGGGAAGGAAGCTAGTTTTGTCTTTAGTATAATGTCAAAGTGTGAGAAATTGGTCTTGGCTTTAGCTACTGGTTGGTATCACGTTTCTCCCTTTCCTTTTATTGTAAACCCTAGGTATTATTTTATAGTTGGTCCTGTCGTGGGGATTACCTTGGCTTGAGGTTCAGAACAGCCAAGTCTGCTGTACATGTAGGCCAAGTTCAAATATTATCCACTTATCAATGAAATAGTCAATTCAGACATGGCATCTTCCAATGTTTTCAGCTTAATGTTATCTGCCATGGTCTGTCTACACAGTAGCACGATTGTAAGAAAGTCAGAAGTATAAGTAGCTCCAATTATGTTTCCTGATTGGACCATGACGGATCACTTGGGAGGAAAATTAGTCCATGGAACTCTGAAACTCTTCTATAGACATGAGTATAGACCCAGCACTGGTTAAAAAAATAATCTAGTATATCAAGCGGATGTCTTGTTAACATTATGCCAAAAGAAAAAAAAATTGAAAGAATTAGATGGTTTGGCATCTCTTTGTCCAAAAACTGAAAGCCAGTGTAATGGAAAGGACATTAGATTTGGAGTCAGGAAGATCGTGGTTCAAATCTTACCTTGGATGCTTACCAGCCGTACGACTGGGCTGGTCCCTTAACCTCTATGTGCTTCAGTTTCCTTTTCTAAAAGCAAGCTTAGATGTGATGGCGTCTAAGGTTTTTGCAGAGCCCAGTTCTATCATGATGTGCCTATTCTTCAAACATATGAAAAGGATTGTAATGCTTTAAATTTAGTTTAAAGTCAGGGCATGTGACTTGACAGGGGCCTCAGTTATTCATATCAACTGATTTATAATGATAATGACTTTTAACATTCTAGGATGAAGATGAGCATTATGTTTAATAATAATAAAATAAATTCTTGGTTAAATAACAGGGGGTATTTCTAGATGATGCAGAAGAAAAGCTACCTCAACAAGCAAGTTAAGGACACATTTGCGGCTGTGGCATTACCTCAGTATTTCATGGAATTTTCAAATGTTGCAGATTATTCTAAGTGTTGGGGCAGCTAGGTGGTTCACTAGACCTAGAGTCAGGACAACCTGATTTCAAATCCAGACTCAGATATTTACTAGCTGTGTGACCCTGGACAAGTCACTTGATCCTGTTTCCTTATCTGTAAAATGAGTTGGAGAAGGAAATGGCAAACCACTCCAGTATCTTTGTTAAGAAAATCCCAAACGGGGTCATAAAGAGAAAGACATGACTTAAATGACTCTACTAGGAGTGGAGACCCTAACCTAGTTACACTTTCTTGTGTTGTGGGATTCTTGTCTATGTCCCTCCATAAATCCTCCACAGAGGATCTACCCAACGTGCTCAAGGCCTCCCTCTGGGTCTTTAAATATTTCATGGATACTAGTGGAAACAGTGCTGCCCATCTGTTATCCCTTACTCTCACCACATGGCTGGCCCCTATCTTTTTTTTCCAGTCATACACATCTTTGCTGAAGTCTTTTATACTACATCTTGCTTCTAAGTTATCATCAACAATGTGACACGGTCTTTTTATACCAACCTTTTGCTATAAGGTATATGCAACTTTCCCTTGCTTTGGGGGTTATTTGCTATTTTGAATCTTCTGAGGTCCACGACTCACAAACATATAGCATCATTACAAGAATATTGGTGTCAAAGAGCTCAAATTTAGCAGCTGGATGAAGCTTAGGATTTTTGAAAGTATTATGATGTTTCTCAAATGTGATCCAACCCAGCTTTTTTTTTACTCTTCAGCTCTATATCCATCTCGTTGTTCATTTATAATGTTTGCCTCAGATAGATGTACCAATTGAACTGGCTACCCTTCTAATTGAACATTGTTAATATACTTTCTACATCCACTTGGTTTTTCCTGTTAATTTTGTGTGTGTGTGTGTGTGTGTGTGTGTGTGTGTGATTGTGGAAATAAGGATCTTGTTTAGCGTTACCGGGGTCAATGAAATCAATACAATGTCATCTACAAACAGGATCATCTGGAGAACCTTACCACAGATAGGAATGAAATCTACCATTTAGCCATCCCCTATCATAGTGGCAAACATCTCTGGCACGTCTCCCTGTTCTATTCTTTGTTGGATATTGATAACCAGAAGATCATTGCACAAATGAATCTTATGTGATCTTAACCTATAGAAAAGAGACATTTTAATGTCTCATCATGAGATGGTGGTGACCTTGAGTTCCTGAAGTACAAAATCTGGCAGGTTCTGTCAAGTTGGAAAGGCTTTGAACACAGTCCCAATGACAGTCTGTTAGAAAGGCATGCTTTATAAAAATAACTGGAATGGTCAACCAAAAGTTGAAGAACTGAATTATTCAGAACTGCCACATTCTCTCCATCCCTACTTGTTTGTCCCTTCATCTGGAATGAAAGATGGTGTCAGACTCACTCAGATACAAACCATTCATTACTTTTTTTTAAAGTTTTAATATAGAAAAATGCCATTATATTAAGAAGTATCCATAGGACTAGCTCAGCATCATGGGAGAAACCGATACAAAATTTTAGTTGCCTAACTCCAAAGCATGGTCACTTAGGTTTTATCGACATGACTATGATATATATCCAAAGAGAGTCTAACAATCACTTGGGAATCACATTGGGTGGGCACAGGTACCATATAGAATCCTGTTGCTTCTCCTCTTTCTTACCTAATCCTGGATTGAAACTGACATTTACAACCATGTGGGGCCACAGTGGCAGCTGCAAAGCCCAGATGTCCAGCTGGGAAAATGTGGTTCCATTGCTATCCATTCTGACAAGACGTGAGTCTGGGACAAAGAAAAGCTTGCCACTGAGTCATCTTTCTTCATCTTCCTTTCTTTCATTCATGAAGTTTATGTTTGTGAAATTTCCATGAATGTCAAAGTTGTTTTTCCTCTAGCATGAGATAACAGGGGAACAGCTCAATTACAGAAATGGATTGCTAGTGTAATACTAATAAAAGTTCTTTGTTGAAGTAATGATGAACGAAGTGATTCTGTCAAATTCCTTAAATGTCCAATACTCAGAAAATAAGCTAACCAAAAAAAGTGTATTCAGACAAAGGAAAATTCACATAAGTATGTCGACGTATATAGAATTATCAAAGGTTTAAAAGTTGCATTTTATACAAATGTGTATATATAAGCTTCCATACATTTTTATTTTAAAAATTTTGTTTTCAATTAACAAAAATTATTGTTTTTTTTCTTTCCTACCACCCTATCATGAGGAAAAAAAGAAAGAAAACAAAACCCTTTGAAAAAGTATATACTGTCAAGCAAAACAAATTCCTGTGTTGGCCAAAATATACTAATGTTATATCATATCATATTATATAATCACATCATACTATAGTTTCATATATGATGTTGAATTGTATATATGTTACATACATGTATGCACGTGTCATGTATACATGTGGTCTGATATATATTTGTACATATATATACACCCATTTATTTATAAGAAGATGAGAGTCACAGTCTAAAAATCTAATGAAGATAACCACAGTTGTAAGACATGTTTTACACATGGAGGCTCAGGTTTATTTACCAATTTAAGATTTACTAATCATTTATTATCTTATTTCATCTTGATAACCCCTCTGTGACGTAGATGTTATTAATACCCTTATTTAACAGATGAAGAAATTGAAGCTGGGCTTCAATATGCCCAGGGCTATACAGCTTTCAGGTGTTAAAAAGGTACTTGGTCCCTAGGTATTCCTGATTCAAAGTACAGTGCTGTGGTTATTACATGGCACTGTCTCCTGTTAACATGGAATCAGCTGAACAAAACAACTAACACTTTATGTATGATGTGTGCATGTATGCATGTATGTATGCATGTATGCATTTTGATTTGTGTAGGCACGTACTATAAAGACACACAAACATGTGCATGTGTGTGTGTGTCTGGCATTATATAAAAGGTTTTACTCTCCATTTTGCTAGAAGATCTGCTAGTTAAGTCTTGAGATTTCAAGGAACAGAGTGGTAGATATCCATGGATACCAAACATGAGTTATTAGTAGTATAAAAACCATCAGTGTACACACATACACACCCATAGTACATGGTAGATGGAGACATGGAATTTAAGAATACCTCAAAAGGACCTATGATTCTGTCAGAATGAGGATCTCCTGGTGTGGAGATTTCCTCCACCAATATAACCCTTCTACAACTTGGTAATTAAGTGCTAGCAATTTGCCTGAGATGCATAGAGGGTAACCAACTTGTCTAGGAACATATATATATTAAATTTCAGAGATGAGATTTGATCCCAGCTCTTCTTCACTTCAAGCCCACTCTGTCTGATATCCCACGTGAGATCTGTATATGGGCAAATTAAAATGTACCTCATGATGGCAAACATGATCTGTATAGCTTTTTGTTGTGACTCTTAACATTTGAAATGTGTTATAGGAATTGATCTGTGGCAATCCATATTGATTATGAGAACTAGCAGTGGTGAACCATGTGGGGAGCGTTTGCTGCTCTGTGGTCCTATTAACAGCTGTTTGTAGACATGACTAAAGTCTCAATATTCCATTAACCATGTAAACATCATGTTGACTGAGACAGTGTATAAACTTACCTATTAGTTCCATCTGGAATGGAACAGGTCACTATTGAGACCCAGATCCAAAAATCTCAGTGGTCTCCTGCCATAATAGAACCAACTGAATGAAATATATAAAGTGGGGCATGTGACATATAACACTTATTTACAAATATATAAAACATTCAGATGTTTTTCACTCTACACACATAATGATGATGAAAATGATAACAATAGTAATGACTAGACTTGTATAGTACTTAAGGTTTGCAAAGTACTTTATAAATATTACCTTATTTTATCCTCACAATAACCTTGGGAGATAGCTCCTAATACATGTACAATACATGCATGTTTTTGGCATTTGATTGCTTCTCCTTCTGCATCATGCACTGTTTGCCTTGGACTTTAATCCTCAGGAAATAATAAACCACACCATTTGGATAATGTGTCTTTGTACCTGGAGATTAGCTCTGCACCATATCCAGCAGAGTGTCACCCTATGACAGATCTTACTTTCACATTACTGGTTGACACAATATTAGTCGCAACCATTGCTTCTGACCATTAAGCAAATCTGATCATTAGTTTTCTGAAAATGGAGACCTTAAATTCAGAGTTGATCAGTGCCATAAACATTGAATGATCTCTGCTACCCTCATGGGGAAACACCATTACCGTGATACCTGTAAAGATAAAGAGATGAAAACGCAGGATGGAGGTAGGTAGAGGTGTGCCTCTGTACCTGTGCATTATATAGTGTTTGTATTATGAACTCTGAAGCTCATGTAATACTCCCCTTGGGGGAGCAACTTGGTAAATATTTAATAAGGTAGCTAATGAGATGGAGTTCTAAGAATTTGAAACCTCGGCCATGCTGGGAAAGATCCTTTTGGGAAGTGAGTTGGGGATGGGAGGAAGTTTCTCAGGATCCCCGAAGTCATACCACCAAGGTGATTGCTTACTTTGCCTAAGTGTTAGGCTATGTAGAATTTAAGTACAACTGGAAAATGCATCCAATAAAGAAGTCCAGTGGGGTCTATAAATGCATCAGGAAATCACGTAGAATATAATTTACTTGTAGAATTAATGCATATACACATATGTATATATATATATGTCTGTGTGTGTATATGTATATAATATATATATACATATAAACATATAAGCATATATATTTATATATACAGAGAGAAAGAGAAAGAGAGCAAAAGAGAGAGAGAGAGGGAGAGAAAGAGAGAGAGAGAGAGAGAGAAAGAGAGCATACTTAGAGATATACGGAAAGAACAAATAAAGATACCATACATTGGGAGAAGAGAACATGATTGATATCTGTGGACCTAATTGTTGAAGGGGCATGAACAGATGAAAATTCTGTCTGAAGACTAGAGTAAGACATTCATTGATTAAAAATTAATTGAACAAATTGTGATAATTTGTCTTACAAAAGATAGCTTTTATTTTCTTTTTATCTTCATTCCAAATAATGACTCAGAATGTTGGTCAGAATTGTATTCATTATGATACTTTGTTTCCATTTTTATGTGTGTTATGAACACAGAGAAGTCTCCATAGATTTTTCTTTTCCATTCTGGCAGATCTACATTTTTCTATCTGATTTGCAATTTCCTCCACAGTTCCTCCACCTTGTTCTCTGCAGTTCGCTAACAGGCACTTTTGTTTTCTTCAGGTCTGCCATCTCACTGTTCCCCAAAGAGGCCTTGGTCCTTCCCATCTCTGTGACCTTATCTATGTTCTGACTTTGCTCTAGAATGTTCATCTATCTCCCTCTGATCTACAAGCATCTTAAAAGTCCCAGATCAAGTCCAGACTTCTCCAAAAGTCTGACGACTCCAGCTCTCATTGATAGTTTGAATTAAAATCTTTGGTAGTGCTAATTCCAGCACTTCAAGGATCCATGGTTTTGTTGGGATGGATACTCCTTCCCATAAGAAATTGTAACCCTTTTACAATTAGGTCACATTTTAACGGTGATTGTGGCAGAAAGAATAATTGCCTTACAATCACTCTGGTGATGATCTCCAAATTTAGCTGGTCCCTCGACAGCAAGCCCACAGTCCATCCTTTCCACAGGACCATACTTGACATCTTGTAGGACCTACCGATGTTTGGATTTTACTCAAGTTACGTTAGAAAAGTAAAGCCCTGAAAAGATGCTGAAAGAAGACTTTAGTGGAGGATGTGGCAAAGAAAAAAATGGAAAGTCATTGTTCTAATGTACTTAAGGTTAATAAATTATGGTTGTTTGAATGTGGCTTTTTTCACATAAAGAAAAGCAAATAATTCATTAAAAAATTAAAAAAGAAAAACAAATAGGTGTATTAAGAGTTTCATCTAAAATAATAAAAAAAAATCTCTTTGGATGACCCTTTTACTGGAATTTTAAAAAGAAGGAAATTGTACTTAAAAAGAAAGGGAAAAAGGGAAATTCAAGGGAAAAAAAACACTTTAAAGAAAGATATGTAACCAAAGCAAGCATTTCCTAACAATATTGGCATGTACAGTGACCTATACCTTCATTTTGTTATAATAAAATTATATGACACAATACATGATGTGATATATAATATATGATATGATATAACAGCATAACATAGTAATAGCATAACACAATACAGTATAATATAATAAATGTAATGT
>CM053581.1:95662556-95680423 GCA_028627135.1 Pseudochirops cupreus | reverse complement strand
TGTCCTCCCCCATCACTCCTCTAACTTTCCAATAGGGCAGGATGGATCTCCCCTCCACAGTGCCTGTGAACCCCAAGTTCCAGTTGGATGTAGCCAATAATAATAGTAACAATAATTGTATATATATGTATATATATACATACAAGTTGTATGACTTTAGACAAGCTAGATGACATTTCTGTGTCTATAAAATAAAGGAATGAACTAGAATCATATTTCACAACTGATAGTCTAAGGGTGAGTATGGTTCATGGAAAAATGTTAATAGATCAAAAAAGATTTTTTTCTGTAAGTTTCTTCTTTCTTAAAATCTATAAAGTAAAAATGCTGATTACTCTCTTCTTTTTCCCTGTGCCTTGCTCCTCCCAACTCTCTGTGTTGCAGTCCTTGATCCCTGTGCCACAACACTAAAGTTGTGAAAGGTAAAAGTCTGCAGTGGAGAACTTGGATATTTTCCTAGTTAACTGTAGTGTTAGTATTGGGGAAATTGGACTAGATAGCCATTAACGTCTCTTCTAGTTACAAAAATATGTTTCCTAACTCTCTGTTTCTTTTTACTGTAAGTGAAATGATAATGCAAGGAGACAAAGAGACACAGAGAAGAGTTAAAACACTGTTGGATTATTAGAACCACTGAACTTACTCAGAAATAAAATGCCTAACGCCTGGTATGTGTCTCAGCTGGTTTCTTTTTATGGAGAAGAATCTGTCAATGGAGCTGGTTGGAACAGCTCAGAGTGGGTAAAAGATATTATTAAGAGATGCTGAATCTTTGAGCTGCTCATGACTCATGGGAATATGACTGGAAGAAAGATGGATGATGAGTCCAGTCAGCAGTATAGTGTAAGAAAGTATAGTATGTAGCAAGTGTAGATAAGCTAGAAGAGTTTATAATAATTCAAATGTAAGGAAAGGAGGGAGGAATGAGAACAGGGAGGAGCTCTCAGAAGAGCAAAAAGCAAATTAAGCGAGCCGTGTTGGGAGAACGTTAAACCTATTGGCTTAGTCATCTATTGAAACTACTTTGTGTTCTACAGTGTTCGCTAATTTCCGAAGCCAATGTTGATAGATGTTACGGTTGTTTTGAGACCCAATCACCTGTAAAATATGCTCTCGAAGGAATACGGAGAAACCCATTCTTATGAAACCAGTTCAGATCTCTGCTAAATATTTTTATTGAACTTTTATTCACAATGTCTGTTCTGTGTAAGTGACACAGACTCTTTCAGAAAATGATTTCCGGTGAGTTTTCTCATTGAGGCAGTTCGCAAATGTTGAAAGCTAGGAAGCGCCGCTACGATAACTGTTAGATTACTAATTAAGCATTACGTGCAACATGGTTTAAACAAGTAATACCCAGAAGCTCTCACTGGGGATATCTGAGGGGAGGGAGGAAACAAAACGAATGAAGTAAAAAATGACCTTGCTCCGATTGGAGAAAAACCTGATGCGAATCAGTCTTTTATCTTCTAGCATGATCACGATGTTATGTAGCATTTTCTTTCTTATATAGCACATGCAGGAAAAGAAGCCAGTGTGGTACGACTTTTAAAATGCCGAATATGAAGTCAGACGATACAGATTCCATTCCCACCTATTACACTTAACTACCTGTGTGAACTTAGGCAAGTCGCTTTCTGGGTCTCCATTTCCTCAGTTGTAAAAGGAAAAGAGTGGACTCCATTGAGGTCTCTTTTAGTTCTAAATCTATGATTCCATGAAAGGAAGCAGCAACTTTGAGAACTAGAAGCTATTTTGTCCTTTATTTAGCTTGACTTGAATATTGCTGAAAAAATAGATAGCCTGAATATATTTAGATTCTGAGTAAGTGTAAAACTCTAGGACAATTTAGTAAGGAGGGATTTTGGTTTCGTGTTAAGAAATCAGAATGAGATGGTTAAAACAGAGTTCATTATTATTGAGGAAGGTAATCAATTGTACCTTAGGTCTCTATTTCTTTAGAAGTGGCTTGGATTATTTCTGAGACTACTAATGGTTGCTTCTATAGTAGATATAGGCTCTGGAGCAATTCTCCCATACCTCACTTCCCTGTGGGTTGGGTCCCCAGAACTTAGCTATTACTTCTTTTAGTCATTGCTACTTAGAGTTAGCCATGAGGGGTTATGGATGTCTGTCTCTAATATTGATACTCACAAGTCCCCACTCGCTATTCCTCCCCTTATCATCATAGTTAATATTTCCCCAGTTTCATTTAACCAGTGATTACTGCCACAATATCAATAACCTATTATTACTCAGTATCAATTAACCAATTACATCTTGGTCCAGATTAGTGTGAATGATGAATCCCTGAAGGTAGTTGCATGTATTTGAATTTGCAGGAACTTTTGGGGGTGAAGTCAGAATGTAGAGTAGAGAAAATACACAGCTGGGCTCTTCCAACATTACCCTCCAAATAATCTTAAATCAAATTCTAGAGTTGCAGAGTCAACAAAAAGTCAGAGTGAGACATTATTTCAGCTTAAGACAACATAAGAGGGTCAGAAATGGAGGTCTGTGATACTGGGGTGGCAGCTACACTAGAGCCCACATAGATGAAACACCAGTGGTGGGACCAGGTGGTGGTAATAGAAGAAGCTGCAGCTTCAGGAGCTTCAA
Source organism: Pseudochirops cupreus (assembly GCA_028627135.1). Taxonomy (NCBI): domain Eukaryota; kingdom Metazoa; phylum Chordata; class Mammalia; order Diprotodontia; family Pseudocheiridae; genus Pseudochirops; species Pseudochirops cupreus. Next base: position 95,677,804 of record CM053581.1, on the reverse strand, counting down.
GCCATATATGGTAAGGGGACCTGAGAACTGGTCAGAAAGAAATTACGTGTCAACATTGCATGCAAGGTCAAATGCTATTTGGCAACTTCATTGCCTATACCCACATCTGGATCATAGTGCAAGGGTAGAGAGGAACACTTTTGACCAAGAGGAAGCATAACCCCTTAGAGGAAGTATTGCTTTTGCTCACAAAAGATCAGGGACCCTGAGGAATAGTATTAATTGTAATTCCAAGGGATCAGGCCTTTCCTTGGTAAGGACCAAAGTGCAGACTGGGAAGGCAGTGACCACACTTAACCCTAGATGACACCACTTTGGAAGCACCAAAAACTTCCAAACTTCCAAAACTAACTTTGAAAACAGCAGTGTAAAAAGGCCTAAAGCTTGAGACTGTCTCTTCCCCTTTGCTGGAAACAGAGTCCAACTTTAACATAAAGTTCCAAATCAAGAAATAGGGTGGGAAAATGAACAAACAACAACAAAAAAAGAATCTGACCACAAAAAGTTACTTTGGTCACAGGGAAGACCAAGACTCAAACTCAGAAGAGGACAATGAAGTCAAAATGGATATAAGCAAAGCTTCAAAGAAAAAGTGAATTGGCAAGAATTCCTGGAAGATGTAAAAATTATTTTCAAAATCAAGTAAGAGTGGTAGAGGAAAAAATAGGTAAAGAAATGAAGAGAATTGATAGCTTGGTAAAAGAGGCACGAACATATACTGAAGAACACAATATCTTAAAAAAAAAACAGAATTGGTCAAATGGGAAAAAAGAGGTAAAAAAAAATTCACTGGTGAAAAAACTCTTTGAAAAGCAGAATTGGTCAGATGGGAAAAGAGGTACAAAAGCTCACTGAAGAAAATCATTCTTAAAATAATTAGAATTGGGCAAGTGAAAGCTAATGACTCTATGAGACATCAAGAATAATCCAAGTCAAAAGAATGAGAAAAAAATAGAAGAAAATGTGAAATATATCATTGGGAAAAAAGCAGACCTGGAAAATAGATTGAGGAGGGATAACATAAGGATTATCAAACTACTTGAAAGCCATATGAAAAAAGAGCCTTGACATCATATCCTGAAATTATCAAGGAAAATTACATTAATATTCTAGAACCAGAATGTAATGTAGAAATTGAAAGACTCCATCACATACCACCTGAATGATGTCCCAAAATGAAAACTCCTGGGAATATTATAGCCGAATTTCACAGCTCTCAGGTAAAGGAGAAAATACTTCAAAAAGGTAAAACCAAAACAAAACGAAACATTCACACATCATGGAACAACAGTAAGCATCACACAATATTAAGCAGGTTCCACATTAAAGGAGTGGAGGGCTTGGGATAAGATATTCTAGAAAGCAAAAGAGCTGGTATTACAACCAAGAATAACTTACCCACCAAAAATGAGTATAATCCTTCAAGGAAAAATGTATATTTAATGAAATAGAGGACTTTCAAGCATTCCTAATGAAAAGACCAGAGCTGAATAGAAAATTTGGCATTCAAACTGAAGATTCAAGAGAAGCATAAAAAGATGAATATGAAAGAGGAATCATAAGGGACTTAACAAGGATAAACTGTTTACATTCCCTCGTGGTAAGATGATACATGTAACTTCTAAGAGCTTTATCATTATTAAGGTAGTTAGAAGGATTCTACATAAAAAAGAAGGAACAGTAATAAGTCTATTATGTTAGGATGATGAAAAAAATGATAGGTTAGAAAGAGGGATGTCCTGAGAGAAGGGGTGAGTGGAAAAATGGAGAAAATGATCTCATAAAAGAGACATGCAAGGAAAAACTCTTACATTGGAGTGGAAAATGGGGGGAGGATGCAGTTAATGCTTGGACCACACTCACATTAAAACTGGTTCAAAGAGGGAAATATGTGTGTATTTAATTGGTAATATACATCCATCTCACCCAACAGGGATGTAGGAAGGAAAGAGCACAAGGGAAAGGGAGGACTATAAAACAGAAGGCAGATAAAAGAAGGCAGTAGTCAGAAGTAAAACAAATTTGGGAGGCAGGATAAAAAGAGGGAGAAAAGAATAAACAGAACAAAATGGAATGGATGGAAAAGCATAGTTTGTAATCATAACTGAGAATGTGAATGGAATGAACTCACCTAGAAGCAAATAGCGGAATGTATTAGAGACCACAATTCAACAATACATTGCTTACAAGAAACACACTTTAAGCACAGAGGCAGAAACAGAGTTTACCTTCAGCTGAAGTAGAAAAAAAATGCAGGGTTAACAATCATGATCTCAGAAAAAGCGAGGGCAAAAATAGACCTGTTTAAAAAAGAGAAGCAGAGAAACTGCATCTTGATAAAAGGAACCATAGACACTGGAGCAATATTAATACTAAAGATATAGATACTGAATAGCATGGCATCCAAATTCTTAAATGGGAAATTAAATAAGTTATAAGAGCAAATAGACAATAAAACTATATTGGTGGGAGACCTCAACTTTCTTCTTTCAGAGCTAGATAAATCTAAGCATGAAATATATAAGAAAAAAGTCAAGGGGAAGAGTAGAATCTTTAAAATATTTGATATGATAGACCTCTCAAAAGAACTGAAAGGGAATAGAAAATATTATACCTGTTTTTTCTCTCAGCTTTAACTGACAAATTCACAAAAACTGGCCATGTATTAGGGCATAAAATCTCACAGCCAAATGCAAAAAAGCAGAAAAATTAAATGTACACTTTTCAGAGCATAAATGCAATAAAAATTATAATGACTGAATGACTATGGAATCAAAGATGAAAAATTAATTGGAAACTGAATAATCTAATCCTAAAGATTGAGTAGGTTAAAAAGAACTATATCTAAAACCAAGAGCAAGCCTCACGTATAATAGGGATAATCTTGAAGCCTTCCCAACAAGATCAGGTGTGAAGCAAGGATGATCACCACTATTATTCAATTTTAGAGTAGAAGTGCTTTTGCTGTTATTCAGTTGTTTCAGTTGTGTCTAATTCTTTTTGACCCCATTTGAGGTTTTCTTGGCAAAGATACTAGAGTAGTTTGTCATTTCCTTCTCTAGCTCATTTTACAAATGAGGAAACTGAGGTTAAGTAATTTATACAGAGTCACTCAGGTACTAAGTGTCTGAAGCTGGATTTGAACATCAGTAGATGAATTTTCCTGTCACCAGGCTTGGTACTCTGTCCACTGTATCACCTAGGTGCCCGTGTGCCACCTAGACATGCCAGCTATAGTAATGACAAGAAAAAGAAGTTGAAGAAATAAAAATAGGCAATGAGGAAACAAAATCATCACTCTGCAGATGATATGTGACTAATATGGAAATAACATTTTGCATGACTTCACATTTATAATAGATATTGAATTGCTTGCCTTCTTAAGGAAGAGGTGGGACAGGAGGTAAGGAGAAAATCTTGAACTCAAATGATTAAAAATCATAGTTTAAAATTTTTACATGTAATTGGGAAATATTTCATGAAAGAAATTAAAATATACAGTATTAATAAAATACAAAAAAAAAGAATTTGAACCAGTCAAAAATGCAATTATGTAAAACATGGTCAGTGGGTATAGCTCAATGGAAGTAAGTAGTACAAATCCAAACAATGTAACTGCATCATGGGATTCACTGTTAGGATCTATCATCACTTAGATTTTAGAAAGTGATATTTATTGTGTATCCACTCTCCTTTACCATTTTGAACTCTAGAAAATAAGACTAAAACACAGAGTGATAAATACCAATATTCACCCCACTACATTCTCTTCTGGGGGTGGCATAGCTGATGGATGAGTCACTACCTTGCCAGCAGGGCACACGTGCTAGGTTGATTCACCATTTGGCTGGATCACGAAGACTGCTTCTCAGAAATGGCCTGGATTTGAGAGCAACCAGCAGATTCTGTTAAAGACTCCATTTGCTGGACCTCTGATATTTTTTAAAAATCTTTTGCAACTGATACGGCCATGACTTGGTCTGTTCCATCGCTGCTATCCATTCACCCAGGATCAGGAAAAAGAAGCACAACAGAGAAAAGAAATGGCACTGATTTCGTTGTCGCATTGCATTTAGGTGGGTGAGAGACGCCTCCACCTGAAGACTTATAACATTTCTTCCTCCTCACTCAAAAGCTGCTAGGAGTTAGAGAACTTCCATCTATATATAAATTTTCAATATAATTCTGGCTCAGCAGCCAATTGAAGACTGTTTTTTGTTTGTTTGTTTTTTTGTCACCACATAATCAATTAAATCAATTAAAAAAAAAACCCTAGACTTGGATTCCAATTCTTTCTCCAACATTTACTGGTTCAGATCTCCCTGATGGCTTAATTTCCTTTATCTATAAAATGGATATGGTAATACTCTCACTACATACTTCTATAACTACTGTAAAGAAAATGCTTTGTAAGTGTTATATAAATATGAGTTATTATCATGAGTGACTTTGTTGTATTCTTATGTCTCTGTGTTGAAGTAAACAAAACAAATTACTAGCTATTGTGGCCTTATCCAGCGTAAATTAGTATCCTTTTTAGAGCTATAAAGAACTTTTAAAGCATTTATTACAAATTGTGTTTTATAACCATAGAAGTATGTTGAGTCATAAAAATCATGAAACTGGAAGTTTTAGAGCTAGAATTAAAGATAATATAGTCCAATGCCTTGTCCAATGGGACAGCTAGGTAGTGCTGTGAATAGAAGGCTGGACCTGGAGACAGGAAGACCCAAGTTCAAATATGACCTCAGACACTACCTGATTGATCCTGGACAAGTCACTTAACCTTCTTTGCCTCAGTTTCCGCATCTATAATTTGAGCTGGAGAAGGAAATGGCAAACAACTCCAGTATCTTTGCCAAGAAAATCCTAAACATGGCCATGAAGAGTGAAACACAACTGAAATGACTGATCAATAAAGTCTAATGCCCTAATTTTGTATCTGAAGAAACTGAGACCAATAGGAATTGAGAAGACACTTTGCTAAAGACACGTAATCAGTTGCTTGCAAAGATATAAATGCTAGTCTGGTACCACAGATTCATATAGTTTATATCAGAAGTGTCAACTCTGATCTCCTGGCCTCAAGTGAGAATCAGATTACAGTGTGATTGGGAAATGTTTAGCAAAAATAAATAAAAATACCCAAGGTAGCATAAATAATATTAATTTGTAGATTTTTCAATCAATGGGCTTCTGGAAGGGAGTTTCTGTTTGAATCTAACGCCTCTGTACTCTGTGTCATTCTCTCAGAATCAGTATTTCTGGTTACCATGGAAGATTTATATTCTTATAGACATATTAGAGGCATCTAGGTAGCACAGTAGAGAGAGCACAGGACCTAGCATCAGGAGCACCTAAGTTCAAATCTGGCCTCAGACGCTAGCTGTGTGACCGTGGCCAAGTCACAAATCCTTGTGGCAAGTTTGCACAGCTCCTCATCTGTCAAATGAGCTGGAGAAGGAAATGTCAAACCACTTTGGTTATTTTTGTCAAGAAAACCCCGGAATGGGGTCATGAACAATTGGAGAAGACTGAAACAACTAAACAGCATTTAGAAATTGATATTTCCAGGAGAGAATAATGTCCAAATATTGGGTCACGTTTTGGGGTCATTACTGGAAAATTCAGTACTTTTGTTCCATTATACTGTGCTAGAATAAATCCATCCAAGTGTTATCCTCGATGTCCACAATCTCATATCTCCTGCTTCTCTCTTTTCTCTGGTAGTGATGTAAGCAAAATCTGCATATGTATCCATTGTTAAAGCTTGCCTGTTGCCAACTGAGAACAGCATGTCTATTGAAATGATGGTCAGAAGAGTTAGTTTAGTGAAAGCTGCCAACTACCTAGTCAAACTTTTCTGATGGATGAGGGAAGAGGGAAGAAGAAATGAGAGAGCAGGGTTGGGAAGTTTTCTAATCTAGACCAACAGTTCTCAGACTTTTTGGTCTTAGGACCCCTTTATACTCAAGTGTCATTGAGGACCCCAGTGAGCTTTTGTTTATATGGATTATAGCTATCAATATTTATCATAATTAAATTATGAAGAGACCTTAAAATATATTAGAATTATTATGAAAATGTGAGCATTCATTTTAAAAATTGTGAAAATACTTTTGGCCTCTCAGATCCCCTGGAAGGATCTCAGGGACATAATTTGAGAACCACTAATCTAGACAAAATGGAGGAGTGAGTGAATGGATTTTTGCTATAGGGAATTGATAGTAGGGAACCTTCTTCTACTACTGCCCCTGCTCTGGAAATTAGAGTCTTAAGAAATTCCCTCAGGAAGAACAGGAAGGCGAAAGGGAATGGGTCAACCTTACTCTCATTGAATTTGGCTTAGGGAGGGAATGACATACACTCTAAATTGGGTATCTTGCCCTACAGGAGAATAGGGGAGATGGGGATAAGATGGGGGATGATGGAGGGAAGGGCAGATTAGGGAGAAATGTTGTTAGAAGCACACATTTTTGTAAAGGGACAGGGACAAAGTAGAGAATAGAACAAGTGGGGGGTGGGATAGGATGGTGCAAAATATAGTCAGTCTTTCACGATATGTCTATTGTGGAGATGTTTTGCGTAACTACACATATATGGCCTGTATTGAATTGCTTGTCTTCCCAGTGGGAGAAGGGAGACAAGGAAGGAAGGGAAAGAATCTCAATTTAAAGTTTTAAAATCAAATGTTAAAAAAATATATATACATATACATAACATACATATGTCCATATATATTATGATTATGAATATGTATATGTACATATATATACACACACACACATATATATGTATATATATTTATATATATGTATGTATGTATGTATGTATGTATGTATATAAGTTCCCTCGGGCACTGTGTGTCCAAGGGGTCACACAGACTTGGGTAAACAGATATTCCTGACCTTGAGGTCAGTTCTCTATTCACTACCTAATGGTGCCTCTTGTCAATGAAGTTTTTAATGAGGTACTTAGAAGTTTTGAATGTCTGTGTTGTCACACGCTGCTGAGGTTAGACCATTAGAATTAAAGCACGAGTGTATTCTGACATTACAGTTTATACATTTTGAGGCTTGAGGCACTGAGTTCAATAATTAAATCAATCAACAGGACTTCATGTGCTTAGCACTGCTCAGGATGCTATTAGGAGTACAGTAATATTATGAGGGATGGAGAAGGTTTAAGGAGTTGACTCTGTCCTCAAGGAGTTTGGGATTTGTTTTGGGAAGCAAGATTAACATTCATGAGAAAATAGTGATAGAAGATTGCATGTAGTCAAGTATTAAATTGTAGGTGGTAGATTGCAATAATAATACTAATGGCTAATGTTCTTATAGCCCAGCAGTTCTCAACCTGTGGGTTGCGACCCCTTTGGGAGTTGAATGACCCTTTCACAGGGGTCACAGAGGTCGCCTAAGACCATCATAAAACACATATTTCCCATGGTCTTAGGAACTAAGACCACTCCTCTATCCATCTCCAGGTGGGTCTCCCCACATGCAGATACACCCATATACAAGTATTAAAGGGTCGCGGCATTAGGAACCACTGCTGTAGCACTTTGTAGCCAACCAAGAAGCATCTCTACGGTAGCATTCAAGGTATGGACCAAGAGCTAGGATAGTGCATGCCTTCTTATCTTCATTTTACTTGAATACTGCAAGTGCTTTTCATTTTCATTTCATTGGGTTAGGGAGTGCCCAGGGCAGGAAACTATAAACACAGGTCACCACCTTCTCTGCAATTTATCTTCTTAGAGGGTTGCCTATGGCTCTGAGAGGCAGTGCTTGTCATTGAGTTGTTTCTGTTGTGTCTGGCTCTTAGTGACCCCAATTGGGGTTTTCTTGGCAAAGATACTGGGATGGTTTGCAATTTCCTTCTCCAGCTTATTTTATAAATGGGAAACTGAGGCAAAGAGTGTTAAGTGATACTTCAGATACTAATAAGTATCTGAAGATGGACTTGAAGTCATGGAGATGAGTCTTCTTAATTCCAAGCCCAGTACTCTGGCCAGCTCTCTACCTACTGTGCTATACTTCTTAGTGGAGATCACTACATACCTAGCCTCTCCTCTACAGACATAGATCCTACTTTTTTCACACCTTAGTCACAGGTGTTTTATGAGTGTCTGTGGCCAACAAAATTCATCCCCTTGGGGAAAATCCTCTGGCAATGAGTCTCTTGGAATTAATGAATCAATCAACAAACATTCAGCAAGCACATCATATTTGTCAGGCATTATGCTAAGCATTGGGGATACAAAGGAAAAAAAACCACACACACGAGAACAATCCCAGCCTTAAAGCAGCTTACACGAGCGGGGGAGACAACATGCAAATAAATCAGAATCTACAGATACTTGCAGAGTAGAAGGAAAGTAATCATATGGAGGAAGTGAAAGGAGTGGACCAAGAAGTCCTCCTGTGGCATTTGTGACTTGAATAAAGCCAGGGATGGAGTGGCAGTGGGAAGGAGGGAGAAAAAAGAAAGGGATGGAAGGAGAGAGAGGGAGGAAATGAAGGAAAGGGAGAGAAGGAGAGGAAAAGAAAGATGTAAGATGATCAAAATGGTAAGAAGAGGTTGTATTGTAAAGAATTTTAAATGCTAATCAAAGGATTTTATATTTGATTCTGTAGGTAAAAGGGAAATACTGGAGTTTATTGAGCAGAGGTGTGACAAATTCAGATCTAATTACTTTGGCAACTGATTGGAAGATAGATTGGAGCAGGAAGAGACTTGAGGCAGGGAGACCATTTAGCAGACTTTTGAAACAATCCAGGTGAGAGAAGATGTAGAGTAGAAGTAGATCGGAGGCTGTGTCAGGAAATTTGACTTTATAATCCTTAAAATGTTTTTTACAAACTTTAACTTGTTCTAAAAATGTGAGTTATTCGTATTACGTTCTGAACTGGTTCATATACAGTGAACGATCCATCACCATCACCCTGTTCAGAATTTGGACCCTGTTGGCTTGGCCCCCGAAAATCACAAGTGTGATCCACATTATAATTATGGTATGATATGATATGATATGAGTTGTTTGAATAAGGCTTTGGTAGAGGATCTCCATTTCACTGATGAAGAAACAACCTCAAAGAGAAGAAATTGGTCAAGGTCACAGCTAGAAGTAGCCCGGCCAAGACTTCAGTCTACATCTACTGACTTGAAGTCTCCCTGCCCTTTTCATTGTATCTCAGATCACAGATCATAGACTTGGTGCTAGAAGGGACCTTGGAGATCATATAGTTCAAACCCCTCATTATACAGTTGAAAAAATTCAGGTTTAGAGAGGTGAATGATTTGGCAATGACAACATAGATGGTAAATGAAGAATAAGACTTTGAACCCACATAGCTTCCACTACAACCACTGTGATTTGGATACAAATCATAACTTAAGAAATGAGGAGCTTCATATTCTATTCTTAGGATGACCTGAGTCATCCTCCCCCCTCCCCTCAGAATAAATACATTTCAATGATAGAATTATTTTTTGGATGGACTGAACTTATGTTTCTTTTCTTTTATTAGTCATATTAATTCATTGCTTAATATTTTGGAAGTAAATGATAAAAAGGGATCAACTTAAATAGGAGAAAACATATTTTTCCACAAAGGAAAAGCTTTGCTTAGAATAAAATCAAACAGGACCTTATTTCTAAGGTTCTGCTATACCCATTAGTTTGGGATATTTTCTGGTTGTATGATATAACTCCAGTTGTAATAGCCGCTCCTACAGAGACTATGACTACTATTACTGTATCTTGAAGAGGAAATGGAAATCTTGAGAGATTACAATTAAATCACTGCTTTCCCCAAATCCTCTTCCCTGTTTAGGAGGAGCCATTGAAACTGGGTTTATAGTAGAATGAAAAACTAATACAAGAAATGGAATTTTCAGAGGAAGTAGTATCTCACACTGGACCAACTTCATGCAAATTCTCATTTCATGCCAACCAAATCAGGGGCTCTGAGATGAAGACAAATATGCTTTGCATTCAAAACCTATGAATAGATAGTAATATAATTTTTTAATAAAAAAAATCCCGGCCTATTGATATTGTAGTGACATACTGTGTTTCTAGGGGCATGTTTAGTTGGGCCCTTCCCATCTACTTGGAACACTGCCCAGCTCAGCAAAATGCACTTCTGAAGATTCTCCCAGCTAAGGCGAGGCCCCTGCCACTGGCACCATTGGGCTGCTTTAATAGTGTTGCATCTCATGTTAGTCACATCTGCAACAACCCACCCATGTAGCAGGCACTCCACCCTTCTTGAAAATACATGAAAGGGAAAGTCACACATTTCATGATGCAGGAAGAATCCCATTGTACCCACCCTTTCTTTTGCACATAGCAAGCCCTCATCTCCTCATGCCTGGATTACTGTGAGACCCCCAATCAGTCTCCTTGGCTCAGATCTCTCCTCACTACAGTCCCTTTTCTAGTCAGCTATTAAATTGATCTCCTTAAAATATAGCTCTGACCATATCTTCCTTTGTTCAATAAACTTCAGTGGATTTCTCTTTTCTCCAGTATCAAATATAAATTCCTCTCATATTAAATTCTTCATAACCTGGCCCTCTCCTACCTTTGCATTCTTCTTACATCATAATCGCCTCATCTCCAATGTGAGACTTTTTCAGTCCAGTGACACCACTTGCTTAATTGTTGTTCCTGAAAGAAGACAGTCCAGTTCACGACCCTGGGCATTTTTACTGCTTGTACCTCATGCCTGGAATTCACTTCTTCCTCATCTTTATCTCCTCTCTTTCCTGGCTTCCTTCAAGTTGCAGCTAAATTATGACCTTTTATGAGAAACAGTGTCTTCTCCATCTTAACACCAGTGCCTTGTCTCTGTTGGTTATTTCCAATTTGTACTATATGTATCTTTTTTGTACATAGATGTTTCCATGTTGTTGTCTCCATTAGACTGTGAATTCTTTGAGAACAGGGACTGTCTTTTGCCTTTCTTTATATTTCTAGCCCTTACCACAGTGCCTTCTACAGGGAAGATGCACAATAAATCCTTGTTGACTGACTGATAATGGGGCTATTCCCACACAAGATATTCCTTCACAATATTGCTCTGAGAATGTGAACACAGTGAACTCTACTCAACATATGATCCTGTTGAGAAGATATTTTCTCATTCATATAGTAGTCAATATGCTTAACAAATATGGAGTCCTTTTTGCACAGCATTTATTTCTAGCCAGGGTTGCGCTGGTAAATATTTAACAACTGGATCTCTGAAAAAAAAAGGATGATACATTTTTAAGCTTAATCTGCATTATTAACATTCCCTTCATTGTTTTTTAAGACTAAACAATCAATAAAGCACAAATTAAGCCTTGATATGTAGCATTTGATGATTTCTGAGAAGTAAATGCTGACACTAAAAATGTAAAAAGTGGTACTTGGGAGCTGGTATGAGCTGGGGCCACAGCACATTCCTTTTTTCTAGCCCATGTTTTTGCAAGGGTTAGACATATTGCTTATCCAATAATGTCACATTTTAGGTACAATTTGATGTGCTTCAGAGTGTCAAATTGGGGACATTTTGGGGTTTCAAAAATTAAGTGCTTCCTTATGGTTGCTGGTAAGGCCTATAAAAGGTTGAAGTCATGTCAGAGTAAAGTCACAATGCATTGTGGGTTTGTCTGTGGAGATATCAACTCTTTCTAGGCAGAAAATTGCCTGAAACCAAGGTGAAGTACAGAATATTAGAGTTAGAGATAGACATTTATCTGATCTATCTTCCTACAGGACATAAGAACTTTCACTCCATCATTCCTGACAAGAGGTCATGCAGCCTTTGCTCAAATGTTTCTGGTGAGCAGGAACTCACTCCTTCTTGTGGAAGACCTATTCCATTTTCTGACTTATGTAGTTGTTGAAGAATTTTTTCTTATATTTAATCAAAATCTCCCCTCACTCCTACTTTTGCCTCTGAAGTCACACAGATCATAACCTTTTACATATTTATAGATATCTGTAATTCTACCCTTCATTCTTCTCATTCACTATTCCTTTCAACTCTTCCCCATATAGAATGGTTGTTAGTTCTCTGCCCCTCCTGGTCAACCTTTAACTGTGCTCTGGTTTGTCAATGTTCCCCTTAAGATGTGTAGAATGCTAAATGTGTAAAATACTAAACATTAAAGTATTTCAAATGGGCAAAATACTCCATATGTGGCCCAACCAGAGCAGACTAAAAAGGAATTTCTTCTGGACATTTCACCTGGAGATCCATTGACCTTGGATCACCATTGATTCTTTTTTAAAAATTTTCTTTTTTCTTTATTTTTTTAAATAAATTTTGAGTTACAGATTTTCTCCCCATCTTTCCCCTACCCACCCCCCCAAAACAGCAATCCCACTGTATACCCCCTCCCCCAATCTGCTCTCTTCTATATCCTCCCCCATCATGCTTCTGACTTTCTGGTAGGGTAAGATGGATCTCCCTATCCCAATGCCTGTATATTTTATCACCATTGATTCTTAATGATCTTGCAGTTAAGATAAATTCAGGCCTTTTTTTTCCACCTGAAGAACTATGAAGACAAAACCCACTCATTCTCTGCAAGTGTGGTTGATCTGAAAAAGAAAAAGGAAAACAAAACTTAACACTACTTAAACCTAAGTGTAGGATTTTACATTTATCTCCTCTTAAATTCATCTCACTTTTTTTTTTGGTGGAGGGAGAGTTGGGTATAATTCCAGCCTGTGGGCAAATTTTATGTACTCCAACTCAATCATACAGTATAGTCCTCATTCCTCCCAGTTCTGTGTCGTCTTTTCCTCGATAAGCATGTCATCCAAACCTCCATCTAAGTTATGGATAAAAATTTTGGGTAGGCCAGGGCTAAGCACTAAGGCCAGAGCCCTGCAGCATTATCATTAAAACTTCCTCCAAGATAATATTGATCCAGTATTCAACATTCCTTATGAGTATGGATTTTCAAACAATTGCAAATTCACCTAGCTTTATTAGCTTCAACTACTTACTACTTGTATGTCATTGGGCAAATAACTTGACCTCTCTTGACCTCACTCTCCTTACCTGGAAAGTGAAGGTGATGAATTATATGGGAATGTCCTTTCCAGATTGAAATACTATAATCCCATAAGTACCTTTCTGAGGACATTGTGAAAGACTGTGTCAAATCACTTTATGAAATTCAGATTTGTTATATTCACAAAATTCCCTTGATCTACCAGTATTGAAAATATACCCCAAAGTGAAATAAGGTTTGTTAGACACACTTTGTTCTGGGAGTCATATTTAAAGAAGAATACTGGCAAATAAGTACATCCACAGAGTAAAGAGAGATATGGTAAAGGGGCTCAAAGCTAGGTTATTTGAGGACTAAAAGAAGAACAGGTAGGGGCACATGGTAGCTGTCTGCAAGTATTTGGAAAGATATTATATGAAAGATGAATCTGACTTTTTCTCAATGCCACTAATCATATTTTTTCTCTCCTTTGCATCCTGAAGCTTATTTTTTGATGGAAGAGTTGGGCATAGAAATAAATCATTGAGTGCTATAGTTTGGTTTTCCTGGTCACCTGCTAATATTGCGCCACCTGCCCCAAGTAGCTGGCCTTCCTCGTTCTTGCACCCGTCATACTCCTAAAAGCTCTTTTGATTGACTTTGGCATTTTTTTCACAAGCCTAAACTCATGAGATTGAACCTTCTTACTGCAATTCTTTCATGTCCACACCTCTTTATTAACATATAGCCATTCTTAGTCATGTATCTATTCTTCCATCTTAGGTACATTTTAATTGGAGAACTCTCTATGCAGTGTTAAGTTTAGGGTCCCTCTGGTTACCTGCTGGTTTTCTGCCTCATCTGCCTCAACTGTCTCCCTACTCCAGTGCTTCTTCTACTCAGCTGCCAAGGCCATTTTTCTAAAGTATAAGACTGACTATGTCATCCCCTGCTCAAAGAACTCCAATGGCTACATTTTAGCTCTAGGTCAACTACAAAGAGTTTGATTTGACATTCAAAGCTTTTCATAGCCTGTGCCCTTCCTTCCTTTGCAATATTGTCATGTCTTCTTCCTCTCCCCACATTCTGTGGTTCAGCAACACAAGCATACTTGCTGGTCCTCAAACTCAGCGCTTCACCTTTGCACTGGTTTTGTCCTCAATGCTTAGAATGCTCTGCCATGTCACCTCTGTCTCTTAGTTTCCCTGGCTCCTTTTTAAGACTCAGCTCTAATTTTACTTTTTATAGGAAGCCTTTCTATCTGAGTTCCTAGTGTCTTCCCTTGTGTGATAATTTACATATATTTTGCATATATCTTATATGTTACTAGTTATTTGCATGTTGTCTTCTCTGTCATGATTGTAAGCTTCTTGAGGTCAGGGACTGTTTTTGCTTTTCTTTGTGCTCTACATACTTAACATAGTGCCCAGCATACAATAAATGCTTAATAAATGCATGTCCTATCCAGATTGAAATACTATAATCCCATAAGTACCTTTCTGAGGACATTGTGAAAGACTGTGTCAAATCACTTTATGAAATTCAGATTTGTTATATTCACAAAATTCCCTTGATCTACCAGTATAGAAAATATACCCCAAAGTGAAAAAAGGTTTGTTAGACACACTTTGTTCTGGCAGTCATATTTAAAGAAGAATACTGGCAAATAAGTACACCCACAGAGTAAAGAGAGATATGGTGCTATATGACTAATATATGATGCTATATGCTTTTAAGCCATCTTCCCTTTAGAGTCTTGAGGGGGAGCCAAGATGGCAGCATAAGAGCAGCAACATATCGCAGTTCTCACATAGCCCCCCAAAATACCCATAAAATATGACTCTAAACTAATTCTAGAGCTCCAAAACACACACAAATATACTTTCCACTAAAGTCAGCTCAGCTACGCGGAACCATATCAGCACTGTGAACTGAAATCAGCCTGGCCTGAAACCTCAGCTGTGTCACGGGGGCGGCTGGATGAGAGGAGCCAAGCCCCAGCTGGAGCTTCGTGTGAGTGGAATGGCGGCAGCTGTGGCAAGATCCAGAACTAGGTCAGTGGGACTTGAGAGGTCATGAGAGAAAAGTGGTCTGGCCAAAACGCCTCCAGGGCTGAGAAGCTAAGGGTGGAGATTCTGCACCCACCTCCACATTGTTGCTTCAGAGCTCTTGGCCTGCAGACTGCAGGGGGACCAAGCGATTGTTCAGAGGCCAAGTGCTGTCACGTTGAGCAGCCTGGATCCAGATCG
>CM053581.1:95639773-95662056 GCA_028627135.1 Pseudochirops cupreus | reverse complement strand
ATAGATTAACCCAAATGACAAAAGAGGCCCAAAAAGCCAATGAGGAGAAGAATGCCTTAAAAAGTCAACTTTGCCAGATGGAGAAAGAATCTCAAAAGCACTCTGAAGAGAATAATTCCATCAAAATCAGAGTGGAGCAAATGGAAAAATTCCTGGCTCTGGCCCCCTTTTTGTTAGGGTCCACCTTTTTGCTTAGTTACAGCAGGTAGAATGAGTTATCTTGATTCATAAGTTAGTGTTGATGTATCACCTCTCCCAGATAACATCAATACATCAAAGATGTATCTTTTCTTTGTTGTGGGAACTCACTCTGGCATGAATCACAGCTTATCTATAACTTGAGTAGATACTATTTTAGGAGGTGCCTGAAGCTCAGAGACTTTAAGTGAGTTGCCCTCAGTCTCAAATCCAGTATCAGAGGAGAGATTGGAAACTAAATATTTTTAAAGCTAAACCAGAGCTCTGCTGTGCCATGTGATGTTCAATATCACATGTAAGTGGGGGATGTCAGTGTCATTCTGTATAGTAAATATTAGAAAACCTTAATTTCTCTTTGTTTTATTGTTTTCATCATCACCCTCTCCATATAGTCCATGATTAAGTAACACTGACCTCCTTACTGTTTCTCACTCAAGATTCACCATTTCCTGAGCTGGGGCATTTTCACTGGCTGTCCTCCATGCCTGGAATTCTCTTCTTCCTCTTCTCCATCTCCCGGATTCTCTTGCCTCCTTCTAGCCTCAGCTAACATTCCACCTTCTTCAGGCAGCCTTTCCTTATACTCCTCAATACTAGTTCCTTCCCTTGATCATCTCCAATTTATCTGTATATATCTTATTTACACAATTGTTTACATGTTATCTTTCCCAAAAGACTGTGAACTCCTTGAGAGCAAGGTAATTTTTAAAAAACTTTCTTCATATCCCCAGCACTTAGCAGCATTCTTGACACTAGTCACTTTAAAAATTCTTGTTGATAAATTTTTAATGTATTTAAACCAGAATTTATAATTTATTTTTCAGAAACACATATAGGCACCCACTACATGTTGCTTTTGTCATATCCTATTAATTAGTTGCACCTTGCTTTCTCAACATTGAGGGGTAGGTGGAACTTGGATTTTACTGCTGGCAGAAGATTTTACTATTTTACAAATTTTACTATTGGGGAGTTCTGGGTCTGATGGACAACACTACACTTGCTTGAGGATGTCAAGACATTAAAAATCTAGAAAGGGAAAAGTGATTTGGTAGAATGAGCCTTTTCAATGTATTATGTCAACCATTGTCTGAAATAGAGAGGTAAGCATACTGCTGTAAACATGTTGAAACATAGATTTTTGGGTATACTCATAACTAGCTCTTCCTGCAGTACAATATTATTTAATCTCCCCCCACCCCTTCCATATACCTTAAGGAACAAAGCAACCACAATATTTAAGGCACCACTTTAGAAAATTATGCTTCATGCAGCCCAGATGCTCTTCAAATTCTACCTGTTACATTTTGGATGTATTTGGCCATTGCTCAGATTCCATATTCCCTCCCTAAGTGTCAGAGAATTTCACAGGAACATTCTTCATTTGGAACACTTCCCCACTGATATTGGATTTGGGGTCCTAAGATATCTGAAGTATTAGAGAAATGTTATCATCTTCCTCTTTTATCAGAACATTTAAATTTAAGTAACAGGGTTAGTCCTTTAGCCATATGGTCCATAACTGGCTACAAGAGGGGAATGCTTTTCTGACAAGTTTCTGAGGGACATAGCCCGAGCCCAATTTCACCTGCAGACACTTGACAGATGACGCCATCAGAACCCACATCCCCAAGGTCCTTCTTATTTGAAAACCCAGTCCTTTGTTATTTTCCATTTTCTTTGGTTTTATCTACAGGATCTATAGAAAGGCTGTAGCCTAAACTAATTCAGCAGTCACATATAACTGTAATGATAAAGAGAATTCTGGGAAGGATTGGGCCAGTGATTCACAGTCCATATAGAGGAATGGGATCATCAGAGAGAGATGAAGCTTTGGTACCCCCATTCTTTTTCTTCAACACAATAAAGTTGTGAAGAGTCAGTAACCTACCTATATCGTTGAGTGGGACACCAAAATCTGTCACAGTCTGTGATTTTCTACCATAAAACTGCCTCCTGACCTCCCTTGTATCGTTACTAAACTCAGCTATTTAGCTTTTCCACAATAGAAGTCTTAACATGATTCCTCAATTTGGCATGGAGGTGATCTGGGGATTTCTAAGGCTTTGTCATTGAAAAACAAGCTGGGGAGATCCAGCCAAGCTAGAAAGCCATTGAGGCCAGGCTTCAAAGGTGGAGGCAGCATGGTTCTGAGGAAGGTGCACTGATTGGCATCTAAGGACACTGGCCACTTCTGACACTTACCATGCCTGTAGCCTGGGTCAAGTAGTCACTACTTCTTTATCTTCACAGAGCTTATAACTGAATATTTTATTCTCATGTATATAAATAGATACCTTAACTGAGGTATAGAAAGTTAGGAAGGGGTTGAGGGAGGATATAAGAGAGAACAGATTTGGGGAAGGTGTATTCAGTAGGCTCGCTATCTTGGGGTGGGAGGTAGGGGAAAGATGGGGAGAAAATTTGTAAGTCAAAATCTTGCGGAAATGAATGTTGGAAACTAAAAATAAATAAATAAATTAGAAAATATTAAATAGGTGCCTATGGGATGTTGACAGAATACACAGATGATCTCAGAGAGGAAATCCAATGTCTAGAGAGGGGGCAAGAAGTAGTCCTGGAAAGGCCTCCTGCATAAGGTGGCATTAGATTTGGGTCTTGAAGAAAGCCAACGGTTCAAAGAGGCAGAGAAAAGGAGGGAGAGCATCCTAGGCACAAGGGCAGTCGGTGCAAAATCACAGAGATGGGAAATGGAACACTGTGTGGAGAGCAGCAAGCAAACCGGTGTAGCTGGACCATAGAGTGTATGGAGGAGAGTTAGGAAAGGAAGAAGATTGGAAAGGTGGAAAGAGGCCAGAAGACAAAGAGCTTCAAATGTCAAACCTCCATCGGTTAATGCTAATGTCTTCTCTCCTAGCTCACCTTCCAATCTGCTCCAACCAGACACCACCTGTGACTAACTCAATGATTCTCAGCCATGCTGATTCCTCCCTTTCTGGCTCGTTTCCTGTTTTCCTTCAATTCCACACTAGTTACATTGTCTCAGGTATCCTATTTTCCCTTTGTGTGTTCTCTTTCCCTTTAGAATGTAAGTTTCTTGAAAGCAGAGGTGGTCTTATTTTCTTTTCAATTTCACTTTCTTTTTCTTTTTTATCTCTAGTACTTATCCCAATACCTGGCACATAGCAAGAGCTTAATACAGTGTAAAGGCCATATCTGATCTAATCTTTATCTAATTTATATTTTATCCTGAATAAGAAGACACTTTCCAGCATAGGGAACCTCTGGAGCTTATTTAGTAAGGGGATGATATAGTCAGACCTATGCTTTAAGAAAATTACTTTGGGAGTTATATGAAAGACGGACTAGTGAAGGAAGATGTTTGAGGTAGAGAGATTGGGTAGGAGGATATAGGAATAGCTCAGGAAAGAAGTGATAAAATGAGGGCTTCAACGAGGGTGGTGGCTGTGGGAAAGGACCAGATCTTTGCGTATGTATGTTATATGTACGTGTATACATATATGAATATAAACATGTATGTATATGTGTGTATACATATGTATTGTACGTGTGTATATATGTAATACATACACAGGGAGACATACACTCATGTGTGATATTATGAATGTAAAAAATGACAAGATTTGGCAAATTACCAGATATATAGGATGACAGAATGAGGAGTCAAAGACGACACAAAGAGCTGCAAAGCTGACTGGGAAAATGGTGATTCTCTTACTACTAACAGGGAAGTTCAGAAGAGGGGAAAACTGGATGGCATGTGGAGATAATGATTTCCAGTCTGGGAATGTTAAGCGTGCTCTGCCTACAGGACGCCCAATTTAAAATGTCAAATAGGTGGTTGGTAGTGTAGGACTGGAGGTATTTTATTCCTGTTTTACAGACAGGTAAACTGAAGTTCAAAGACATTAAAGTCACTTCACCATAGTCACACAATTGATAAGGGAGGAATTTGAACTCAGGGGTTTGTGATTCCCCATCCAGTATTAACCCCATATCATTCTGGCTCTCCAAATCATGCTTGCTCTCATCAATCGGTCAATAATAGGTCCCGGGCTGAGCCCTCTTTGGGCCCTGATCAGCTCAAAATGAACATAAATAAGAAGAGTTTCTGTTTTGGCCAGAAACCCTCAGGGTCTTTCCTTCCCAGATCTGTTTTTCAAAGAAGCTATTCTTTGCCTCATTTTTAAATTAAGCCTTAAACACTGAATAGGCTTTGCCTCAGTCACACTGAGAGACCTGTTGAAAAGACCAAGGTTCTCTACGACTTCCAGGGCCATCTCCAGTTGTCCTGATCTATATCTGGTCACTGGACCCAGATGTCTCCAGAGGTGAAAGTGAGGCTGGTGACTTGGCACAGCCTTCCCTCACTTAAATCCAATTCACTTGTATGTCATGGCATCAGCTCCCTGATGTCATGGTTGTCTTCGAGAACAAAGGGCAATTAGCAAGCAAGCTCCCAATCTTCCTACTACTCCATGCTAGTCCTCATCTAAAAGGAACCAGACCATGTTCAAAGGACTTTCTACTGGGTCTCGCTTACCAGCCCAGAGTCATATGAGTGGGGAGCCTCTCCCCATAATTATGTTTACTTTTGTAATACTGACCTTTCCAAATGAAACAAAACAAAATTTTAAAATGTCTAAATATATCAACACTCAAATGAACTGAATACCTTGAGATGTAGGGTGGAGCCACCTTCAATAAAGAATCTGATGGTTCTAGGCTCTCTGTGACTTTAAAGTCTCCTCTCCCCTTTATTAGATTGTCAGCTACAACTAGAACACTGACTCTAAGGGCAGGGTCTTTGGAATTGATTGGCTTAGATATTCCCTGGAGGTGTTAGACATGAATAAAATCCCAATAGTAGTGGTTCCAACAGAAACCAAGATTCATAAACCCTTGTTTTCCCTGCTAAGTCTATCCCTGAATAGTCTAAAAACTGGTGTGTCCCCTTATTTATCTGGTGTGATGATGATAAGGATGTGGCATGAAGTTTCCCACTAACTCTTTCAAACACAAGCCCTTTATGCCACAATATGTTCTTCAGTGGCACTAAATGCCTTTGGGAACTCTAAAATAATCAATTTCCTTTATACTTTGCTTGTTTTTAAAATCTCCAGCCCTATCGATCATGTTCTACCTTCCAAGCTCAGCTCAGATGCAACCTTCTCTATGAAACCCTCCCTGATCCTTGGCAATTGTTAATTTTCCCTAAGTAGTGAGACCCAGGAGAGGTGATCAGAATCACTTTGAAATAAACGAAGGTATTTATCACTTCCTGCCATCCTGTCTGCTGTTGGCATAGAGGAGGACTTTATACCCTGATACTATTACTCAAGTATTAATAGTAGCAATTTTATCCACCTTGAAATAGTTCATAAAACAATAAATATAAAGGAATAGCACAGTGGTTCTCAACCTGTGGGTCACGACCCCTTTGGGGGTCAAATGACCCTTTCACAGGGGTCACCAGGGTCACCTAAGACCATCAGAAAACACTTATTTCTGATGGTCTTAGGAACCAAGACACTGCTCCTCTATCCGTCTCCAGGCAGGTCTGCCCACATGCAGATATGACCACATACGAGTATTAAAGGGTGGTGGCATTAGGAAGGTTGAGAACCACTGGAATAGCAGGATAGTAATTTTTCCCATAACTGTTTCTATCTGCACACCACTGAAAAAGATGAGAACATCATCATCATCATCATCATCATATCATCTTCATCATCACTACTACCACCACCATCATATAACATGAAAGAACTTTAATGTATTCATATAACATATTTATTTAGCACCTACTATGATGTGTCACTTACTGTGCTAAGCATGGAAGGGAGTATAGAGATAACTAAGATAATGTCCTTGCCCTGGAGTTTAGTCTTATAGTGGTGATAAGACATGGATCCAGATAACTATAATTCAAGGTGGTGTTTAAGCTATGTAAATTTTTTAAAGGGATCCTGATATACTGGGGTAAAAAACTACTGGATGGAGTCAATGCATCTGTTCAAATCTTGTCTCAAACCATTATTACCTATGAGGCCTTGAGCAAATCACAACCTTCCCTCAGTTTTCTATCTGTAAAATAGAAATAATATCTGCCATGCTCATTTTCCATTGCAATGGGAATCAAATGAGATAATACATGTGGAAGAAGTGTGTTATAAATTGTAAAGCACTATATTAATATGTTTCCTTTGATATTCTGATCAACCAATTCAGTTCAAAGTCAACAAACATTTATTATACACCTATTATGAACACAGCAATATTATAGGCACTAGTCATACAAAGACAAATATAAAGTAATCCCTGCCTTCAAGAAGCTTTTATTCTACTGGAGAAACTGTGTATATTTATTCCAACCATACAGAACATAATCCATCTATGCTTGGCTCATCCTAGATGACTCTCATGTCCTATAAATCCTCCACAAGGCACCTATCCAATTGACTGGGGGCTTTGCTTTGGCCTCTTGACATTACTTAGGTAATAATGGAGTTCAGAGATCATCAATTGGTTATCCCTCATTTTTGTTATGTAATCTCCTCTTCTGTTCTCTGCTGCAGTCTAGTCACATTCACCATGCACCACATCATTTCTATTTTGGTGATGTACCACTTTGATTCTTTGGAGATTATGGTTTTTCTTGATTCACAGTCATAGAGCATCACTGGAAGAATATTGTTGTTAAAAAGATAAATCTTTGTTCCAAGGAGAAACTTGGAGTCAATAAAAGCACTTTAATCTCCCAGATGTCATCCACTCCCCTCTCTTCTTCCTGTTCAATTCTGGTGCTAGCTCATTGTTCATCCACAATGCCTATTCAAGATAGGTGTACCAATGGACTAGTTCTGTGAGTTATCCTTCTAATTTCACAGAAGAGTCTAGACAATAAGTATTGGTCATCAACTTGTTTCTTCTTGTGTGCAAAGTTAGGCCACACTCTTTTGAATGATTATGGGTCCCATTAAGAGGCTCTTTGGTGTTCTGGGGCTTTAGGCAATCAATAAAATATAAATTCGAAACAGAAGCAACTGATCTCACTGGAAGGAAGACTCCTTTCGTTTAGACTCTGTTGAATAGCTTCTACCTCAATGACAAACATCTCTGGCAAACACATGCCCTTTTTTTATGCCTTTCTTAATACAAAGAGTTGAAGGATCAATGAACAAAATGATCTTTTTTTTCAAGGAATTGTGTACGATTTTGGCATAAACATAGGAGATACTTTATTAGAGTATTTTTAAGGCAACATGCTGCTCAATTGAACCAAATATTTTAGGGTTTTTTTGTTGTTGTTACCAACAAACTGTACATATAGTAGAATTTCATATTATCTGCACCTTTCATTTCATTATGGGATTATAAAACACGGCTTCATCAAGAGCAGGTCAAGTCAAAGTCACTATATTTCATTTTCGACCAGGTTACTAAACTGGTAGCTTCAGAGAGAGGTAGCATACCTATGCTTCAGCAAAGAGTTTGATGAACTGTCTCCTGTTATTCCTTAGGAAAAATGTGATGGGAGCTAGACAATATTATAATTATATTATAATTATATATAATATGTATATATTATAATTAGGATTCAGAAATGGTTGAATAACCAGATTCAAAGAGTAGTCATATCTCAGACTATGAAGTTACCTCAATAGCCATCTAGTTCAACTCACACCCAAAAGGAATCCTACTATAACCTACCTGGCAAGTGGTCATCTATACTCTGCCTCTAAGCATGCCTCTAAGAAAGGGAAAGCCACCTGCCCTCTAAGTAGCTCATGCCATTTAGGGACAACTCTAATTGTGAATTTTTTTCCAGACATCCAGTCTAAATTTTCCTCCTTGGAATTTCTACCCATAACTCCTGGTTCTGCCCTCTGAGGTCAAATGGAACATTTAGCTCTACCTCCACATGACAGCCCTCCAAGAAAGCTATGATGTTCTGTCCCTTCCCAATTTTCTTTTCTCCAAGCTAAACATCTCTTGGTCTTGCAACCAAGCCTCACATAACATCAGCTCAAGGCGCTTTACCATCCTGGTTGCCCTCCTCTGGATAGTCTTTGGCTTATCCATGTGCTTCTTAAAGTGAGGAGCTCAGAACCGAACACAAAACTCTAGATGAGGTCTGATAAGGTCAGATGACAGTGGAAGTATCACCTCTTTATACTTAGAAGTCATGCCCCCAATCAACCCAAGATTGCATTAGCTTTTTTGGCTGTCTTACAACCCTGCTGACTCATATTGAGTTTGAGGTGCACTAAGTCCCCTAGATAATTTTCAGAACAAATACTATTCTGTTCATTACTCTCCTATCTTTTACTTGTAAAGTTGATTTTTATACCCAAGTGCTAGACTTTATTTTTATCCCTATTGAATTCCATTTATTATATCCAGCCCAAAGTTCCAGACTGTCAAAGTCATTTTCTATCCTAAATCCATCATCCACCATTAGCTATGCCTCTCAACTGTTTATCACTGGCTAATCTTATGAGCACATTCTTCCAAGGCATTGATAAAAATGTTAATAGCATAGGGCCAAGCACAAATCCATAGGATGTCCTCCTGGACACCTCTCCCATTTTTACATGGGACCATTAACAACTACTCTTTGAGGCTATCCATCCAACCAGTTCTGAGTCCTTCTGACTATTTTTGTGTGACCTATTTCTTGCCATCTTCTCCATAAGGTACTTTATCAAAGGCCTTGTTGAAATATAGGTAAATTTCTCTACAAAATTCTCCTTATACATAGATGATAAACAAAGAGATAAGAGATATAGATAAAGCAATATATAGACAGATAGATAAATCAATATACAGACGGATGGATAGGGAGAGGGAGGAAGGGAGGGAGAGAAAAAGAGAGAGAGAGAGAGAGGGAGGGAGGGAAGGAGGAAGGGAGAGGGAGGGAGAGAGAGGGAAAGGGAAAGAGAGAGAGAAAGGGAGGGAGGGAGAGGGAGAAAAGGAGAGGGAGAGGGGGGACAGGGAGAGGGGGGACAGGGAGGGCGAGCGAGCTTGCGTCAAGCATATACTGTGTGTCAATTACTGTGTAAAACCCTAGAAATACAAATAACAACCCCCCCCCCAAAAAGAGGATAGTCCCTACTCTCTAGTAGTTTACATTCTAATAGGGGAAAACAAAACATGAAAGGTAACAGGTAAGGAGAGTAGGAGACAGTTTTGAGTTGGAGGTGAAGTTAGCTGTATGGCCGGGGTCCCTTCAAGAAATAGTGATTCCAGCTAGGGATTCGCCAATCAGAAGAGCAGTTTAATAATCTTGACAGAAAAGAAAATGAGGTTAGTCTGATATGATACGTAATACCAGGAGCAATCACCACTTAGCTTTATAGATACTTGACAATCATTTCTTTACTGATCCCTTCTAAAATTTTGCCAGAAATTAAGTCAAACAACCTACTTCATAGTTTATAGACTTTGTTCTCTTCCCTTTTTTGAAAATTGGGACAATTTTTGCCCTTCTTAAATCTTGTGGCACCTCTCTTGTTCTCCATGATCTTTCAAAGATCACATCTGACCTTGTCACTGATCACTTGACCTCTATTTGTCTGTTTCTTTAACTGAAAAATGGGGATAATAATAGGACCAGGATAGTTGTGAGAATGGGATGAGATAATAATCATAAAGCACCTCACCCAATGCCTGGTACCCAGTAGGCACTATATAAATGTTAGCTATTATTATTAAGCACAGTAAATCCAAGAGTGCAGCACTGCCCCACTCCCCTTCTAGATGACTATTCCCTCTTCCAGCCTAGTCCTTGTAGTCATCATTCTGAGAAGCAACTCCTGTGGAGATGCAAACTCGCAACTGCTTCTGCGGGAGCTTGATCCCCTATTTTTTCAGCAACCATTAAGGATGGGGAAAAGAAAGTTCTCACCATCAAAACATTGTCAAATGGTTCGACATAAGAAATGTATAGGATTTTTAGTGGAAAAAAAGCATTAAAGAAGATGCATTACTATGTGCTTTGCTGCTATACCCTAAGGGCCATGGAACTGTTCATCTGAGATGCAGCCGAAACCTCCTCTACATGTTGTCTCCCCCTATTAAAATCTGAGATCAGGGATTTTGCATCACCATACAAAGTAAGCGCTTAATAAATGCTTTTTCATCCATTCATTCATTAATAAATGTCCCTTGAATTTAGCCCAGCTTCTTATACTTCCTTAATCTGTAGTCCTGTTCAGGGAGAACTGATCCTCAAAAGGATGCCTCAGGAGCCTGAATTATCTTTAGTCAGCCCAAAACAATTCAATTATTTTCAATGTAGTAGACTCACTAAGTCAGCTTAGTGGACTAATAACATTAAAGAAAGCTTTTTGATAACTATTGAGGGGAAATAAGGAGTTTGAGGTTAACTTTTAGTTAAAGAAAAAATGTAATTACCCTGAACATTGCATTATACAGCCATTTTGGTTAATTGAGGTTTTGCTATATTATTTTTCTGGTTCTTTCATAATGTTATGCAGGGAGAATAAAGTGGTCCTATCAGCCAAAATGCCTTTCTAGGAAAATGATGACATTCTGGCTTGAACATGAAGCATTCTGGGAAATATGGCAAATTACAAGCAAGTCACAGAAAGTTCAATAGTTATACTTAGCATCACATTTACATTTAGGAATTGCTCCTTCATGTGTATTCAGGGCATCTAGGTGGTATAGTGGATAGAGCACTGGGCCTGGAGATGGGAAGACCTGAGTTTAAATCCAGCTTCAGACACTTACTAGTTGTGAGATCCTGGGCAAGCCACTTAACCCTGTTTGCCTCCGTTTCCCCATCTGTAAAATGAACTAGAAAAGGAAATGGCAAACCACTGTGCTATCTTTGCCAAAAAAAGAGGGTCATAAAGAGTTGGACACCATTGAACAACAACATACTTCGTGTGTACAAAATTTTTAATATTCACTGTTCTTGCTAGCATCATGTCTACACTGGGCAACCTTATTAAACTAGGAATAAAATGCTGGCTCCCCCAGGCCATTTTTCAGGAAAATAAAATGTATAAACACATAAATCAATACTTCTGACCCAAATCAGATCTTGCTAAAATAGTACCAAGGAACACTGCCCAGAGAAAAATCTGAATTCTCCCATTTCTTGGAGAAACTTTTCATTTACTGTATCATGTTAAAGATTCATAACTGATTGTTTTTTGTTTACAATGGAGGATAAGGGATTGATTGGTTGATTATTACTGGCTATTTCTCTAAGTTCTCTACTCCAAGTTCTGAAATTAACAGTTTGAAAATAAATTATCATTCCTTTGATAACAGCTATGATTAAGTGAATGTATTTATTGCCTCAGTAAACTTTAAATTTAGAGAGAAATGAACAACAGTTAACACCATTTTCTTTATAAAAAATTATATGCATGCACAAGTATGGTTCCTGCCAACAGCTGAAAATGAGAAAGAACACTGAATTGGAAGCCAGCACTATATTCCAGCCCCATGTCTTGGCATTAATTATTTGTTTGATATTGGGTAAGTCACTAACTGCTTCTGGGCCTGTTTCTTCATCTATAAAAAGAGAGGTTGAGTTTAGATGTTATCTATGGTCCATTTCAGTTCCAAAATTCTACACTCTTTAATTTTTTTCTCGAAAATTTTTATTCTAACAAAAACTATATAGAGGTTTGGTAGGTAAGAAAAAGCCCATAACAGATGCTTAATAAATGATTATTGACTCTGACTCTGATTCTGAATGGCTTTAGTGGTTTAAAAAAGCCTTCCTGCCAATATATCATCACACTTCTTTGAATTAGAAAAAAAAAATCTCAAGAGATCCTATGATTCATCCCCTTGCCTAGAGAATTATCACTATTTCTTAATTGAAGAACTGAAGCTTAGAAAAGTTAATTAATTTGTCCAAGATTATACAGATAGTAAGTGACAGAGGAAGATTGATTCTGAAGAAACTCTTATAAAGCTAACTCTCAGACATTTCTTAGATTAGAAACATCTATTGTTCCTAATTTAGGTACAAACTCCTTCAAGGTTTCCAGTTGTTTATCTCTTAGAATTTTGTTTCCTTCAAAGTTCGGCTCAATCCTCATATTCACCATGAGGCCTTTCTTGATCCCCACAGCTACTACTATCTCCTCCCCAAAATTACCTTGTGTTTGTTTTGAATATATTTTAGTAGATTCTGTCTTCTTAGACAGAATGTAAGCTCCCTGAAGTCAGGGATTTTTTCTTTTTATCTTTGTATACCTAACACCAATATAATAAAATGCTTGCTGCTTGTTCAAGTATCTCTGGGGATTTTTTCCAATCCATAATATTTGAGGCTGTGATGGACCAGTTTCTTTGGTCAAACCTAACTAAGGCTTTCCTGAGCAGTTTATGCAGCTTCCCACAATAAATGATGCATGAGTTCTTCAAGAGAATGCAGCACGCCTGCTCCTTAGGATTATCATAGAGGAGATTCTTGATTAAGGTTTGATTGGATTAAATAACTTCTGAGATCCCTTCCAGTTCTGAAATTCTTTGATTCTTATAAGAAGTTATATTGTTTATGGGATAATAGACTTAGGCCATTAAATTCATTCATTTATCCATGAGTTCGTTCAATATTTATATGCAAGACCCTATACTAGATACTGGGGAAGGTACAAAGATGAGCCAAATATGGACCTTGCAATAAAGGAACTTACAACCAATTAGAGAATATCAAGCAAGCACACAAATAACTATAATGTGAAGTAGACTGTGAAAGTCCATTAAGAGAGAAATAAAGTAAAATGGGAGTGCAGAAGACCAAATATGATGTGGAAAAAAAGGGGAAGGGGAAGGGGAAAGAAACCATAAAATAATTAAGAAAGCTAGAGAAAGACTAAATAAGTGTGTCTGCTTGGAAAATTCTGAAAAGTTTGTGACAAAAGTTCTTTCTTTAGGCTATCTGCTGAACACTGAAAGGAAAAGTCCAGAGAAGGTATCCTCCTTATCTTAAAAAGTATGATTTCTATAATGATAAAAAAAAAAGTTTCTCTTTTCTTAGACATTTTAGTCTTTCCTTTTATTTCATTCATTCTTTTTTGTGTTCTTTTCCCCATCTTTTCTTTCCCTTTCATCTTTCTTCCCCATTTCCTTCCTTTTTTCTTTTTTCTTTCATTCCTTTCTCCTCCTTTTTTCTCTTTTTGCTACTTTTCTGCCTCCTCACTCCTTCCTTTGCTCCTTCCTTTCTTTCTTTCTCTTTTCTTTCTCTTTGCTTTCTTACGTATTTCCTTTCTTTTTTTCTTTCATTGCTTTTTCTTTTCTTACTTTCTTTTTCATTCTCTTTGTCTTCTTTCCTTTTTTCCTTCCTTTATCTCTTTTTCTTTCTTTTCTTCCTTTTTCCTTTCTTCTTTCCTTTGTTCATTCCTTTGTTCTTTTTGTCCTTTCTTCTTTTCTCTTTTTTTCCGCTCCTTCACTAAATTGTTGGGTAAGTAGCTGTAAAGTAACCAGTCAGTCAAAAGAATACAAGTTGAAACCCACCTGCCAGCAATCTTAACCTCAAGACCCACCTTTTGCCATTGTTGTGGCATTTTTTTCTCCAAGGGAGGCTGGCTCCTTGATCTGGTCTGCCTCTTCTGCATTCACCACTTTCAGTGTTTGTGAGTTTACCTCCCAGCCCCACCCAGACATGAATGTGGCTCCCTCCTACTTAGCTAGGCATTGCAGTTAAGAGAGGCCAGGTGTAGCAAATCTCCAAATATCTCACCCTCAGTGAGTGGCGGGTATCATTCTCCCACTTGCAGCCCTCTGTACACACATCCTTTAGCATGATTTATGGCCCTAATTAGATCCCAGTGGCAGGATTCTGTCAGCTAACAATGCATGTCCTAATCACCTTTTCTTCATACAAATGATTTCCTTAACTTTGCATGCATAACTTAGCAGCCTTTATTTTAAAAACTCGTGTTAACAGCTTTCCTGTGGCAACCAGTAGGGGTGCTATGATAAGAATCCAATTTGCTGTAAAAATGACTCATTTGTCAAATAAGCATTAAAATAATTGTTCCCCTTTTGACTGTTACCCTGCTGTTTCCAGTCATTTTCCAAAACTAAATTATTTACTCATTTGAAAGTTCAGCTGTGCATATTTTAATTGATATTCTCTCATAGGACTCATATTGTTAATGACAATAATTAACCCGAAAAGGCTGCTAAATAATTATGCTGAGAAGATATGAAGTATTTGCACAGAAAGTAAAATCAGCATTTGAAAAACTATCAAAATGTAAAACTTTCATATTTTATGGTAAAGCACAGCAATAGTTCATAATCAAATTAAAGATGAAAAGGAGAAATGTAAATGATAGGCTTTGATGCAGAATACTTTATGTTCCTAATATGGGAAAGTAGTCCATCAGAGAGAGTGTTCTATCTTCCTAGCAAGTTCCTCACATTAATATTCTACCTAGCAGTAGAAAAGATTTTCCTCCAGCTTTTATCACTTAGAACTCTACATGCCTCATAACAATAATAACTAGCCCTTACTCCTTTGCTTTCACGGTCAAGCTCAACAGATTGCACTCACCAATCCAAAAGAGATC
This sequence comes from Pseudochirops cupreus, assembly GCA_028627135.1. NCBI lineage: Eukaryota > Metazoa > Chordata > Mammalia > Diprotodontia > Pseudocheiridae > Pseudochirops > Pseudochirops cupreus. The sequence goes on along the minus strand of CM053581.1, from coordinate 95,647,306 downwards.
ATCACTGAGGCAGATCATTCACCTGCCCTGGAAACAACCACAGAAACTGAAAGCTGAAAGAACTCAAAGGTCAGTGCGTTCAGTTTGTATTTTGGCAAGAATCCCCTCTATTGGAGTAGACACACAGACTTTACTGGAAGATATCTAGTGCGAGAAAACCTACACTGTCCCAAGGCAGCCCACTTCACTTCTGGAGAGGTCTCATTGTCAGAAAGGGTTTTTTGCTTGTTTGGTTTTGGGTTTGGGTTTTTGTTACATCAAGCATCTACCTGGTGCTCCTAGTTTTGCCCTTTGGGACCAAGCAGAACGAGCATAATTCTTTTTTTTTTTTCCTTATATAACAGTTTAATTTTAGGTCCAATTAGAAAAAGAATTATTATTTTGGATTTTTAACTATATGACTTTTAAAATTTGTGTTATTGATCAAAGTGTGAACTCTATCAGATGACATATTTCCTAAATTAAACTTTATGTTTATTTTTAGTTTACAACATTCATTTCCACAAGATTTTGAGTTACAAAATTTCTCCCCATTTTTTCCCCTACCTACTATCCCAAAAGCAAGATCCCAATGAATACCCGCTCCCCCAATCTGCTTTCTCCTATATCTTCCCCCACCCCACCCCTCCAACTTACAGGTAGGGCAAGATGGATCTCCATACCCCAGTGCCTGTATATCTTATTTCCCAGTTGCATGTAAAATAATAATAATAATAATAATAATAATAATAATATATTTTTTAAAACATTTAATTTTAAAACTTTGAATTCCAGATTCTTACCCTTCTTCCCTCATCACCCACCCTGACTGGGAAGATAAGCAATTCACTATAGGTTGTACATTTGTAGTTATGTAAAACATTTCCATAGTGGATATACTGTGATAGACTGACTATATTTTCCTCCATCATAGCCCACCCCCCACTTGTTCTATTTTCTACTTTGACCCTGTGCCTTTTCAAAAGTGTGTGCTTCTAACTACCCTCCCAACCAATCTGCCCTCCCTTCTATCATCCCCATTCATCCCCTTCCCCTCTACTTTCCTGTAGGGCAGTGGTTCTCAACCTTCCTAATGCCTCGACCCTTTAATACTCGTATGTGGGCATATATGCATATGGCCAGACCTACCTGGACACAGATAGAGGAGCAGTGTCTCGGTTCCTAAGACCATCAGAAATATGTGTTTTCCAATGGTCTTAGGTGACCCCTGTGACCCCTGTGAAGGGATCGTTCGACTGCCAAAGGGGTCACAACCCACAGGTTGAGAAATGCTGCTGTAGGCTAAGACACCCAATTTGGTGTGTATATTATTCCCTCCTTAAGCCAAATTCAATGAGAGTAAGATTGACCCATTCCCTTTTGCCTTCCTCTTCTTCTCCTCCATTGTAACAGTTTACCCTTCCCTCTTTTATATTAGATAATTTATCCTATTTTGTCTCTCCCTGTCTCCTTTCATTATACTCCTCTCTCATCTCTTAATTTTATTTTTTAAAATATTATCTCTTACTATTCAATTAATCCTGCGCCCTCTATGTGTACCTGTACACATATATACACACAATCACATATGTAGTCATATGCACATATACCCTCTTATATAGACATATATATATATATATATATATATATATATATATACATATGCATTTATATTCCCTCCAACTATCCTCATACTGAGAAAAGTTTCATAAGTTACAACTATAGTTTTTCCACGTAGGTATGTAAGTAGTTCAACTTTGATAAGTTCCTTATGACTTTTTTTTCCCTGTTTACTTTCTCATGCTTCTCTTACTTCTTGTATTTGAATGTCAAATTTTCTTTTCAGTTCTTGTTTTTTCATCAAGAATGCTTGAAAGTCCTCCACCTCATTGAATGACCATATTTTCCCCTGAAACATTATATTCAGTTTTGCTGGGTAGGCGATTCTTGGTTTTAATCCTAGCTCCTTTGACCTCCAAAATATCATATTCTAAGCCCTTCAATCCCTTAATGCAGAATTATCCTGATTGTGTTTCCACAATATTCAAATTGTTTCTTCTTGGCTGGTTGTAATATTTTCTCCTTGATTTGGGAATTCTGGAACCTGGTTATAATATTCCTAGGAGTTTTCTTTTTGGGATCTTTTTCAAGAGGTGTTTGTAGTTAATGTATTAATTCTTTCAATTTGTAGTGAATTCTTTCCATTTCTATTTTGCCCTCTGGTTCTAAAATATCAGGGCAATTTTCCTTGAAAATTTCTTGAAGGTTGCTTTCTAAGTTCTTTTTTTGATCATGGCTTTCAGGTAGTCCAATAATTTTTAAATTATCTCTCCTGGATCTATTTTCCAGGTCAGTGGTTTTTCCAATGAGGTATTTCACATGGCCTTTTATTTTTCATTTGTTTGGATCTGTTTAATAGTATCTTGATTTCTCATAAAGTCATTCACTTCCATTTGCTCCAGTCTAATTCTGAAGGAATTATTCTCTTCAGTGAGCTTTTAAAATTCTTTTTCTATTTGGTAAATTCGGCTTTTTAAGGCATTCTTCTCCTCATTGGCTTTTTGGGCCTCTTTTGCTATTTGAATTAATCTATTTTTAAGGTGTTATTTTCTTCAGTCAGGTTGTTGGCTCTTTTTTCATGATTTTCTTGCATCATTCTCATTTCTCTTCCCAATTTTTCCTCCACTTCTCTTACTTGATTTTCAAAGTCCTTCTTGAGCTGCTCTATGGCCTGTAACCAATTCATATTTTTCTTGGAAGCTTTTGGTGCAGGAGTTCTGACTTTGTTTCCTCCCTCCCATTCCATGCTTTGATTCTTTTTGTCCCCCAAAAAGGAATCTAACATTTGATTGCTGTGCTTGCTTTGCTTCCTTTGCTTGCTCATGTTGCCACTCAATTGCTTGACTTTTGAGCTCTTTGTCACAGTAGAACTCTGCTTCCAGAGAGGAGAGCTTTGTCCCAAATGACTGGGGGTTTTGCAGCTGCTGGAGCTATTACTTGGGTGCCTTCTCTACAGCCCCCACCAGCTCTGGCTCACTGGTCACATGCCTCAGGACCACCACCCAAGACCATGATCTGGATCCAGGCAGGTTACAGCAAGAGTGATTAAGTCTGAATGGTTATTTGGTCCCCCTATGACCTGCAGGCCAGGAGCCCTGAAGCAGCCATATGGAGACAGCTGCAAGGCCGCTTCTCACTCCAGGCACAGAGGCTGGACCGCACTCCATCCCCCTCAGCTCCAACAGAGTTCCACTGACCTTTTAGTTTATCTTTGGCATTTATGGGTTGATGTTTCTGGAAACTGTCACAGCTGCTGGTGATCAATTCTCCCAAAGTCCACTCTAGCCCCTGCTGGTCTGAATCCGCCCTGAGGCTAAAACCCATGGGCTCATGTGGGACTGAGCTTGACTCCCAGCATGCTGCAATGGACCCTTACAGTCCACCTGCTGGGCTGCCTTCAGCAGGAGATTTGTTTCTCTCTGTCACTTTGTGGGTTTTGTAGCTCTAAAATTTGTTTAGAGTCATATTTTATAGGTATTTGGGGTGGTTATGGGGGGTACTCATGGAGTTTTCCTGCTTCTACACCACCATCTTGGCTCTGCCTCACAAGTATAATTCTTTAAGTATATGACAACCCTTGAAGATCTTAAGGCTCCTTCCCCTACACCCTATCCCTGTTAAACTCTTATTTTCCAATCTAAATATGTCTGGTTATTTTTAACTAATCCTAATATAGAATGAATCTCAGTCTTTCACCATCTCAGTTCTGAACAGTTTTTAGTTTAGCAATAATCCTCCTGGAATAAGCAAATAGACTACATATTGTATGACCAGGGAAGACATGTATTGGAACTACAACTTCCCTAGTACTGGACACTATCTTTTTTCTTAATGCAATTTAAGATGCTTCACATCCTATGCAGCTATCCAGATACAGAAGTCATCTTGCCACCTGCCTTACCCCCACTGCTGTTCTTCTCCTGACCTGGATCAATATTCTCCTCACTAGATTCCCTGAATCCATAGACTCCAAGTGCCTGGGAAAGTTATTTTCCCAACTCCTGTCCTAAGCTTGAGCCATCTTGATTGGTAACTTAGACATCTAAAAGGACCAAGTCCACCAAACTATGTCCCATATCCCTTCCTATCATTATCTGCATAGACTACCTTGCCATCTGCCCTGCTGAACTCCATTCTCTCTCCCCTTTCAACGTTTTACTCTGGGTACAGTAACCAAATTAATACTACCATTGCTTCTACAGAGTGATTTATTTGGCTGCCCTATTGGTTTACTGAACATCCCTGTGGCTACTCATACCAAATTTCCCTTCCATACAGGAGTGTATCTCCCTCTCCCATTAGAATATAAATTCCTTGAGGGCAGAGAATATCTCACTTATTATATTGCCATCCATAGCACTTAGCACAGAGCCTAGAAGAAAAGAAATGAGTTTAAAGACTCTATCCCAGTTACATATAATCTTATTAGATTTGTTCAACATTCTAGTATGTTAAGACTTATTTGGACACATAGTCTGTCTTCCAACATGCTAACCATCTCTTCAAGCTCTATATAATTTAAAATTTTAATAAACATATTTGTACAATTCATCAATAAAAATGCTAACCAATTCAGCCAATCACCAATGTACTAGAAGGTACATTCCATGTAACCATTGCTAACTACTGCCATTCAACTAGGAGGTGCTACAAGAAATTCCTGATCCTGTTCAGTAATAAGGAACAGTCACTGTCATCCAAATGCTCATACCCACCAACTTTTCAGAACATATAACAGAAGAGGGATCCCCAGGCTAACCCCTAAGTTCTCTTTGGCTCTCAAAGAGTCAGCTGCCTCCCATCCTTTAGCTTCTCTCTTTTAGTGGGTAAAAATTCTGCTTTCATTTGGTTGGGCACTGTAGATTTACTCATTCACTACATTACTCATCATGTTTCTCCTATTCTTTATGTTCCTGAACTATGCTCCATTGATGCAATTGTAAAGCATGTTTTACTAAATTTTAATCAGAATATTGGAGGTGTAAAAAAAGTATTTAACATTGATGCAACCAGCATGAACATCTCCCTCAGACAATAGTACTCTTCATACCAGATAGAAGCCTATACTTTGGCAAGTAAGTAAAAAAACAACCAAAAAATTTCAGTATCCCTCCCTAACAAACAAAAACAAGAATATGTTCTTCCTAGAGCTTTTCCATTCATGGTGAAACCATGTGGAGGGGTAATGTTCAGTCTTTTGGTATGACTCAAGCACTCAGAGCCCTTTTCCTGGCCTCTCTCATGAAAGTTTGGGTTCCTAAGGCAAACTAGATTGACTACTAGTCTCACATCAGAATGACAATCATCTCTTGTTTCTACTTTTACTTACTGCTACTTACAGTATGAAATTTCTATTAATCTCCATTGTGCCCACACAAGCTTTGTCCCATGCCACTCACCACATATAAGTAAAAAGGTTCTAGTTGTGTTACAATTTAGCAATACATCTGGTACACTTGACAGCAAGAGGAATTGATATGGCTTGAGTGTAATTTTTATCTCACTTTGCTCTTTTAAACATCATGCAATCCCTAGGTGAAATAGCTTAGATCCTTTCTTGTTTCTTACCCAAGCCTCTTCCTCCCTTGCTTATTATCATGGATGACCTCTTAAGCTAAGCCTGACATTTGCTCAAGCAGAAAGACAAGAGTAGCTAGACAAGGAAGAACATTACATGTGTGATAATCTAACAACCATTTCTACATTTTTCAAATCCTTATTAGAATAATAGTACAAGAGATTTCACCAAATGCCTTGTTAAAATCTGAGCACATTATGGCCACAGCAGTTGCCTGATGCATCAGTCAAGTAACTCTATTAAAAAGTAAATGAGGCAGGCAGAGTTAAGATGGTGGAGCAGAGGCAGCAATTCAACCAAACTCTCCAAATTATCCCCTCCAAATAAATTTAAAACAATGTGTTAAATTGAATTCTAGAGTAACATATGTCAGGTGTAACAGTAATTAACTTAGCAGGTACTTAGCCCTTAGTTACTAAGGGCTAAGTATAAAAGGTGTGAGCTGTCTCTTGTGTGAAAGAGGCAGAAGGTATGAACTCAGTCTCCTGTGTGAACAGAGGGTGTGAACTTTGTCTCCTGTTGCTGACATAGCAGGAAGGGGTTGGCTGAGATAGGAGTGCTAGTGTTTGCAACTTCTAGGGATCAAGGGCCCTTCCAGGGTCAAGACCAGAGCACAAACCATGAGAGCAGTGACTAAACCTCTCTCCAGATCACATCATCTTGAATGTACCAAAAACTTACAGACAGACACTCACCCCCCAAACAACTTTTGAAAATGGCAGCTCAAAAAAAAGAAAAGCCTGAAGTGTAGAACTGTACTTTCCTACCTCTGGGGGATCAGAGACTTATGTTAACCAAAAGTCCAAAGTCAAGAAACAGGTTGGAAAAATGAACAAACAACCAAAAAAGAAGCTTACCACAAAAAGCTGCTATGGTGAAAGAGATCAGGATGCAAATTCAGAAGAAGACAACAAAATGAAAACAACTATAAGCAAAGCCTCAAAGAAAAAGTGAAAATTGCACAGAAGTCCAAAAAGAATCCTAGAAGAGTTAAAGAGATAAGAATGTTAGAGGGAAAGTTGGGGAAAGAAATGACAGTGATGCAAGAAAATTATCAGAAGAGAATTAATAGTTTGGTAAAAGAGGAGCAAAATTTTTTTTTAATTGGTCAAATGGCAAAAGAGGTACAAAAACTCATAGAAAATAGGAACTCTTAAAAAAAAAACAGAACTGGACAAATGGAAAGTGAGGTTTACAAAAGCTCACTGAAGAAAATAATTACTTAAAAATTAGAACTGGGCAAGTGGAAGCTAAAGATACCATGAGACACCAAGAAACAATCAAACAAACTCAAAAGAATGAAAACATAAGAGAAAATGTGAAATACCTCATTGGAGAAACAACTAACTTAGAAAAGAGAGCAAGGAGAGATAATGTAAAAATCACTGGACTAGGGGCAGATAGGTGGCACAGTGAATAGAGCACTGATCCTGAAATCAGGAGGAGATGAGTTTAAATCTGACCTCAGACACTTAACACTTACTAGCTGTGTGATCTTGGGCAAGTCACTTAATCCCAACTGCCCTGCCTTCCCCTCTCCAAAAAGGCAAAAAAAAAGTCACTGAACTACCTGAAACTCATGATAAAAAAAAGGCCTAAATATCATTTCAAGGAAGTATAAAGGAAAATTTCACTACCCTCTTAGAACCAGAGTAGTAGAAATCAAAAGAATTCACTGATCACCTTCAGAAAGAGAGAGCAAAATGAAAACCCCAGTGAATATCATGGCCAAATTCCAGAGTTCCAAAGTCAAGGAGAAAATATTTCAAGCAGTCAGAAAGAAACCATTCAAATATCATGGAGCCAAAATCTGTATCACACGAGATTTATCAGCTTCCATGTTAAAGGAGAGGAGAGGATGATAAAAGGGAGGGCAGATTAAGAAAGGCACTAGTCAGAAACAAAATAAACTTTTT
>CM053581.1:95615545-95639273 GCA_028627135.1 Pseudochirops cupreus | reverse complement strand
TTTTTGTGCGTCAGGGAGGGGGATGAGAGCCCCTAGATTTCATTCCTCCATCCCAACTTCTGAAAGTCCGGCCATGTAGCTTCAAGAATCCAAGCCGCAGGTTGCTAGCCCCAGGAAAAACCGCTGACCCTGCTATGTGCCCTACGTTCCCTCCTACCCAGTTCCGTCGGTCCTCACCTCGGCTGTGAGAGGGCTGCAGAAGCTTCCAGCTGGGTGAGTCTGCTGGGTGGGTCTTCCCAGTCTGCCGCACTCTGCTCTCAGGTCCACGCTGGTGCCACTCCTGTGTGCTCCGTTCTCCCTGCCCCGACCTGATTAGGCACTTCTCTGGGCTGGGAATCTGTCACTCTCTATCTCACAATGGGTTCTGTCACTCTTAAATCCGCTCAAATTTACTTTTTAGTTCCCAAGGACGAAATTCTTGGGGAGCTTGGAGAAGTCACTGCTTACTCTCCGCCATCTTAGCTCCACCCCCCGGCTTAAAGATATTTACCAAGCAACTTGTTAAGGGTTGTAAATGAAAACAGAAAATTTAGCCACCTCAGTTTGAGGGGATTCAGAGTTAAGGGACAATTCTGTTCAACTTAACTAGCCCTTAAGAAGTGTATACTATGTGCCTAGGCACTGTGCTGGCCACTAGTAAAAGAAGGAAGAAGAAGAAAAAGAAGGAAGAGGAGCAAAGGAAGAGAGGAAGGAAGAAGAAAGAAAGAGGAAGAAGACTAAGAAGAAGGAGGAGGTCATTGCCTTCTAGTGACGGATACAGCATATACATAAATGTGTACACACTAGGAAAACCAGTCAGGGCAAGCTTACTAAATGTTCTGGCAGCACCAGAACTGAACCTCAAAGATACCTAGAGATGGGAAAAGATAGGAAACAGCTCCCACGAACATCCAGAATAAAGAGGAAAGTTGAGTTCAGAGAGTAGATCCATGTTTAGCTGAAATGCAGAAATTGTAAGGGGGCAGCTAGGTGGTGCAGTGGATAGGGCACCAGGCTTGTAATCAGGAAGACTCATCTTTGTGAGTTCAAATCTGACCTCAGACACTTACCAGCATTGTGACCCTGGGTAAGTCATTTAACCCTGTTTGCTCCAGTTTCCTCATCTCTAAAATGAGCTAGAGAAGGAAATGGCAAACCATTCCAGTATCTTTGCCAAAAAAAAAAAATTGAATCACAAAATTAGACAGGACTGAAATGACTGAACAACAATAGTAATTGTGAGGGCAAGTGGTATAAATTAAATCTGAAAATGCAGGTGACAGATTGTAGAGGTTCTTAAATTCCAGGCTCAGCAGTCTATATTTTATCCTATAGGTAATAGTGAGCTAGGGAAGGATTGTGGGCAGGTGAGTGACATGGTCAGACATATCAAAAAGATTATCTTTGCAGATGTATGCAACACAGATTAGAAAAGAGAGAGCTTGGAAGCAAGGAATCCACTTCGGAGGCTGTTAGAGTACTCTAGATGGGAGGAGGTGAGTAGCTGTGTGAGAGGAGAGGAGTCTAATTAAAGATAAATGAGATGAGTAGTAAAGGCTTCCAAGAAGTGAATCTTAAATCACGTCTAGCAGTTTATACAATAGACCTAGAGTTAGAAGAGACCATAAATGCAATCCACTTAACTCTTTTTACAGAAAAAGGAACTGAGGTCTAGGTTACGGGATTTGCCCAAAATCACAAAGGTAAATCACCATCAGAGCCTTTAAATCAGTTCCTCTGATGCCACAGAAAGTGTTCACACTGGATCTGACATTGGAAGGCCTCAGTGCGGAATTAGAGAAGCTATTTATTCACCATGTGACCTTCTGACAGGTAGTCATTCATTTACCTCTTCAGGTCTCTGTTTCTTCATCTGTAAAAAGGGGGATTGAGCCAGATGTTCACTAAGGTCCCTCACAGCTCCAATCCTCTGTGATCATGAAATGACATTCACTGTTTTAGGGGTGGTTCTACAGCATCATTAAATCACTGTAATCTCCCTCTAAGCCCAGGAAGCAGAACATGGCTGATTCTGTGAAACTGTAAGGCCCCAAGTGGACTCACTTTAGGCAGGAAGCCACATGATAGAAAGAAGGGAAAATGGCAAAGGAATGTTGGCATCCAAAACTGGCTATCCTCCTTGCTACTGCTGCTTTTCAGTTTCTTACTACCTGTTTATTAGGTATAGCATGGCTGCAACAAGAAGCTCTTGTTGGAATCTGGCTTCACAGGGGACTGGCAGTTGATTCTGAAGGCCAATCTTCCAGATTAATGAGGAGTAGGTGGCCTCAGCCCATTGAGACCAAAATGGCCGGAGACTGGAACGTGGAAGCAGCCCAGATCCTGGAGCCGAGACGGAGACTGGAGCAGGAAGAAGAGAAATCACTCACCAGATCTTCCCTTAACTATTGAAATTCCTGTTAGGGTGTGAGGTTGGGAGAACTATTTTCTCTCTCTACTATCTCTCTGATTTCCCATGATCTAGGGTCTCAGACATACACTTTAATGTCCTTTCCATGATCAGTGATTGTGGTGGTTTGGAAACTGCCATTGCATCATCCTCAAAGGTTATCAGGCAATGAAGTCAGTCAATTACCAAGCATTTATTAACTGCCCACTATATATACTACCCAAAGTAGTAGGTGCCAGGAAAACAAATACCAACATGAAACAGGCCCTAGCCTCAAGGGGATTGTACTCTATGAAGGAAAATGTATTCGTAAATGATCAAATGCAAAATGAATGGAGTAAATGGGGGGGAGGGGACGGAGAACCAGAGGCGTCTATTATCTAAGAATATGAAGAAAGGCTTCAAGTAGAAGATATTGCTTGAGCAGAATTTTGAAAGAAATAGGGGATTCTAAAAGGTAGAGGTGTGGTGGGAGTCCATTATAGGCATTGGGGATAGCTAACAGGTGGAGTGTCTTGTATAAAGAATAGCAACAAAGACACTTTGGCTGGGCAATGGATTGTAGGAAAGGAAGCAATATATGAGGTTGGGAAGGTATGTTTTTGCCAAGCTATTAAGGGTTTTAAAAGTTAAACAGAAGAGCTTATATTTGATCCTAGAGGCTATAGAGATCCACTGGAATGTATTGAATAGGAGAATGGCATGTTCAGGACCGTGCTTCAGGAAAATCACTCTGGCAGCAACGTGTAGGAGAATGGGGAGAAACTTGAAGCAGGGAGACCCATTGGGAAGCCATTGCAATAGTCTGTATAAGAGAGGATGAGGGCATGAACTAAGGTGGTGGCAACCAGGGAGAGGTTTGGGGGAGATATCCCAAAGCAGATCATTCCATGTAGATGCCCTTAACTGTTTCCCTCTCATTTTCTCTGTGCAATAAACTATGTGGTCATGGTATATTAAGTAGATGGGTCCTATGAGTATAGGATCTTTCCATAAAGAGATGAAACCAGATGCAGGGTGAGGGCCTTTGCAGATGTATGCAATATTGATTGGGAAAATGAGAGCTTAGAAGTAGGGGGTCCACTTAGGAGGCTGTTAGAGCAGTCGGGTGGGAGTAGATGAGCGCCTAAGCTAAAGTAGTGACTGGGTGAGGAGAGAGGAGTCTGCTATTATATGCTTTAGATAATTTGTACAATGATTCATTATCATCCCTTACTTACATTCTGTACCTGATCAACATGGGTTTATACTGCTCACTTGAAAGCACGCCCTGATAGGGGAAGCAACCACGGCAACTTTAGGTTAGATGCTCTCTGGTTACCTCAAGGGATTTTACCACGTTTTGGGAAACTATCCCAAATTTGCACCATGAAATACCTGAGGTTGATTCTGAGCTGGTGGCATTCGCTTGATGGATGATACAGATCTTACCCTCCCTTGTAGGTACAATAAGAAACACATGATCCAGTCTGAGCCACTACAACTACTGAAAGTGCCCCAAGAGTCACAGTAGCATTCTTTTGGGAATCTGCTGGTGCATGGCATTACAACATGAGAAGCCAGATTTGAACTCATAAAGATGAGTCTTACTGACTCAAGGCCTGGCATTCCACTGCTCTAACTAGCTACCTCTAGCAGCCCAGTTTTCTCCACAGCTTAGCCTGAACACCATCTTTTTCATAGGAAACTTTTACTTATCCCCTTCTTTCCTAGCTCTTAATGTTCTCTCCCTCTTGAAGTTAATTACATAAAGTTGTGTTTACTTTTCTTCATATATGCTGTATCACCTCAATTGAATGCAAGTCTCTTGAGGCAGGAAAGGGTTTTGTTTTGTTTTTATATGCCAAGGGCCTAGCATGGGTGCTGAAGAGATTGAATTGAATCAAGGTGAGGTGAATTGAAGACCATCTCCCCATGGCTGAATCACTTGAAAGCTAATCTATACAGATACAAATTCCATAGACTGAATGTGCAATACTTCCAAGGGTGACATTTGCCCTCAAACTCTCAGGCTTTAGAAATTAATATTTCCCTTTAGAAACAATTCTTTCAGAAAGCTGCTCACCACCAGTCATCACACATGGTACACATACACTATTTACCAAAAGGGAAACTCTTTTGATTGCCAAGCCTATTTTTACAAATGTCCCTTAAGCAAGTGCAAAATATCATTGGCATCAGGTTACTCTTGGTTCTCAATGGTCATTAAGACAGCATCCGCAAGTTCAGTGAGAACAGTAAACATTCGAGGTTAAGTAACTCAGTACGAATATTTTCCTTGAGCTCTGAAACTTTTTCAACAAACAACAACAATTGTGATCGTAATAACCTTCCAGAGGTTAACATCCTGCAGGTGGTCCAGCAAAGCTGAAAAGCAAACCCGACAGCTGCTTGATTATAAACTGTTGATTCTTCTGGTGTTCTTGGGAAAATTTCCTACAGAAATGGAGCCTTCTTTTAAGAATCCCCAAAGAAACAACACATAAATGTCAAAATGACCAAAATAAGGAAGTGTGTCATAGACTAAGCATTTTAATGTCCTTTCTGGCTCCCACTACAGCATGTACTCTGAACTGATGACATTTGATGGCCTTGATTCTTAAAAAGGCGTGTCCAGCTTGCACTTTTATGGCCTAAATAAAACTCAGAAATTGTTACTTTCTATGGAATAGGCAGTATGTCCTGACCAGATGTGCTAGGGGTTTGTTTCAAAATAACAATCCCAGCTTGTCATTTTACCTAGGTTTTCAGATGTACATACAACCATAGAGAATACATTAAGCAAGAGCCACCAAGCCCTGCCTGGTATAGAATGGGGATGCCCATGGAATGTCTGGGAAGAGCTTGAGAACATTCTGTGGCCTGGTCAACATGTTTACAGGCTGGTAGGTATGAAGATTCTATCTGCAAGCCTGAATTAAAATCATCAGATCATAAAAATTTATATCTAGAAGGGACACTGGACATCATCTAACATGATATGACTCCAGAGCCGAATTCTATGACTACTTTGTTCTATCATTTGTTTGTTTTTTAATACAATGTTAGGGAACCACTGGCAGAGGGCACAGAATAAAAAATATATTAAAAAAAAACAAAAAAGAAGAGCACACATGCATACACACACACACACACATACAACCTCCAGGATTCATACAAAGGAACTATGTCATATTAATCCAATGTTGATTTTAAAAGGTAAAACAGAACAGTCTGGTCAGCAATCATTTACTAAGTACTTGCTTTAAGCAAGGGACTGTGCTAAGCTCTGGGGATTTAAGGAAAGGTATGTATATGGCTTTTGCCCTCCAAGAGCTCATATTCTTTTGGTGGACACAACATGCAAAAATTGCACATGGAAGATACATACACAGCAAATGAAAGATAATCTTAGAGCAGAGATTTATGTGTCATGGATCCCTTTGGTCATCGGCATACTCCTTTGGAAGCCCACATGCCCTTCTCAGAATAAAGATTTTATATGAATAAAATAAAATGCATAGGATTATAAAGGAAATGAATTATGCTGAAATAGTCACTAAAAATTTTTTTTTAATTCTTGAACCCCGGATCAAAAACTCTTATTTTAGAGAGAAGGGACAAGTCTTGGGAGAGGTGAAAGTTACATGGGAAGGTCTCCTTTAGAAGGTGGTATTTCAGCTAAGTTTTAAAGGAAGCTAGGGAAATCAAGAGGTAGAGATGTGGAAAGAGAAGATTTCAGACATGGAGGACAACCAGTGGAAATGTACAGTCAGAAAATAGGATGTTGTGTGAGGAATAGTAAATAAGACTGGATCATACAGTGTATGGAGGGGTATAGATATAGGTAGACACAAGCTAGGAAGGGGTCAGGTTGGAGAAGGCTTAAAGGCCAAACAGAGGATTTTATATTTTTTACAGGAGGAAATAGAGACACACTGGATTTTACTGAGTAAGTAGGTGACATGGTCAGATTTATGCTTTAGGTAGATCAATTTGGCAGCTAAGTAAAAAAATAATAATAATGTAAAACGACAATACAAAAAAAAAATGCAAAACTGTAACTACCTAGTAACCTTTTCACCCAAATAGCAATGCTTAGTGGAAAAAGAAATTCATGACTTGGCAAGAAACACTTCTGCATCAACTTGGTTTTCTGTAGGGTCTGTCTGTTCTGATCACAAAGGAAAAAGGAAAGAGCAAGCCAATTCCTGTTACAGAAGACTGGTGAAGAAGGAATTGGCCTAAATGGCAATCAGTAACCCTACAGAACTATAGAGCATGCAACCAAGGAGATGAAAATGATGGTGTCCGCAACTCTGATAAAGTGAAGGAAAACAGGTAGCCTTTGGAGAGTGCTTTAAGGTTTACAAAGCACTTTCACAAACATCATTTCATTTTTATCTTCACAATAAGCCCAACAAATCTGTTGAAGAAACCCCAAGTCTTTTCACACCAAAAATGCAGAGGCTTACAGAGTTATGGTCAAGTTGGAACACGGCTGCTTTTCAGTGACTGTCCTGGTAAGCCAATGTAAAAAACCAAAAATTAGATTAAAATAAGTAATAATTGGTAACCCAGAAAAATTGGTGAGCAGTCAGACTTATTTTTATCTGATTTTTATATTTCTTTATATTTTGCTCCCATTTATTTTTCTTTAAATGCTAATATGTAAACAAAAATGGTGCTTGTTATTCTCAGTAAAGAGTTAAATTTTTGGAGGTTGGGGGAATATTTGCAAGTAGAAATCCTCTGAGATAACATTTGGAGTAGGTTACCCAAGGCCTCTCTGCCACCTAATGGCCACTACTGGATTTGCAGGCATAGGGGTCTTAGTCTAGACTCTAGAGGGTGACCTTGGTAATTCTAGTGCTACCTAATAATGGCAAGCATTACATGGTTTAAACGACCCATGACTTTTCTTACATAGAAGCCATTCTTAGTCTTATTCTTATTCCCTTTCAGCTCTAACCCCTCCCCCAATCTCTTTCATCTTTATCTTTGTTTCCCAATTTGTCTTCGCAGCTACATGTTCTAGCATTTCTGTCATCAGCATCCTCGCCAATGACTTCCTCCAGTTAGGATCTCTGCTGAAGGTTATGTCATCAAAGCCGTGCTACACTCAGTATGGGAAGTGATCTGTTAAAGTAGCCTTCCAAACTGGCATATCCTCTATGTAGGGAAAGCAGACATGCAAGATCACACAAGATGAGAAGAAGTAAAGGGGTTAACAGGCCCTGCTGGTTTATCCTTACACCAATGAGCTCACAGAACTATTAAAAATATTGACATAAGCATTAAGCTTCCCCAGAGACATATTTTCACTTTGTGGGTGTCTGTCAGGACTTTGCTGGACCCCATCTTGAGGAAACCTATGATAATGAATTGACTTTTTGAACAGAGAGACATACAGGTTACATGAAAAGGGCTTGAATCCTGGTTCTTGTCCAGTGTACTCTGGGAGTGATCCAAAGTTAATTACAGTTGGATTGTAGATTCCATAAGTATTTGAACTGAATTCATGGGTTTTGGCCAATTCCAACTCAAACAAGGTCACCTAAAAAACAGTATTGTTACTATTGACCAGGTTTTAGAGACAAAGCTACTCTTTAGGGGAGAGATGATACTTCTACTTCAAGACTCACTTTGTGAAGAGGAAGTATGATTGCAAATTTAATGACTGAAAGATTTTTGCCTACTGAGAAGCACCATAATATTGTGAACACTAAACTGGAAGTCAGGAGACCTCAATTCAAGTATGACTGATATTTACTGCCCCGGTAATTCTAAGCATGGAACTTAACTTTTGTATGCCTCAGTTTTCCCACTTGTAAAATGAAAGCATCAATTAAATTATCGATTTAGAGCCAGAAGGGACCTCAGATACCATCTGGTGATCTCATTTTATAGATCAGAAGAACTGTGGCCCCTTCAGAGAGGTTAAGACTAGCTTGAGATCACACAGATACATACAGGAACAGGTGGTTTTAGCCCAGGTATTCTTACTGCAAAGACAGTGCTCTTTTAATCATGCCACACTTGAGCTGCCTTCTTCACAAGACTGAGTAAAGAATTGTTTTCATTAAGGATTATTTTTAGTGGAAAATTCCATCATTCAGATTTTTTTCAACTTTAAAATAATCTTGCCTTAGTTTAAACAAAAAGAAACAAGGAACTGTATATTGTAAGAGGAAGATAATACTAGATATAAACTCAAAAGACCTAGTTCTGGTATTTACTAGTAGCCTCAGTTTTCTCATCTATAAAATGGGAATAGCAACCTGCACTGTCCATATTACAGGACAATTATAAACAAAGCATGATATAAATGTGAGCTCTTATTTTTAACAACAAAAAGTCCTTAGCATAGAAAGTAAAAATTAATCCCAGTGGATTTTTCTACTGCGATCAGGGGTTGTCTGCATTCAATTATATTGAGTTATTCCATAATCCAAGGGCCGGCAGAGAAGTGTGTGTCAAGACAGAGTATCTGATTTTGGGCCCTCTATTCACTTACCACTTACCACTATTCACTTGCTCTATTCACTCTATTCATCAAGTCTCACTCGTTTGAGAAATAAACCTTTATCAAGTCCACAGCCCCATAGTAGCCCAGGGAGAAAGCGGAGGAAAAAGGGCACTTTTCCACAGAATGGGGAACTCACAGCTTCTCCATGTGTAACCAGCCAGAGAGCTGTGGAAAAGCACTGGCCTTTCAGAAACCTGACCCAGGCTCCAGCTTCCCACCCCTACTGAACATTTGCCAGTAAATAAATACAAGTCTGTTGTCAGGGTGTTTCATAGTGACTAACCCTTTCAATGGCCTGTCGCCTGCCACTGCTCAGTGAGGCAATTTCCCCAGAGGTGGAATCCGTTCTGGGGAACCCTCAAGCTGGAAAGCCTTTCAGAGATTCCTGTTCCCTGCCCCAGGATGGAGGGAGTCACTTATGAGAGAAGAGCTGTTACCCACATGGTGGATAAAGTGGCAAACCAGAATGAAGACAAAGGTTAACGATTCAGTGTTTGACCACTGAAGCCAAACAACTGAATGGAAACTTGTAGAACCATAGATTCTTGGTTCTGGAAGGGTTCTTAGAGATCTTGTGCAACTCCCTCATTTTCCAGAGAAGACTGAGGTCCAGATGAGGGGAATGGCTTGTCCAAAGACACAAAGCTGCTTGGTGGCAGAGTTAAGACTAAAAGTAGCCTGGTCTTCTGTCGCCAAGCACAGCTGACAGAGGTATACTGAGTCCATTGTTACTCCAATCACACACATTATAAATGTATATGAAACAATCATTTTGCAAACCGCATAGGTCTACTATTTATATGAAGTCATTTAACTTAATTACAGATAATTTAGGCTACAGATGGGAACAAGATACATTAAGAATCTTGATTTTGAAAACTGTTCTAAAATAGCTTTTCAAAACTAGGAGGCAAATTGTCTTTCCAAATGGAAATGGATGTGTGGCAGAGTGAAGCCTTAAAGTTATTAGCATCTTTCACTGAGGCCCCATCTATTTCCCTTGTCATTTACACGATGTACAGTCTTTAATTTCAGCTCGATGATCAAAGAGATGAAACTTGAGCAGTTCACCATTAAAATCAATGGCTGTGCTTGGCACAAGAAACGGAAGGGACGTGATTGCCGTCTCTCACCTAAAGCAAGGGAGACAGGATTCTTTAACACAGCTCAAGACTCAGCTTCCAAGAGAAATCCTGGCACAGGTTTCAAGGCAAGAGTCTAAAGGAATACTAACACACACACACACACACACACACACACACACACACACACACACAAACAAGCATACACGCACAAAAAAATTCAGCCTCTCCCATTATGATCCATGTTACCTGCAAAGACTGCATTGCAGAATGCGATGCCAGAAAGGCTGTTTTTAGGAACACAAAGTATCAGATTTCATAATTTGATTTAAATCAATTATCCCATCCCTCCCTGGAACATTCACGAGTTCCAAAAATACAAAATGTAAATGGAACCAGCTGCAGCAAAGAGTCTTTCGCCAGGATGGATTTCACTCAACTTAATCAGCCCCCTTTTCGTAACACATTATTGTTGTCATCCAGCGATCCCGGGAAACACTTTGAATGCCCTGGGAGATAACCAAAAGGTAACCAATTAAAGGAGGGGAAAAAAAAGAAGAACCAAACCTTCTCTGTTCTGGCTCGCCTTACCCTGAACTTTTAGGATGAATTAATTCACTCCTTTGGGGGCAGACTGGGAAACTGAGGTAGTTATTGGCAGTCATCAAAAAAATTAATTTATGGATATTTACTAAACCACATAATCACCCTGACATCCCATCACAGGATTCTTCAGCATGGAGGTCTGCCATGCTGGGCGTGAGGAGCAATTGTGAAAGGCTTTCTCTAGGAGAGTGTGTGTGTGTGTGTGTGTGTGTGTGTGTGTGTGTGTGTGTGTGTGTGTGTGTGTGTGTGTGTGCATACAGCTAACACTCTGAGCCTCATGGTCTGCCAAATAGATTGCATGTGTAGATTTTGGCATCCTCCAATTGAAACCCTCCTTTTAATTGATTTAAAATGATTATTCAATTAAAATAATTATTCTAATCAAATATCATCTGTGTCTCTGCCAGGTTCCATGGGGATCTGTGCCTTGGGTGTTATTTTAGTGTCCCCTTCATTTGTCTCCACTGCTTTCTTTGGCTATCTGGCACTTTGGAAAATGTGATGTCACTGGGTAATGGCTGTACCCCTCCAGCTCTTTCCATCCAGGACCAAAGGAAAGAAGAAAACAAACCAGCTGAGAGAAACACAGCATAGCAAGCTGTAACCAGTCAAACCTAAGAATTTAGCTGGGAAAGGACTGTATGAGCCCCAACTAACCCTCTCATCTCAAATATGGAAAACTAATACAATCCTAGCCCACATCAGAGCATAGAGCTAGATCTAAACGGGGCATCAGAGGCCATTTAGCACAAGAGCCTCAGTGAGTGACCCTGGAGAAGCCATGTCCTCTGACACCACCAGCCCTGGCTCCAGAGGCAGGGTTCTTTCCTGAAGTACTTGAGGGCTTCTACTAAAGGTGTCATCATGCATGGCTATGGCAAATGATGGGACATTTGGCACTGGGTGGGGCTGACAGGGAGCCAAGAATGGAATTATAGTCACCAGATTCCTTTCTTTGGTCAGTTTCCTTATCTCCTCACTTAGCACAGAGCCTGGTGTATCTAATAAATCTTTGCTGACTGTTCCTTTCATCACAATCATGGCAGTACCATAATAAATGGCAACATTAATAACACAAATAAAGACCTCACTTTCACATAGCTCCTGAAACTTTGGAAAGGATTTTCATGTCTGTTAACTTATTGTATCCTTGCAACTATCCCTTGAGGTAGGGAAAGCAACTATGATGGTTAAGAAACAGCAAAATCATGGAAAGAAAAAGTCAGAATACAATGTTGTAGCTCATGTAAGTAGTTCAAAGACATTATTCTGGAGTGAAAGAGGCATAGACCTGTGGGAAACTACTAGTTTAGAAACTGGTCATAAAATTTCAATGCAGATCAACACCTCATCTCTATTGTCATTGTGAAGTTAGATGACTTATGCAACAGTCACATAGTCGGAATGTATAAGAGACAGGACATATATTGACTCCAAAGCCAAATCTCCATCCACCAGCAAAGCTGATTTTTGTTTCATTTCACTTTGCACAAAGAAAAAAGCACAACTGTATAAAAAATTTTACCTCTGTTTTTGTGACTTTTCACTGGAAATTGGTGTCCCGATGGAGCTGTACATGAATAGCAGTTTCTATACCTCTATAGAACTCATTGCATTACCAACAAACCTGAATCCAAATGTGACCTCATGCATTACATAAACCAATAGACTTCCAAGCATGTCAGATTGCAGTACCTAGCTAAAGGGGTTTTAGTTTTTAGATATAATATGATCATGGATAGGTGATCTAGACTATCTGTTCCTTAGTTTCTTCATATGGAAAAAGAGAATATGACTCAAAAGATGACTATGGAAAACATAAAAACATTTATGTAAAAAACATTTATGTTATACATAAAGTAGTATGTATGTATGTATGTTTATGTATCAATACATAAGTGTGTTTATGTGTGGCCATATGTTTGTGTGTATACATATATTAGTATTATTATTAGCATATCATATTATTTTATTATATTAATTATATAGAAATATATCCTATTAATATTACATATTAGTGTATATATAAACATATATATATACAGATAAACATATTTAGCATACTAACATACTAATATTTCTCTCACAAATCCAGAGTCTTGAGATCTCTTTCCAGTAAACAATCTTACTATAACTAAAGTTTAGTCAAAGCTAATTTATTTTGTCTAAATTTCACCAAAATCTAGTCAAATTTTGTCAGTAGGTGTCCAGCAGAAACCAAAATTCTCCAATCTAAAGAAACCTCTAAAGATTGATTTGTGCGTTCATTTCCTCCTTTATCCATTCATTCATTCTCTTTGTACTATTACAGAGCCTGTAATAGATACTTGGATACTTCAGTAAATATCTTCTCTTACCTGTGGCGGTCCTCCCTTCTCTGATGTAGACTGCAACCTACCTACATTTTTCTCATCTTGTTAGATTCCTAACTGATTCTATAAAACCTTTCTGACTGACACTCAACAAGGAAAACTAGATTCTCTCTTCTCATCTCCCTGATCATCTCTGACATCAATGCCTAAATGTCATTATTGTCCTCTCCTTTCTAGACCAAAGCTCATTGGCCTATTCAGAGCATGAAAAGCAAAATGAGGCCTGTGCCCCTCTGCCTTCTATCATCAGTTATCACCATCCCATTCACTTCACACAATAAGCCCTTCTCCTATTCTCTTTTTTTCAATGATACAAAAATAAATAAACAAAGTTTTTGTTGGTGGAGATAGTGGTCTCTTTGGGGCTACACACTAAAGGAGAAAGCAGGAAAGATATTTTCTGACTGAATTGTTAAAAGATCTAGAGCCCTGGAAATTGGCCTTCTCTTCCTCAGCTAATTAGGAGAGCTAAGGGAGCAGCTTGGGAAAGGAGGTAGCAAGGTTGCTCAGTGAATAGAACACTGGGCCTGGAGTCAGAAGACCTCAATTCAAATCCAGCTTCAGGCACTCACCTGTGTGACATTGGGCAAGTCACTTAACCTCTGTTTGCCTTAGTTCACTGGAGAAGGAAATAGCAAACCACTCCAATACCTTTGCCAAGAAAACCCCCATGGTCCATGGGTTCACAAAGAGTTGGACACAACTGAACAACAACACTTAGCATAAATATAACCTCTTTTCTGTCATTTCCACTATTCCCATTGCACTTCTCTTACTGAAAGTGAATCTTTACTAAAAGGAACATGTTCTACTTCATGCAGCTGTCTTACCTTAAACAAGTCACAACTTTTTAAAAAGTTTCAGTTTTCTCACACAATTCCATGAAGAAAAATATTACTCAGTAACCTGAATGTTTTGTTTTTTCTTTTTGGCACTCTTGATAGTGTTGGCCTTGGAATAAGGAAGTCTCATCTACATGAGTTCAAATCCAGCCTCAAACTCTTACTAGCATGTGACCCTGGGCAAGTTACTTAACCCTGCTGACTTTAGTTCCTTATCTGTAAAATGAGCCAGAGAAGGAAATGGCAAACCACTGCAGTATCTTTGCCAAGAAAACCCCAAATGGCATCACAAAGAGTCAGACAGGACTGAAATGACTGAACGACAACAAACAAAAAGGAAGCAAACTGATGGCTTCCTTCTGATAAAAACAAGGAGCTAAAAGAAGGTCATTGGAAGGAGAATTGTACCAGGCCTTGGAACATGCTAGAATGAGAATCCCCTAGAAGCCAAGTCATAAGCAAACTGAAGTGAGTGCCCAGGATTTCTCCCTTTTTGAAAGAAGCAATAATGGGGAAAGGAGATGGCTCTGGCTTATGATTGAGTCAAATACTTGAGACTTACCTGTATACATCCAACCCATAAATGTCTCATCAGTACCAGATCAAAGGAGGCGCACCACTCTCTGGCTGCTTGGAGCTTATTGTCCCTTTGAAGACTAGCCTTGATATTCTATAACCCACCTAGATTTATATATAGATATAGATATATAAAATGTAATATATATATTTTAAAATATATGTATATATATGCATACAAGCAATAATAATAACCACATATAGCTTGCTTTGTATATATTTCTTTGCATGTTGTCTCCTCCACTAGACTATAATTTTCTTGAAGGCAGAGACTCTTTTGCCTCTTTTTATATCCCCAACATTTGGCACACAGTAGGCATTTAATAAAGGTTTAGTGATTAATTGAAGGCAAACACAAAGTAATATGGATAGACAGATGTAGGATAGCCACCCCTTCAACCAAAGAAAAATTCTGACTATGGACTCTAAAAAGGCAACAAGCCTTAGTACCCAAGAAAAAGGGAACTTCATAAGGATTCTACAAAGGGAGAAGAGGGCTTCAAAGGGCTGTGAGTTACCATTATGCTCTATGTGTTCTCTATACATGTAAGAGTTACATACCTCTTATTCTATACTTTGTTTGAGACCTTGTGTATGCAAAGGGAGAATATGTCCCAAGTTTGGGCAGGGGAGAGGGGACAAAGAGTGACAGGTTGTAACTACTTTTTCTTGCTCTACCTTCTCAATAAATATCTTTTCTAAAAACTTTCTAAAGTAGAGATGATTGATGTTGAAGGGAAGCACACCAGTGGGGTCTCATGAGTAATAGCACTAGAAGCCCAGCCCCTCAGAATTACCTGATAGAGGCCGTAGCAACAGCTGCTCTCTGACCACCCGGCCTTTCAAATTTTGAGTGTGACTTCAGGTCAAGGGAATGGCCCCAAAAGAATTGCTACAATGATCACAATTCCTTCACATGGCACTTCTAGGCTAATGAAACACTTTCTTCACAACATTTCTGTAAGATAGACAGTACAAGTAGTTTTATCCCTGATTTACATAGGAAAAAGCTGAGAGTTACTAGAGTTAAATGACTTAACCAAGATCACAGTAAGTACCAGAGGTAGGACTTCACACTAAATCTATCCTGATTCCAGGTCAAGGATGCATTTCAAAAAATACTTAAATTGTATCTAAATCTTGCTATTTCCTTAAAAATTACTCACAGTTGTAAGCCATGTGTCTGTCTTTGGAGGACAAGCCTAATGAGTTGCAGAGAGGTTCATTATCAATAAATTACCCACAGTAACTCATTAACACTATCCATTAAGGAATGGAGAGATTGGGATTTGTATGAATGAAGGAAGTACCACTAGCAATAAAGTTGTCAAGTCAAGCCAAGCAATATCTTTTAAAGGTTTACTGTTTATTGTAAAGAGTGGGTTTTAGAAAAAACCACCGGGCACTGTGAAGAGTGCTGGGAATTCCAATGAGACAGTCCCTGCCCTCAAGGAGATTACATTCCAGCAAGAGAAGACAAGACATAAAAGCAAAGTGACAATCAGGGGTGTTAGAGGGATGAAAGTACATGACTGGGGATGGGGGAGAGGTATTGTAGAGGAAGTCTGGAAGGGTCAGGGGTGCAGCCTGGAAAGGAAAGAAGGCATGGGTGGGCTGGGCATCCTCCCTGAAATGAAGGCATGGGGAGGAACCAGCCAATCAGAGGAAGAGGGTGCAAGGGGAGAGGGTAATTCCAATGTGTGAAGTCCAGGAGTAAAGTAAGCTTCCAGGGTGAAGAGGCTCATGATGCACTGTAGAGTCCAGGAGAATCGGAAGTACAACCCACAGAGGAATTCCTTCTAGAAAAGAATTCTTTGTCTGGAAGAACATTCTTTCTACTGCCAGAGGAAGGGAAGGTGGGCAAGGGTGAGATAAGAATTAATATAGTGCCTACTATATGCAAAGTACTTTCAAAAATATTATTTCATTTGATCTTCACAACAACTCTGAGAGAGAGGTGCTGTTAATATGCCCATTCTACAGTTGAGAAAAGTGAGGCAAGTAGAAGTGAAGTGATTTGCCCAGGGTCATACAGTTAAGTCTGAAACAGCTAGTCTAGATCTAAGGCCTGATTTAAACTCACGTCTTCCTGACTCAAGGTCTAGTATTCCATCTACTTTGCCATCTAGCTGCCTCAGAGGACCCAAGGTTTAAATCTTACCTCTGACTCTTACTACCTGGAAAGCTTTATAAAAGTGATTTGATTTCCTGGGACCTCAGTTTCCCCCTCTGTAAAATGAGAGGGTTCAATTAGATTAGATGGTCCCTCCTAGCTTTCCTTTGTGAGTTGTCTTCCTCCATTAGAATGTAAGCTCCATGAGGGTAGGGAGTATTCTTCTTTTTGCTTCTACTTGTATTTCTAGCACATAGTATACTACCTGGCATTTAGTATACTACCTACCTGGCACTTAATCAATGGTTTATTTAATCTTATATATTTAGCTCTGTATCTATGACTTTTGACATGAGATTCTTCCAAACTCCACCCTTTATAATGAAAGAGAAATGAGTTCTCCTCACCTGTTGAATTCAATTAAACTAAAAATGACCCTATTAAATGGCTTCTATATGAACAATTGGAGGCAGTCAAGTGGTGCAGTGGATAGACCACTGAGCCTGGAGTCAGGAAGATCTGAGTTCAAATGCGGCCTCAGACATTTACTAGCCACATGACTCTGAGCAAATGATTCAACTCCTATTTGCCTCAGTTCTTCATATGTAATGGGGGCACACTGGAGAAGGAAATGGGAAACCACTTCAGCATCTTTACCAAGAAACCCCATGGACAAGGTCATGGGGTCACAAAAAGTCAAACATAACTGAACAACAATGACATATGAACAATTAGACACTGTGATAAAAAGAAATAGTAATGTTCCCACTCTCAAAGTCCTTACAACCTAGTTGAAGAGATAAGACTAGCATCAATTAAACATTTATTAAGTGCTATGTCCAAGGCACTGTACCAGGCAATGAGGCTACAGAGACAAAAGAGGAAAAGTCCTTGCCTTCAGGAAGCTTATATTTGACTAGGGAGATAGTATGTGGATACATAGATATTTGCAACAAAAAAAAGCTAGTAAATAGATATGAAGTGATGGGGAGATGCTCTCATCTGGAGATGTAAGGAAAGTCTTTAAATATTTGAGACTTGCATGAAATTACAGATTCTAAGAGGCAGAAGTGAGTGGGGAGGACATTCTATACATAGTTAAATATGTGAAGTAAGAGTGGGGAGTTGAAGTGAGGAGTCCAAAGTTAGGAATCTGGATGATTGGAAGGACTGTAGAGCCTTTGATTGAAATCGGGAAGATTAGAAGTGGGATGGGTTTGGGAGAGAGTTAAATTTGAGCTTGAGGTGTCTATCATCTCATGTTTTTGTTAAAATGTCTGATAGGTAGGTGTAATGTGGGACGAGAGCTCAGTAGTCATTCTCTGTGTGACAAAACCCCTTGACACCATCCCCTACTCTCTCCTTCTTCCCATTAGTCTCTGATATTGGAGTGGCCATTTTCCTTGCCAAGACCAGCCTCTCTATATCTGTGCTTGATCCTGTCCCTACCTGTCTCCTTCAAAAGGTTGCATCTTCTATTATCTACTCCTTCTTTTGAAACTTCAACATCTCTATTTACTGGTTCCTTGTCTACTGCCTGCAAAGTTTCCCATTGCTCCTCCATCTTAAAAAAAAAAAAAAACTTTTGCTAAATGCTACCATCCCCTCAAGCTACTATCTTCTACCTCTCCTCCCTACATTAGTCAAAATCTTTGAAAATGTTTCTATACACATTGCCTCCATTTCCTCTCCTCTCAATCATTCCTCAACCTTTGGCAAGCTGTTTTTTTACCTCATCACTCAACTGAAACTGTTCTCTCCAAAGTTATCATGATCTCTTAATCACCACATTTGATGGTCTTTTCTCAGTCCTTATCCCCTTTTGTTTATCTACAGAATGTGACACTTTTGACTTCTCTTTCCTCCTGGATATTCCCTACTCTGTGGGTTTTCATGGCACTACTCTCCTTTAGGTTTCCTTTTAGATGTCTGCCTGTTCTTCAACCTCCTCTGCTGACTAATCGTACCCCTTAACTGTGGATATTCCCCCAAGATTCTGTACCAGACTTTCTTCTCTTCTCTCTCTACATCCTGTCTCTTGGTAGCTGAATCAGCTCCCAAATATAATATTTCATATATATATGTATATATATATATATATGTATGTATGTATGTATATAAAATCTCTCACCTCTCTTGAGCTTCAGTCCCACATCATCAATTGCTTCTTGGACATTCAAAGTAGATATCCTAGAGACATTTCACATTCAACACATCCAAAGCAGAATTCATCCTTTTCCCCAAACCCAAATTTCTTTCAAATTTCCCTATTTCTGTTGGAGGAACCACATCCTCCCAAGCTCCTAGATTTGTGACCTTAGCATTATTCTTTCCTTCTCACTTACTCTCCCTCACACCACATATCCAATCACTTGCCAGATCTTGCCATTGGAATGCCACAACACATCTTATATCTTGCTCCTTCCCCACCCCCCACCCCCACTCATGGAGCTGCCACCTTTGCTCAGTTCCTCATCACCTCCTGATTGATTATTATAACAGCTTCCTCATTGGTGTCTCTGCCTCTAATCTCTCACCATTCTAGTACATCTTACACACTGTTGCCAAAAATGTTTTTCTTTTCATGTTACTCCTCTAATCATTCAACTCCAAGGTCTCCCTATATCTCTAGGATACAACATAAACTTCATTTAGCTTTTTTAAAACCTTCAATATCGATCTTTCTAGCCTAATGAAACCTCATTCCCACCCCCACCATGATTCATGATATTCCATGATTCAGTCATGTCTTCACACACAATCCTTGATCTCCCATCTCCATGCTTTTTCAATAGTTTTGCCCCTTACCTGGAATGCACTCTCTCCTCACCTCTGCCTCATATCTCCCATCCTTCATGATGCAGCTCAAATACCACTTTCTCCATGAACCTCTTCCTGCCCCCCCCCCACCATGGAAATTTTCCTCCTCCCAAACTACCTTATGTTTAACTATTTTGTATTTATTCACTTGATGTTTATTCTCTTTCTGCTTGTATATGTCCTTCTTGCCCCCTCACCCACTTGAATCCAAGATCATAACAAGTTGGAACTATGAAGTTCTTTCTGTTGTATCCCCAGTGCTTAGATCAGTGCCTGGCTCATTTCAGGAGCTGGATAAATGTTTGTTGAATGTCCTATTCTATTGTAGAGAAACTGCAATCTGTGTCTATGTAGGGTGTATCCACACCAATTAAATAATCAAACCTTGTGGTATATATAAGAAGGGGAGGCAAGATGTCAACAAGTATTTATGGAGCACTTTTTATGTGCTAGCAACTGTGCTAAGCACTGGGCATACAACTACGAGCAAAAAGAAAGACAGTGTCTGCCTTCAAGAAGCTTGCATTCTAAAGGGAAATAACACACAAGAGAGCTGCAAATGGAAAAGTAGAAGGGGAAGTACCAATGGGGGCACTGTGGCAAAGTCACTATCCTAGACCTCTCCCAAAGGTGGAGAACCCTGGAAGGAATTCAGTAATGGTTAAAGAGGGCTCTTATGGGAAGTTCCAGGGTAAGAAAGCTGGTGAGTCAGTTGAAAGATCTGGAGAATCAGAAGCACAGCCAGGATGCAAGGTGGAATGAAAGAGGAAGGAGTAGTTGTATGAGAAATAGGGGTGGAGATGTGTTGGGAAGTACACCAGACACAGCTTTTTCCAGTGCTCACCCTCATAGGATCTCCAAATTAGTGAGGCACCATTTGGTCCAAACTACATCTAAGCAAGAATCCCCTTTTTGTCCAACCCAAACCAAAATGAAGATCTCCAACAAGTCACTTGTCAGCACTACTGAAAACCTTCAGTGGTTGGGGAATTTGCTACCTCTCAGGGCTGCCCATTCCACTCCTGAGTGACTCTAGTTACTGGAAGTTTTCTCCCCACATTGAACTACTCCTCTCTGCTCTCCATTCATTTATCCTAGTTCTGCTCTCTAGAGCAAAGAATAAATCCAATCTCCCTTCCACATGATAATCCTTCCAATACTTTAAGGCAGTTATCATTGCCTCTCTCATTACTTCTCTTCTTTAACTCAGCATCCCCAATTCCTTCAACTGATTCTGGTAAGGAATGATCTACAGTCCTATTCGTATCCTAGTCATTACCTAGTCTGGTGGCAGTCACTCCTATGTCTCCTTTAATATGGTGCCCAGAACTGAACACAATTCTAAGGATGTGGTTTGACTACAGTAAAGTAAGAAATATTTCCCTCATTCTGGATAAAATGCTACCCTTAAAAGTAGAATAAATAATAATGCAAATAAATAATGTTGTATTATCTTTCCTTGCTTTCCATGTCTTCTTAACTCATGTATGCCATATGGTCCAGTAACATTCCCAGATCTTCTTCATACACACCATTGTCTATCTACGTTTTCCTCATCCTGTTCTTATGCAGTTGAAGCTTGTTTGTGTTTAACCTAAGTATAGAATTTTATATTTGGATCTATTCAATATGATCTTATTAGATCTGGCCCATCATTCTAAAACACTGCTTCCTTTAAGGTCCCAATTATGTTATACAATATATTAACTGTTCTTTCCAGTTTTGTACCATTGGAAAATCTGATAAGTGTCTAGCTCTCAGTCAGTCAATATATATTTATTAAGCATTTACAATATGCCAGGCACTATGATAAGCACTGAGGATACAAAGAAACCCAAAAGACATTCCCTAACTCAAGGAGTTCACAATCCTAAAGGGGTAACAACATGCAAAATCTAGGTACAAACAAGCTGTAGTTCTTCTTTCATTTCCAGAGAGGACCAATGACATCACAGGTGATGTCTTGACTTGCATATAAATTAGATTTGAGACAGAGTTGCACAGTCGTCAGCCTCACTCTCTCTTCTGGAGTCATTGAAGTCCAGTGGCAAAACAAAAGTCAAATCAACCAGCAATGGCCCAAGATTCAGTTGATGACTTTGCATTTTTGATGTCTGACCAAGGTCTAGGTGCTCCACAGTACCTGCTTCATCTGCTTTCATGGCTATTAGAAAAAATTTTTCTACAGGATAGATAGGAAATAACAGAAGGAAAATACTAGCCTGTTCACCCATGCCTTTGTCTATATCAGAGGTATTAAACACACCTGAACTAGATTTAAAAATAATTGGGAAATATTTATTAAATATTGTCAAAATTATTTTTGTTAAATAAAACACAACAAAACAGATACTGTTAATATGTGGCTTTCTAAGTCAATATGCATACAAAGGGATCCTGCTATATGGTTTATTGGCCCCTTTTTCTACCTGATGCCATTGGTCTACATTATTTATAAAAACATTAAATGGAATGGAAGCAAAGATTGATCCATGGGATACTCCACAAAAAATAAAGTAAGATTAAAAACAGCCTTTCTACACTGGGTGAGAGGTACTGTCCATGGTCATGCTATTTTGATGTAGACTAAAGATCAGATGAATTCCCTGTTAAAGATGAATCCTTCGTAGCAATGTGAACTGGGGGGACTCAAAATAAATATGCTTCCCACTTTCAGTTATGAATTTTATATGCTTTATATGACTACATGATGCAAAGCAAGGTACCTACAGGTGCAGGCATAGAACACAACCACATTATCCCTGCACCCAGTCATGGTATTGGGCCATGCATCTTTATGCCTCAGGTCATCTATCTATCAGTGAGGCCTTGAATTCTACATGTGAACTGGCCAAGATTTCCAGGGAGAGTAATGATGCTAATACTTCAACATGAAAACCTTCCATCTTGTCTCAGAGGCAAACCATAGGCAATCTCATTTATTTTCAGCCACCTTTGGCCATCTCAAGGTCTCCTCCACTCCTATTTTGAGAGCCATTCTATTACTTTGACTAGAGAAGTTATATTCTGTTTTAAAATATTCCCAACCTGTATCCTCCCCCCACAAAAAAAATGTTTTCAAGGTTTGGATACTGTTTATGTGGAATTTTTGTTCTATTCACATAGAAACCAAGAAAAGGTTTTTTTCCATTGTGTCCCTCAAAGCTGAGGGGTTATTTTCTCACCCCCCCTCTTCCCAAGGAAAGAGCCTCTAGGATTCTTTGTCTGTTGAAATAATCATAGGGAAGCTAAACACTGAATCCATACAATCTCCCTCTTTCCCCTTCAGGACTTAAATACAATCTTATAAACTCCAGTAACCTACAACAGAATCACTATTGCCAAAGAACTATTCAACATGCTACCTCGCACAGAAATAAAAGATGTTAGCAAACAGAGAGATATAAGGAAGTGCCTATATAGCTATTGTTCATTGACATCCTTGGAAGGAGACTGCCATACCTATAGGGAAAGCTCTGCCATCCCAAACATGTGACATATGTTCAAGGTCAGGGGAAGAAAAGAACTAGAAATGAGCTCCCCAGTAATACTGATTTTGTTCTTCTACCTCCTTTACTAAGAACATATTCTCCAACTTTGGCTAAGCTCCACCCTCCCCTTAAACCAGCAATTCTCAACCTGTGGGTCGTGACCCCTTTGGGAGTTAAACGACCCTTTCACAGGAGTCGCAGGGGTTGCCTAAGACCATCAGAAAACATGTTTCCAATGGTCTTAGGAACCAAGACATCATTCCTCTATCCAGGCAGGTCTGCCCACATGCAGATACACCCACATAGGAGTATTAAAGAGTTGCAGCATTAGGAAGGTTGAGAACCACTGCCTTAAACTGTCCCTGTGTATGAATAGCTACCATGAGAACAAGAAATATAATGGAAACTGTTCTGTCTGACAATAATTGTAAAGCTCTTAGGATAGTGCCTGGCACAACAGAAGTGCTATATAAATGTATATATAAATATTCTGTCTCCTGGATTTCCAGTTTGGATAGGGGAGTAATCAGATAATGGCTGAGACATTTTACAAGGGTTGATTGTTGGAGTGCACCCAAGCCCCCTGTACTCACCTTACTGCCAAGTCTCTGGCTCTGGCTCACTTGTCTATCCTGTGGGAGTGGCCAGTGTTCAGGGAGGACCAGCAGTAGGCAAAGTTATGAAATATACAAAACCTCCCCTTTGAGTCACCAGCGCCTTCACACTGCTTCCTCCCTAACCCAGAACACTGCACCTGGATCGACCTTCCATAAGATTCCATCACCATCATCTAACGCCATACATCAAAGTCAAGTCTAAATGGGTGCATGATCTAGGTATAAAGGCTGATACTGTCAATAATCTGGGGAAGCAAGGAATAGTTTACTTGTCAGATTTATGGAATAGGAAGGACTTTATGACCAAAGAAG
>CM053581.1:95562561-95615045 GCA_028627135.1 Pseudochirops cupreus | reverse complement strand
TGACATAGGAGAGAATAGACTGGGGGAGGGGGGACACACTGGGATGGCTGTTTTGGAGAAAATATGTAACTCAAAATCTTGTGGAAATGAATGATGCAAACTATAATAAAATTTAAAAAAAAAGAAATGGAAGTTACAGAAGGCTTGGGGAGTTTTAAGATCAAGAAGTCACATCTGAGGAGTCCCATTAACTATTGGAACTGTATGGCTGTGGCAGCAACTGTTGTGAGAAAATTAGTGGCCAACAAAAGTAGAAGTATCTGAAGGTAGATGTAAAAAGACAGTTATCCAAGAATGGTGGCACCTTCATGAAACATAATGCCCCCCCCCCCATCTCAAAGAGGAATGTTTTTTATAAACTCCAGAAAGTAATTAATCCTCAGTCCAGAAGAGAACTACAACTCAAAGAAATTCATTAGAAATCCATAAAGGAAGAAAAGGACTTCCAGTACCAGGGAAGCTTTTTGCTACATGTGTTCTCTACACAAGTTCCTTACTACCACTGCACTTTAAGCTTGAGACAAGTCTACCTATGGACAATCTGTATGTTAGTGGGTTTGGGAGAGGTGGACAGGGCAATGTATTGTACCAGTTGTTTTTACTATGACTTCTCAGTAAATCTCTTTTCTAAAAGCTAAAAGAGTTAACTGGTTGATTGTTGAAAAGGAGTATTCTTAGTAGGGGCTCAGAACTAATGCTTCCCACAGTTACCCAAAGAATCCCAAAAGCAGTCAGTTGCTCCTCTGGTGACTACAGACTCCAAATATTAGTGAAGATAAAGGAGTAACCACAGAAGAGGTACCATGTTCCCTTTCTATCACGCCAGAGTGAAATTTGACCTACTCTAATAAGGCTGAGCCAACATATGTTACTGACCCTTTTGTATTTTTATTTACACATTGCCCTTTATCAAGTTTTTTAAATAAGAGGGTCTATAGTCCTTCACACAGTAAGATGGTACTTTGGGCAGTCTTGACTCACTTCCCTCATCACTTTAAGTTCTTCTCCCGTGTGACTGTTGAGTATGGGAATGCTAACTGATCACAATGAGAGAAGCAGTGTGATGAAAAAAAAAACCCACTGCATTTGAAGTTAGGGGATCACTGTTGAACCTTGACTCCACTATTTATTACTTTTGTGACCTTGGAAAAATCACTTAAGACCTAGTGTCTCAGTTTCCTCATCTGTAAAGTAAGGGGTTTGAACTTCTTGATTTCTAAACTCTCCTCCAACTCCAATATTAAAACTGTGTCTTTACATATTTCAGAATTTTTTCTCATATGTCACATCTTTCCATTATTTTAAAGAGAAAATATGAATTGTTTGATGTAAAGCTTTTTTCTTCATTGAGATAAAAGACTACACATTCTTCATCTGTAAAGTGAGAAGACTGGAGATCAAGGTCTATTGTAGCTTTAAAAAAAAAACTATTCCCTATTTATTTTTGACATACTTTTTTTTTAATTGAGTTCTGAATTTTCTCCCTCCTGCTTCTCTCTCTTATTGAAGAGGCAAACAAGGTAATATCGATTATACATGTGAAATCATGCAAAATATTTCACATTATCCATGATGCAAAAAGAAAAGCAAGAAAACTAAATAAGGTGAAAAAACCCTATGTTTTAGCCTGCTCTCAGACTTCATTAGTACTCTTTTTGAGGATGGACAGCATGCTTTCATCATGAGTCCTTTATAATTGTCTTGATCAGAGTAGCTAAGTTTTTCGCAGTTGATCATCCTTACAATATTGCTTTTACTGTATACAATGTCCCCATGGTTCTGCTCACTTTGCTTTGCATGAAATCATATGTCTTCCCAAATTTTTCTGAAACTGTTGTCATTTTTTATAGCACAACAGTATTCCATTACAGTCATATACCACAACTTATTCAGACATTCCCCAATTGATGGGCATCCCCTTAGTTTCCAATTCTTTGCCACCACAGGAAGAGCTGCTATGAATTTTTTGTACATATAGGTTGTTTTCTTTTTCCTCTTCTAACTTTAAATATATGAACCTATGAAGTAACATTCTTAATTCCTCCTTTAGCATCTACCACTATTTCTCTTAAACTTAACATCACCTATTTTCTACTCCTGTATTTCTACTATCCTCATCACACTTTGTGACAGGCTTCCTCAAAAAAAAAAATCAAACAAAAAATAATAATCTTATAGTCAGTGTTAATAGTGTCACCAGTCTCCAGTTTCAATCACAATTTATCTCTCTTTTGAAAAAAAAGAAAGTGTGGGGGGGTGGTAGAAGGAAGGAAGAGAGAGACATCATTAACACTCCTCACTGTGCTTGCTCATGTCAAATTTCTCCCAGATGCCACTGGAAACAGCAGCCAAATTTTCACTCGGGGAAACACCAAAGTTTTGAAGCAAAGCCATCAGACTCAGAGGTATTTGCTTTCTTAAGTAACTTGTCATCATTCCCAACTTCTCAAACTCTGTTGTCTACTGTACGGTCATGTTTTTCCTTTTCCTTAAATTTGTTACCCTGGAATCATCCCCTACATCCTTGCCCTTCTCTGTAGCTTTTATTGTTCTTGGAAAAGTTCCATGAGAAATTCCATCATTATCTGCCATTTTAACCTCTATTAGTATCTTAAGTGATCCAATTTATATATCATACTCACCTCCATTAGCTTCTCTTTTCGACCCCTCAAAAAGCAAGAATCATAGATTTCAAATTGATGTCTAAGAAATTAAATAATTTAGCCAAGGCCATATAAATAGT
The DNA here is from genome assembly GCA_028627135.1 of Pseudochirops cupreus. Classification (NCBI taxonomy): domain Eukaryota; kingdom Metazoa; phylum Chordata; class Mammalia; order Diprotodontia; family Pseudocheiridae; genus Pseudochirops; species Pseudochirops cupreus. The sequence continues at coordinate 95,612,302 of CM053581.1, read as the reverse complement.
AAATAGTGGTATAGAGATTCATCCTCTGAATCCAAATCCAGGTAATGATAGGAACTGTCTCTTTCTTGATCCTATCATTCTTCCCTCCTTATTAGATCCTGTCTTTAAAGCAAAATGCTTGCTACCTTGTGACATCTGACATGTAACAGGCAACATCGTTAAAGACGACTATAATTCAACTATATAATGATTTCTTGTCTTCCACAAAACTCCAGGCCTCTTGGAGAACTGTCAGTTCTTCCATTTATTTTTGAATTTCTTGTATTTCTATCCCAATTTCCTCAAGCTTTTTTTAAAAAATGATCTCCGTTTATTGCTTCTGTATCTGGAAATATCTACTTAATTATCTAAAAATCTTTGAATTTACTATTTTCCTTGAGCTATATTTTTCTCTTTGCTTTTTGGAGGGGGGAAGGGAGGGCAATTGGGGTTAAGTGACTTACCCAAGGTTACATGCCTAGTAACTGTTAAGTGTCTGAGGCCATATTTGAACTCAGGTCCTCCTGATTCCAGGGCTAGTGCTCTGTTCACTGTGCCACAAAACTGCCCCCAAAATTTCCTTCTTTTTTTTTTGTTTTTGGAGGGGGAAGGCAGGGCAATTTGGGTTAAGTGACTTGCCCAAGGTCACTCAGCTAGTAAGTGTTAAGTGTCTGAGGTCATATTTGAACTTAGGTCCTCCTGACTCCAGGGCCGGTGCTCTATTCACTGCTCCACCTAGCCACCCTTGAGCTATATTTTTTTAACATCTCTCTTAAAATTCCAACAGTGAGCAGAAGTTCCATATTCTAGGTGGGTCTTTACACTGATGAAATCATAGGTCCTTACATAAATATAGTAAAGATCTGTGACTTTATGCAGTGTAAAGAACTTCTAGTATGGAAACTCCCTCCACTAAGAACCTAATGGGAACCATTTATGATTTGGTAGAGGCACATGGAGTTTAAGTGATTTACCCAGGATTACAAAACTAGTGTCAGAGGTGGGTCTTCTTGCCTCCAAATCTGACATTTTATTCCTTCTGCTATGTTGCCTTATTCTATCATCCTACTCATATTTTTAGCGTTTTCCTGTTCCAATAACTTCTTCCGTGGGTCTCTCTCAGCTTTTCTAGCTTCTGAGAAATTGACTTCTGGTACTTTGAGGAAAAAAAGGTGATATCTTTCACTCTACATTCCACAACCCCTCTTCTTCTTTGCACATAAATCCTGGCACTTCCCTTGTTTATATGCATGTTCCAGGCTATTCGAATTTTTATCAAAATAAGCATCTTTCAATCTGCATTATGATGGATCAATTCTAAGTACCTGGGTTGTGGATACTTCTGGCCCTATCATTTCTTCCCAAGATACAGTAGAAATCCTCTTTAAATATCCAGACTTCTTATATGCAAGAAGGACAACACATCCATAATTTTTTTTTCCTTTTACCTCTTTGGGGGACCATATGTATTCTCTGATCTCCTTCTTCCTCCAACACATAGTAATTCACATACATGATCATATATCTTCCAACCCAGATCTCATATCTTTTGAACGTCCACATTTTATGTGTTAAACAAAAATCCTATCACATATGGCTCTCTTCTGCAATAAATGTCTCTTTTAGCATTGAACTTCTCTTTTTGTACTAAAATCACATCCAATTCCCGTTCTGCCTGTGCCCCACAGGTTGCATCTCTCACCTTTTACATTCTTATGCTATTTACATTACATGTTCCAACACAGAGCTGAGTTTTCTCCATATTTGTGCAATTTTATTTAATACTCAGGCTTTTGCTGAACTTCCTGGACTTAACTGTCCTCCTTGCCCTTCAGACTTCTGTTTCTCTGTTTTGCCCTTTGCTTTTAAGTTTTATATTATTTCACTGCTCTCATAGTCTTCTTCCTTCTTCTAGGATTTGAGTACCATCTATTCTTTTCCCTGAATTTTTCTAGATGCCTTTCCTCTGCTGCTCCTTCTCCTCTATGGCCTAAGGATAGTGGCCTGTCTCTTCTGAGACTGATCTGTTCTGTTTCCATTCTCAGCAAGTTACCTTTTTCCTCTTATTTTCTCTCACCCTCTTTGTTCACCCCCAGTCATCTTAGTCTTTTCCTCTTCACCATCAACAGAAGATCTGAATTTTTTTTCCCATCTCTTTCTGAGACTTTGTCTTCTGCCCTTTTTGTGTTTCTTTTACCAACCCAAGAAGATATTACTATCTTCATTCCAGGACATGTTACTCATTTGGTCTTCAACTTTGATTCTGAGCCCTCAAGTGTCCTAGTCATATACTTCCCTTCATGAGGGAATACCTTTGGTTGCTTTATATAGGTATGCCCCTTTCCATAAAAGATGCACTGAACCTTTTCTTTTTTCACATGAGGCACATCTATGTCCCTGTTCAAAACATCTGAAACCCATTTCCTGTCTACATAAATATATAACTATACATGTTCTTATGAAAATATATTTTAAAACATATGTGACTATGTATGCATATGTGTGTATGTAATATGGCTGGATTTCTGCTTTCACTGGGGTAGGGAACTCTCAGTGAGGAACCTCTATCTGGCAAAGCAGTTCCAGAGCGGGGCTACAGTTCCGAGTCTAGGGGCCTGAGTTCTTAACCATCTTGTGTGAGTAATAGACCCCATTGGCAGTCAAGTTAAAACAAGTCAACAAGTATTTACTAGGCATTTAATGTGTGTTAGGCACTGTGCTAAGTGCTAAGAATACAAACACAAGCAGAAAGAAAGACAGTACCTGCCTTCATGGAGCTTATATTCTAATGGATGACAGAGAACCATAAAAAGAATTGGGGGAAAATGGGGTATGACTACCCACACTGGGGCACAGTAGAAAGTCCAGAGAGTAAAGAGTGAAACTCAGAGAGAAAAGGAGATATGCTTGGTCTGAGATTTCTCCTTAAAATGGAGAGCCTGGGACAATTGAAACAATCAGAAAAAAGTATTTGTTGGTCAGAGTGTACTTCCTACATGAGAAGGCCAGGAGTAAAGTGAACTTCCAAGGTAAGGAGGTAAAGTCCTGCGAATCATGAGTGGAGTCTGGAGAGGAATGATATCTGCTGAAGCCTATGATTCCCTTCTCCAAATAATGTCCTAAAATGTGTATAATTAAATACATAGGGTGAAAATAGAAACTAATCAAAACAGAATTGAAATAGAAACTAAAAAAAATGAAACCATTCTCAAAATATTTTTAATGACAAGTTCATGGAGCCCTGGTTAAGAACTCTTATCTTAAAGAATTTCCTAGGGAAATTGAGAGATTCAATGACTTCCACAGGTGTAGGACTTAAATTCAGGTCTACCTGATTCTGAGAATGGCTTACTATTAAATTACAATGCATTGCCTATGATTTCTTGAACCAGATCTATGTATATTAGTACTGTGCCCTATACTTACCATAACCTGCCATCATTCCTAAAAAAATTACAACAGCCATATATAGAGGGAGCATGGAATATTAGAGAGGAGATCTTAGGATTAGAAAGACTTAGGGTCAGGTCTCTCCTCTTATACTTACTGACTATGTGACTCTGGGGAAGTCACTCAACCTCTCAATGCTCCAGGGACTCTTTAAATCTATGAATTGAAGAACAAGTGTTAACTAGAGCAAATTTTCTCATCATTAGCTCCCTATGTCAATGAAATACCAATCCCACTGGGGAATCTATACATGCACATACACACTTACCTAGCAATACACACATGCATACGTGTGTATGCACATGGTGATGCATACTCATGTATGTATTTACATACATACATATGTGTGTTATGTACATATATAGACATTACCTGCTTTTAGCCTCACAACAACTTTTAGCCTGTGAAGAAGGTACAATAAGTTTTACTACTCTCAAATTAGAGAAAGGGAAACTGAACTGCTCATGCAGTTAATCAGTCAATCAATTATTATTTAAGGGCTTACTATGTTCCAGGAACAATGCTAAGACCTGGGAATACAAAGAAAGACAAAAACATAGTCCCTATCCTTAAGGTCCTCACAGTCTAATTGGTGAAACAGCATACAAAAAAACTGTGCACATGTAACACATATTCTGTAAGATAAAAGGGCAGCAATATCTGAAGTTGTTGTTCATCCTTCAATTTCAAAGAAGACCATGACATCATGAGTGATGCCTTGACTTGTGAAAAAAGCCCTTCCTAACACTTAGAGGTAACATGGAGTAGAATGGGCTATTTCTCACTGACAGTCTTTCCACAAATGCTCATTAGGGCTGTTGTAGAGTACATCCTTCTTTGGATGCAGATTGAGCTTGGAAGCTGCTAAAGTCCCTCCGAACTCAGATTTATTCAAAGTCCTTTTCCTTTGACATTCCAGATATACCACTATCTTCTTTTCAGTATAACATTCAAACTGCTCAAATATGGCTTGAGATAATTTCTTGAAGGACAGTCCTATAACTATGCAAACTTTATTAGCCAACTCAAGACCCCAAAGGTACAGACTTGTGACAGAAATCTGCCCTACAGCATATCATTTGACACCCAGAGGCTACACCCTAAGCAAGAGAATGCTAAAGGCAGACTTCCTTGGCAAGATTACTCTCTCCTTGGCCCAACTTAAAGAACACATTTACTCCTGTATATTCTATCATCTACTCTGTTGTGCATATTTTCCCTGTTCTCTGTTTATTGTTTGCTTGGGGAGTTTTCCTGTAATATCCAAGATTGTCCTTTGGGTAACCAGTATTTGGTAGGAGGATTCTAAGTTGGCCGAGAGTAAGTTACCTGTTACACCACCCCCTTCGAAAGGGACACAAGAATGTAGCTTTATTCTAAACCCCTAAAAGAGAGCATCACATCCCTAAATCACAAATGCTTGAGGCATGGTAAACATTTATACAGAACTTTAACTTCACATGTGTTATCTCATTTGAGCTTCACATTGTGAGGAAGGTGATATTATTTCTCCATTTTACAGATGAAGAGACTGAGATTGAAGTGAAGTGACTGACCCAGCAAGATTTGGACTTAGTTTTTCCTGACTCCAGGTCCAACATTCTATCCACTGCTGGCTGGGTACCTCTAACCTACTACCCCTCTTGGAAATAAGAGAGTAAGTGAGTGAATTTTCAGTCATGGTTGTCCAAGATCCTGACTGTCCCTTTCTTGCTGGATTACTGGTGGTTCAGTCAAGGTCCTTCTACTATTTTGCACAAAGGCAAAAATTGCATCCCTCTTTGCAAACAGGGCAGGCTAGATTCTAGATAGTTTCTACCTAAATATATCTTTGCAATGCAGTTCATGACAGGTCCTCGCTAAGCAAGACTTTCACTATTTCACCTATGTTACAATAATAATGACAGATTTCCTTCTTTCTTCATTCTTCACAGCCCAGGCAAATCAGAAGTACCTACTTTCTTTGACCTCATTATCACCCACAAATGTTCCACCTCCATAATCATTAACTAAGAAAATCTTTAATTGGACTATAATCTCCCACCCTTCCAGCTCTCCCTGTGCTCCACCTCTCCTAAACTATACTTACTGCAACCTCTAACATTCTATTCCTCCCAGATTTTTCAGGATATCACCCCTACTCTAGCCTCATTTTCTTTTTTTTCAAAACCTCCACCCTTTAATTAACTGGTTCAATTTCATCCTGTCCTCAACAGATAAATACATTGCTCTCTTATCCTGTCCCTATTCACTCCTGTCTAAACCTCAATCCTGGATTATTCTCATCACTAGATGGCTTAGGAGATAGAGTGATGAACTTGGAACTAGGGAGACCTGAGTTCAAATCCTGCCCCAAATAATTATTAGTTGTGTGACTTTGGGCAAATCACTTAACCTCTTTCAAGGTCAGTTTCTTCATCTGTAAAATGGGGATAACATTTTACTGAGCTGTTGTGGGTATTAAAAAAGATAGTATTAAGAGCACTCTGAAAGCCTTAGAGAGCTACATAAAAATAGAGTATAAAATACATTGTTATCATTCTCTTCTCCAACTATCAGAAAAAGTCCCATAGTTAAGCTGGATAGGTCCTCTGCAAATTTGGATTACCCAGCTTCAACTGGTCCTTCATTGCTTCACACCAATCTTTTTACTCTGATAGACTTTCCATCACAACCTCCTACCATGGCTATTCAAGCCACCTATACTACCACCTCCCCCCAGCCTCTCATCACAGGACTTTGCTGACTAAATCAAGGCCACCCCAAGCTTCCTCTCCTCACCACTTCTACCCTTCAAATTACTTCTGCATCATCTTCTGTCTTTTCTTCCTCTATTCTAGTCTAAGAAGATGTGGTGGCCTTTCTCTTAGACAAACACATCTACTTGTATTCTTAATCCCAATCCCTACTATCTGCTTGGCAGGTCCTATCAGTTCCCCTCTCCCTAACTTTTATTCCTTCCCTATCCATTTCCTGTTGCCTTCAAACATACCTGTATCTTCTTCCCTTCACTGACCCTACCACTCCCTCAAGCTATATTGTCCTTTACCCCTCCCGCCTTGCATAAACAAATTCCTTTCAAAAAAAAATCTTTCTCCACTCCTCGCTCCACTTTCTCGCTTCCCACTGATTTCCCAAATCCTTATAATATGGTTTCCATATTTCTACTCCAACCCCTTCTCAGTGAAACTGCTCTCTCTTTGATTACCAATGATCTTGTTATTGTTCAATTCAATGACGTTTTCTCATTCTTCTTGACCGCTCTACAGCACCATTGACCTCCGTATGAATATGGTCCTTTCCCCTCAGTTGTCATCACACTGCTCTGACATTGTTCTCTTCTTAACCAATCTCTCTTGATCTTCTTGGCAGACTCATCATCCACTCCTTCCCCACTGTGTGTGAATGTACTCTGGGTGTCTCTCCTAGGCCCTCTTTTCATCTTTCTTTACAAACTCTCTTGGTGATCTTATCTTTTCCTATGCATTAAAGTTGAATCTTTCTCTCCTGAGCACCAACCCTGAATGTCCAACTGACTGCTGGACATCTTCTCCCGGTTCATATCCCACAGGCATCTCCAACCAAGAATGTCCAAAATAGAAAGTGCCTTTTTTCTCTGCAACCCACCTGTCTTCCTAAATTCTCTGTTTCTGTTGAGGACTGACAATCTTCTAGTCAGTCAGGTTCTTGGCCCAGTTTTCATTCTTGACTCTCCACTTTCAACTTCATACAATCAATTGCTAAATTTTGTTGATTCTAACTCTTTAACATTTCTCTATTTCCATCACAACTACTGTAGCAGGCATGGAGTGTGTGGGTGTTCAGGAGGACTAGCATCTCTAGTATGAGGGCTTTCTGAGCCCTTTTCAGGGCTGCTCATCTACATTTGGTGTTGACCTCTCACCCAACTCTCACGTGTGGCTCCAAGAAGCTGTAGTATGTGGAGCGGCCACAGCCTGGTAACAACCATCTTGGCAGACAGGCTAAACCAAGTTGAAGGTAAGTGAAGGGCCTCAAACCTGTAGGTGATTTAGGGGGATGTCTACTGTGTAAAGACTTCCCCCAGTGGAAAACCATTTGTTTCAACAGTCGTGAAAGTAGTTAAAACATTCACTATGGAGCACTTAGAGCTTGGTCAGACACTGAAGATACCAAGGTCACCCACTACATCCTGGCCATTGCCAGTCATCCTGACTTTTGTCCTGCCACTGCACTTTGATGACTCTGGAAGAAAACCTAAGGCTGATGACTTTGTGTAACTTTGCCTCACTTAAATCCAGTTCACAAATGAGACATCACCCTGTGATGTCATCAGTCCTCTTTGAAAATGAAGGACAAGCAACAAGAACCCTCGTCTAGGTCATCCTTTCCTCTCACCTAGGCTACTATAATAGCCTTCTAATTGGTTTTTCTGCAGCCAGGTTTGTAACTCTTCAGACTACTTTCCCCACAGCTGCCAAATTGGTGTTCCTAAAGTACAGGTCTAATCCTGTCACTCCTCTGCTCAATAAACTCTAGTGACTCCTCACTGCCTTTCAGATAAAATACAAGCCCTTGCGTTTGGTGTTTAAATACCTTCCAAAATTGACTCCCTCTTCTCCAGTCTGATTACACATTACTCACCCTCATAAATTCTACATTCCAGCCAAACTGGCATACTCGCTGTTACTTATGCCTGAAATTCAATCTCCTGCCACCATGCCTTTGTACAGCCTAACCCCCCATGCCTGGACAGCTCCTCCTTTAATTTCTATCTCTGGGAACCCTTATCTCTCAAGGTACAACTTATGTGCCACCTCCTTCCAAAAGCCCATCCTCATCCTTAAGGTTGTTAGATCCCCACTGTCCCAATCACTGAGTATTAATTTTGCCACATTGTGCATTTATTTATCTTTGATCATGATGTATTCCATCTTACCAACAGAATATAAAGCAGCTTGAGGCCAAGGACTTTTTCATTTTTATATTTGTATCTCCAGTGTCTAGCCCAGTGCCTGACACACAGTAGGTACTTAATGCTAGCTTATTGAATGAATGAATGGTAGCCCACGCACATTCCACCATTCTGTTCTCCTGCTCTCTCTCTACTAGGATTTATATAGTTTTTGCCGATGAAGAGCTTTAATTGGTATCCTTCTACTCTTCTTAATCTGTGTAATTGCTGGTTGAATAACACTTGAAGTTACTCATTCTCCCTGCACCCTCTCTTCTCTAATTCTGTTCCTACCAGACCTTCTCTGGCCCCCACCTCCATAGGGATAGGGGAAGGAGGCTGATAGGAAGCAGATGGGAGGACTGTACTTAGGGTGAAAAAGACCTGAGATCGATTTCTGTCCCTCATGTGACTAACTAGTCATGTGACTGGGCAAATTATTTAACCTCTATCATCCTCAATCTCTTCATCTGCAAAAATGGGTATGTAATAATAGCCCCAACTTCACGTAGTTGTTAGGATCAAATGAGATAATATAGTAAGAGTGCTTTATAAACCTTAAAGCACTATATACATGTTACCTATTTATCATCATCGTTACTGTTGTTATAAAATATTTTGATTTAAAAGAATTTTAAAATTATTAAAATTAACTTCTTGTTATACTTGAAATTGCCATGAAGTAGGTATCACAGATGCTATTCCCATTAGAGGCAATGTGACCTAGTGAGAAGAGCCCTGGCCTCCAAGTCAGGAAACCTGGATTCGGATCCTGCTGTCACCTTTCCTATCTGTGTGATCATGAGCAAGTCCCTTCATTTTGGGGAGACTCAGTTTCCCCATATGTAAGATAAGGAGGAGATTCATACTTGCATACTTAGAGCAGAAATGTAAGAATCAAATGACCTACTTCCTAGAAATGCCTCTATAAATGTAAGCAATGGTTACACGACACATGAGGCAAACTGAGGCACAGAGGAATAACCTGGTCAGGTCCAGTGTCCTATAGCAAGTGGGTGGCAAGGCAAGACCTAAACCAAGACCACCTGCCCACAGGTCCTTTGCATTTGTTGCTACATCATACTGAAAAGTCTGTGGAGTAACGTTCATAGTTGGTACCCTACATTGGGGAGAAGTTAAAGCTGACTCTGCCAAGAAAAACAAGCAAGACACCATGAGCCTGGCCTTTCCAATGTCTAAAAGCAGAGACAATACACATCCCTTCCCTGCCCTCCCCCGCTACTCTCTCTTTTTATACCCTCATTACTCTCACCTGTCATTTCCCATGCTTGGCCTAGTCTTCCCTCAACATTCCTCTCCCATTCTCTATCTGGAGCTGCTTTTGATTATTGCTAGATTATCTAGTCTAAATATTAAATATTTAAAAGGTGTATAAATCATCAAGATGAGAAACAGCCACTGGAGCTTGGAGGAACAGCAGCTGCCTGGCCTCCTGCTGCCCTTCTCTTCTTCCCCGGCCTTCAGCCATCCCAGGCCTTTTATTCTTCAGCACATCAACTGAACAGGTTCTGGGATGCCCTGCAGTCTTAAAATGAGCTCCACTTTTAAAGGGGAGCCAGGCTTTGGAAAGCTGAGAGGGAAGGCTACGAGGGGGCAATAGGGCTCATATGTTGTTTTTGGGTTGCGTTTTATCATCATTTTATGACTTCATGTACACAGCCCCAAGCATTTTGGCAGGGGGCAGCCTATAAATGAAATGTGTTAGGATTTTATGCATATTACAAGGCTGTGTAAAAATGTAAACGTGCCTTAGCCAGGGAACTCTTTGTACTAACCATTCCCTAGTACATCTTCCATGGGCAGCAATTAGAAAGACACGTGTGTAGGCTCTGACAGTCACGTCAGTGGTGGTGTTCTCTTCACAGATGGCTGACCACCCAGGAAAGAGAATTCCCAGACACCCAGTTAAGCTTCATGCTCTGTCATCAGCAGCAGGGAACTGGCCTTGCATCTCCTGCTGGGGGACACACCAGGGGGTCACAGGCATATTTGGCTAGGGGACAAAACTCTATGGAAGCTTCTAGGAAATGAAAAGAACTGCATGCAGAAATACTCCACAATTACCATTATGGACTTATCCACTTGGGGTCCTACTTTGCGGATTGGTCAGTAAGTAGCTGTGAGAACATGAATCAGGGAACATTACACCTGACACTGTGGGAAACTAGCAAAAATGCCCTTAATACACCCTGTGCCCTCCAGAAGCTTATAATCCAAAAGGATAAGAGAGGATACATACATAATATAATACACCAAAAAAAAAAAAACAAAAACAAGTTATCATGGACAGAAACATATACATATCTTCCCTCTATCCTTTGACCAGAAGTTCCAAGAAGTTACAATGCTTCCTTTGACAAAGGTGCAACCTCATTGGTTTAAGCACTTTCTTGACTGGCGCAGATCACAAATACAGATACATCTCTTCTCATCCTTGCAGTTCTTTTCTGCATTCTCCTGTTGATCCTCTAAAGAGAACCTATCCTACATACTAGACACCTTCTGCTTGTTCTTTGGCCACTAGGAGGTACAGTGGAGAGTGTTGGACCTGGAATCAGGAAGACCTGAATTCAAATTTGACCTTAGACATTTGCTAGGAGTGGTATGATTCTGGGTCCTCAACTGTAAAATGGAAATAATGATAATTCATACTTTGCAGGCTGGTTGTGAGGATCTTAGCACAGTGCCTACACGTGGTTGGTTGCTCAACAAGGACCAAAATAACATCACTATGTTGGCATCAAGATACAGTGTGTCCAGCTGTGACTGATCAGACCAATAAGGACTCAGAAGGATCTACCACAGGTCAGGCACAGATAGTCCATATGAACATTTGGACTGGAGATGTCTCTAAATTTGCACATCTCACATTTCCTTTGAGCTACACCAATTTAGCACTTTCTTTGATGTGGTCATGCCATACTGGATGGCCCTGTACCAATGTCTCCTGTGTCTTGCAATAAATTCCAAAGTTCTTCAGAGGGAGTTCTTGTATCACTTCTTCTGACCTCCACTGAATGCTCAGCTTGTGTGAGTTCTCCATAAAATAATCGGGGAGGAAAAATACATTTGGCATTCAAACAATGTGGCCAGCCCATCAGAGCTGCACTCTGTGCAGCAGAGTTTGAATGCTTGGCAATTTAGCTCAAGAAAGGACCTCAGTGTCCAGTACCTTATCTTGCCTGGTGACCTTCAGAATCTTCCTAAGGCAATTCAGATGGAAGCAATTCAATTTCCTGGTATACTGCTCAGTGTTTCACAGACAAAGAACAATGAGATCAGTACCATAGCTCTGTACACCTTCAGTTGGGTAGGTGGCCTAATACCTCTTCCCTCCTACACTTTCCTTTGGAAACTCCCAAACACTAAGCTAGTTCTGGTAATGCACATGTCAACCTTATCATCTATGTGTACATCTGTGGAAAATATACTGCCACATAAGTGAACTTATCTGCAGTATTCACAATTTCTCCATTTGCTATAACTAATGGTTCCAGATATGGATGGTACATTATTGGATGATGGAGAACCTCTGTTTTCTTGGTGTGAATTGTCAGGACAAAATTAGAGAATCAACCTATGCTCTGTTACATCAGCCTCAAAGACTGCATTGAGTACATAATCATCTGTGAACAAAAAGTCACACATCAACTCATGCTCCACTTCAGTCTTGGCTTGCAACCTTTTCAAATCAAATAAATTGCCATCTCTATAGCAGCTGCTCTCAATGCTATTTACATCCTTGGTGAAGGTGTCTGACAACATTGTTGAAAACAGCAGGCTAGAACGACTCCATAGTTATTTTTCTGGATGTGGAAAGCATTTTCTGTCATGGATCTTTTGGAATTGTCTTGGATCATTGTATTGCTGAGAACAAATAAGTCAAACATAGCTGATCATCGCAAAATGTTGCTGATGCTGTGTACAGTGTTCTCCTGGTTCTGCTCACTTCATTCAGCATCAGTTCATGTAAGTCTTTCCAGATTTTTCTGAACTCCATCTGCTCATCATTTCTTATAGCACAATGTTATTCCACCACAATCATATACCACAACTTGTTTAGCCATTCTGCAATTGATGGGCATCCCCTCAGTTTCCAATTCTTTGCCGCCACAAAAAGAGCTGCTATAAATATTTTTGTATATGTGGGCCCATTTCCCCTTTTTATGATCTCTCTGGGATGCAGACCTAGTAGTGGTATTACTGGATTAAAGGGTATGCACAGTTTGATTGCCCATTGGACATAGTTCACATTGCTCTCCAAAATGGTTGGATCAGTTCAGAACTCCATCAACAATGCAATAGTATTCCTACTTTCCCACATCTTCTCCATTTATTATTTTCCCTTCCTATCCTATTAGCCAATCTGTTAGGTGTGAGATGGTACCTCAGAGTTGTTTTGATTTGTATTTCTCTAATCAATAGTGATTTAGAGCATTTTTTCATATGGCTACGGATAGCTTTGATTTCTTTGTCTGAAAACTTCCTGTTCATATCTTTTGACATATTGGGGAATGACTTGTATTCTAATAAATATGATTCAGTTCTCTATATATTTGAGAAATGAAGCCTTTATCAGAAACATGGCTGAAAAATTGTTTCGCATCTTTCTGTTTTCCTTCTAATCTTAGTTACATTGGTTTTGTTTGTACAAAAACTTTTAAATTTAATATATCAAAATTATTCATTTTGCATTTCATAACATTCTCTATCTCTTGTTTGGTCATACATTCTTTCCTTCTCCATAGATCCACGTCTCCATAGACATGGAACCTATTTCTTTTTCTCTCACTTTACTTAGGGTACTACCCTTTATGTCTAAATTGTGTACCCATTTTGACCCTATGTCAGCATATAGTGTGAGATGCTGATGTATGCCTAATTTATACATGCTATTTTCCAGTTTTCCTAGCAGTTTTTGCCAAATAGTAACTTCTTATCCCAGTTAGAGTCTTTGAGTTTATCAAATAGTAGATTATTATAGTTATTTACTACTGTGTCTTGTATATCTAACCTATTCCACTATCTACTACTCTGTTTCTTAGCCAGTATTGAAAAGTTTTTATTATTGCCACTTTATAATATAGTTTTAGATCTGATATGGTTAAGCTACCTTCATGTGAATTTTTTTCATTAATTCTCTTGATATTCTTGACCTTTTGTTCTTCAAGATTACTTTTGTTGCTATTTTTCTACCTTTATCAAATATTTTTGGTAGTTTGATTGGTATAGCATTGAATAAGTAAATTAAATTTAGGTAAAATGATAATTTTTATTATACTAACTCAGCCTACCCATGAGTAATTTATATTTTTCCAAATGTTTAGATCTGAATTTATTTGTGTGGAAAGCGTTTTTTAATTGTGTTCATATAGTTCCTAGGTTTGTCTTGGTAAATAGACTCTCAAATATTTTATATTGCCTACAGTTATTTTAAATGGAAAATTTCTCTTTCCATCTCTTTCTGTTGAGCTTTGTTGGTAATATATAGAAATGCTAATGATTTATGTGGGTTTCTTTTATATTCTGTACCTTTGCTAAAGTTTTTAATTATTCCAAGTAGTTTTTTAATTGATTCTCTACGATTCTCTAAAGTATATCATCATATCACATGCAAAGAGTGATAGTTTTGTTTTGTTGTCTGTTCTAATTCCTTCAATGTCTTTTTTCTTCCCTTATTGCTAAAGCTAACATTTCTAGTATGGTATTAAATAATAGTGGGTGACAATGGGCATCCTTACTTTATCCCTGATCTTACCAGTAAGGTTTTAGCTTATCTCCATTACAGATAATGTTTGCTGATGGTTTTAGATAGATATTACTTATTATTTTAAGGTGAGTTCCATTTATTCCTATATTCCCTAGTGTTTTTAATAGAAATTGTTGCTATATTTTTTCCAAAGTTTCTTCTGCATCTATTGAGATAATCACATAATTTCTGCTGGTTTTGTTAATGATATGGTAAATTATGCTAATGGTTTTCCTAATATTGAACCAGCCCTGCATTCCTGGTATAAATCCCACGTGGTCATAATGTATTATCCTGGTAATAAATTGCTGTAATCTGTTTGATGATATTTTATTTAAAATTTTCACATCAATATTTATTAGGAAAATTGGTCTATAATTTTCTTTCTCTGTTTTGGCTCTTCCTGGTTTAGATAACAGAACCATATTTGTATCATAAAAGTAATTTGGTAGGACTCCTACACCTATTTTTCCTGATAGTTTATATAGTATTGGAATTAATTGCTTTTTAAATGTATGGTAGAATTTACTTGTAAATCCATCTGACCCTGCAGATTTTTCTTATGGCATTTATCGATGGTTGATTCAATTTCTTTTTCTATATGGACTCCTTTTCTCTTCCATTGTTGCCAACTGTGTGTTGGCTCAGTTCTTCCTCTAAGTTAGCAACAAACTGTTCATGCATAGAGAAGTGCTGTAATATGTTGACATTAAGTCTTCTGGTAATAACCTTGCCTTGAGGCTGTGAGGATTAGAAAATATGTGCAAGATTGCAAGTGGTTGTGTCAAGGCACAGGGAAGTGTTTGAAGCCCAGGAATTAGTTGGGTCACATAGAGGTCAGAGCATACTGCACTGTCCCCGGCCAGGGGATACTGCTTTGCTCAAGACTCTCTTGCGTGGGGTTACCTGATATTCCTGATTGGCATCTCCACACCCTGGGGCCTTCATACCTTTGTAATTGCACTCCCCCTCTCACAATTCTGTTCAACTGGGCTCTGTCATATGTGGTAGGTGGATCTGGGGTATATATAAGATCTAAGCCTTGGAGGTATCTTGGAAGCCTGCCTTAAGATCTGGCTGTAAGGCTCCCCCATAGAGAGACTTTAATAAACCTTTTCTGTTTGGACCTCAGAGCCCTGACTCTTCTGTTCTAAAAGGTACTCTAGCGTCAATTAGTAGGGTGGGTAACTGGTTCCCCTGCTGGCAAGTTAGGATACTCTGAAAGAGAACCCTGACAGGAGGCCACCACTTTTGTTGAATGCAAATATTTAGCTTGGAGAGAATAAGTCTATGATTAGTCCAGCACTCTGCACCACACATTGCTTTCATCACTCACATCCTGTTTGTTTCTTCTCCTTACAATGACCTAATTTATTAAAAGTCAGTGTTTGCTGTGAGGGTGCATCAATGAAGTTTTATTGCATTTAGGTAAATGGAAAACAGTACTGGTGATGAGAAGGTCATGAGATACATAGGTCTTCAGTAGTAAGTGACCATTGTTGTTGCTGTTTCTGACTCCATTCCTTCCAAGGATTCCCTGCCACGTCTGATAGTCTGTGCCTATTCCACCATTTTAGTTACCCAAAATTACCAGTTTGTCCTCTTTTGGCACACTGATGATGAAGCTCTCAAGTCATAAAATTTTTCTTTGATCTTGTGGAGGTTCATCATGGTGGGAGGATATGCACTGATGATCGTGACATGGAGCTTTTCTTGTAAGTGGCAATCATATTATCTGTTGCCTGTTGTTAACTCCTTTTGGGAGGCAGACAAGCTTGTTGTCTAGATTAGCTTTGATTGCAAAACCTATGCCAGCTTCACAGTGCTCTCCATTACTGCAACTGCTTGAGAAAAATTTGTATCTGGCTCTGACTTTGTAAGCTGGCCTTCATTTACCAGCCTTGTTTTTCTCAGGGATACTATTTGGTTGTGATATCTGTTGAATTCTCTCTCAACAAGAGCTTTTTGTCTTTCAGGTCTACTGGATTTCTTATTGTCCATAAGTGTGTGCACATTCCTACACCAATGGTGAGTGGAAACATCTTCGCAAAATTATGTGTGCTTTTTTAAATGTTTTGTACAAAGGATGGGATTCCTCCTTACCACGGTAAGCAGGTGAAGGTTGGGTGAAGCAGAAAAACTTTTAGGGTACCTTTTCTACCCCCTTGCTTACAACAGAAGGTGAGCAACGTGTTGTTGTTTTTTTAAGGTTACTCAGACACCCAGAAGGATGCTGAATTCCAATGTTGCTCTAGTCCAAAGAAAAGATGACCCTATGACCTGGGCCACCTGTGTGCAGGGTTGTGTCTACAGCTTCCAGTGTATCCATGCCTGTTGCTTCATTACTTGCCTGTCACCACAGGGTTTTCAAATAGGTGAAAATGGTAAACTGGTATGGGTGATGTCTTTTGACTTGTGCATACAATGGCTTTAAGTAAAGCAGAGCTGCTCATTGGAATGCAGTGGCAAGGAAAAAGTCAGGATAACTTGCAATGTCTCAGGATATGGTGGATGACCTTGACATTTTCTATGTCTAACCAAGCTCTAAATGTTCTATAGCACCTGTTCAGCCACCTTCATGGCCATTGGAATAAATTTTTCTCTTCCTCCCATTCTACTGAGGGAAGTTTTCTTATGTTTGGAGTAGATACAACCTCCCAAACTCACCAATATGTTTGATACCTATCAGTTACCCTCAACCTGGTTTAGCCTATCTGCTGAAATGGTGTTCTGAGAGGTGGCGACTACACATGCTACCATTTCTTGGAGTCACAGGTCAGAGTTGGATGGAAGGTAGACACCAAAGGTAGATGAGCAGCCCTAAAAAGAGCTCAGCAACCCTCATGCCAAAGGTACTAGTCTTCCATGAACACCTGTAAATCCCCTGACATATAGAAGACATAATAAATGTCTGATTTCTTTCTTCTTTTAACATTTTGTGGGTATTAATAGGATTTCAGCTATTGTCTCATTCTTACCACCTGAGTGACTCAACTACTTTTTTGACTCTGTATTTTCTCTTTTTCTTTATATCTTTTTTTTGGAGGGTGGAAGGCAAGGCAATTGGGGTTAAGTGACTTGCTCAAGGTCACACAGCTAGTAAGTGTCAAGTGTCTGAGGCTGGATTTGAACTCAGGTCCTCTTGACTCCAGGGCCAGTGCTCTATTCACTGTGCCACTTAGCTGCTCCAACCCTGTATTTTCTTAATGATATGATGTACCACTTCTTTTGGACAAGCCATCAGGAGTAATATGTCCAGCTTATTTGTGACCGCCACATATATTCCTATTCCTATTCTAATTGATTACCTGCAATTTTCTCATAAACAACCCATCAGTAATCCACAGAGGGGAAAAAAGTGGATGAAAATGCCTATGGAATATGTTATGAGGTGTAGGAAAATGAGTGGGTGACTGGGATAGCCCATCTGCATTATAGTTGAATTTATATGTACCACTTTAAGGTTTGCAAAGTGTTTTACATACAGTATTTAATTGGATCCTCAAAATACCTTACCTCAGCAAGTACTTTAGTTATCACTAACCCCACTGTACATAGGAATCTCAAGGTCAATTCCTGCAATCACACAGGTAATAAGCATCAGACACTGAATTGGAACTTATATTCCTCCTGACTTCAAGACTAGTCCCCCAACCCAATCCATCAATTCACATATATTGGAAAGACACTGAATATAGACAATGACCTTGCCCAGAACTGAATAGGAGCAGAAGAGAGGGATGGAATCAATTTGAGAAAATTTTAAGTACTCTTAACAATGCCAAGCTTTTCCCTGACACAAAAATTCCTATTTTGTAATACCAACAGTATCCCAGGAATGCTATTTGGCTATAAATCATAAGATATCACAGTCTCAGAAGAATCAAAATGATAGTTGGCCTTCAGGGAAATGCAGAAATGCATACTGGATCTAAGTGAGCTGCAAAACAGTAACAGATGACTTGCATTAAAATTTTATTAACGAGGCATGATTAGCATTGGAGGTGGGCTAGTCAATAAAGAAGTAAGGAATCTTTTTTTTATTCCAACTCCTTCATTTAATTAATATGCTTCTCAATATTTTTTTAAAAATTCAGACATGCCTCAGGTTTTGTTGATATAGTAAATGCCTAGTGTGTAAACTCTATCCACTAAAATGGATCAGCAACACCAGTTATATATTGTCTGAGAGTTGCCCGGGTATTGAGAGATTAATTGAATTATAAATGTCACAGTAAGTATACATTAAAGGGAAGATTTGAACACAGGCTTCTCTAACTACAACTCATTTAACCTTTCTGGAACTCAATTTACTCCAAAGCTGGTGTTCTACCTACTACTACTATGCCACATTGCCTTTCTCATTTGTAAATTCATACTTTCCCTTCAACCTCTTTTACCTATTAAGGATTTTAAAAACACTCAGTACGTATCTACACAGTCTGGCAAAAATAAATAAGCAGATAGATAAATAGACAAATTCCATATTAGCCATACACAAAAGTGCATGTGCTTTTCTACATTTTATTTTTAAAATGTTTAAAGTTATATTGATATGTTTTGCTTTTATATTATGAACATTTGCAGATGACATTATGAGAAGTCTCTTGCAATGAAGTGATGCAGCTAATTAATGACACAGTAACCTTATCTGGAAGTGCAATCAACATTTTACAAATGTAGTACCCTCACCTTTTTTTAAAAAAATTAATAGAAATCTATTTTCTGCCCCCCATCTGTCTCATTAGGAAAAATAAATAAATTATTGTTACAAATATGCATAGTCAAGCAAAACAAATGACCTGAATGGCTATCTATAAAAATATATATGTGTCTGATTCCATTCCCAGACACATCTGTCAAATCTGTCACATCTCTTATGACGGAGTGCATGTTCCATCATTGGTCGCCTAGAATCATAAATTGACATTTTTTTTTATCCTAATCATTCCTACAAACTTCAAAGCTGTTTGTTTTTATAACATTGTTATTGTTGCATAAATTGTTGACCTGGTTCTACAGATTTCATTTTTGATCAGTTGAAAAAAAGATCTGAAAATTATTCATTTTTGTAATATTGATGAACAATATTGATTGTTACTTTCAGGTTCTAAAATCTTTCAATATTGTTTTTCTCTATTATTGTTTAAATTGTTCTTCTTATTCTGCTAATTTAATTCTGTATCAATAAATAGAGGTCATCTTATATCCTTCTGAAATTATCCATTTTATCATGTCTTACGGCACAATAATCTGTTACATTCATATACCACAACTTGTTCAGCTATTCCACAATAGGAGGATAATCTATTAGTTTACAACTTTCAACTACAACCAAAAAAATCGCTGCTATATATATTTTTTTGCACATATAGATTTTTTTTTACTATTTCTTTGGGACATAGAACTAGTAGTGACATATCAAAAGATATACATTGTTTGGTAATTTCCTGGTAATAATACCAACTCTCTGAGAATACAATTATATAGTCATGAAGAACAATCTGGAAGAAGAGAATCAAGAAAGCAACAGGAATAAGGTTATCTTGAATTAGATTAAGCAAGCAGACATAGTTTTAGAAAATCAAACATTAGCAATAACAAGAGAAAGAAATTAAAGGCACAAAGATAGGGAAGGACAAGATAAAACTATTCCTATTGGTGCATGACATGAGGGTTTACTTAGAAAATCCTAGGGTACCAATAAAAATACTAATCAAGATAGTAAAGTTGCAATCTGCCAAATAATTCATCAAACTCAACTGAATTTCTATGTAATAATAAATTTTAATAGGCAATTACAGAAAGAATAATCCCATTCAAAATAACTACAAAATGTATAAAATATTTGGGGATCATTCTATCAAAGTACATAAATATGTAGATTCAACTATGAAGTGTACTCTAAAGAAATAAAGAACAACATAAATTTTGGGAGTAACAGTCAGTGTCCATGACTGGGTTGTGCCAACATAATAAAAATAACAATACCATCAAAGTTTACTTACAGTTTTGAAACAATTCCAATCAAAGCAAAGAAATCCTTTATTAAAGGATTAAAATTCATTTGGGGAAATAAAAAATGTAAAATATCAAAAGAATACACATTTTTTTAAGTTGGCAGGAATAGGAAAGACCAACTCTAGAGTTCAAACTGTATTATGAAATGGTGGTTATCAAAATGATTTGCTATTGGTTAAAAAATAGATAAATGGATCAATGAAATAGACAAAACAAAAGAAAATCAGGAACAACTTAATTCAAAAGCCCAATGTCTGATAAATCTAAAAACACAAATTACTTAAGAAAAAAATTTCCTTTTTGATTTAAAAAAAAAAACTATTGTGAAAACTAGAAAGGAGTCTGGCAGAAATTAGGCTTAGACTAACATCTTCTGACACTTTCCACAATAAATACAAAACAAATGTGTCCTTAATATTAAAGATTAGACCATAAAATAATAGGAAAACAGGTCATACATCTTTCATATCTATGGGTAAAAGATATATTCTTAACCAAACAAGAGATAAAGGAAATTTCAAAAGATAAATAGTTTTGACTACATGTAATTGAAAAGCTTCTGTACAATACTAGTCAAGAGAAGTGGTCAAATGGGGGGAAATGACTTTGCTTCAGATTTTTCAGATAATCGTTTGGAAAATAAAATATATAGACAACAATATATTACATTATGTTTTTATGTTATATAATGTTATGTTATAATAGTATTATATTGTGTCATGTCATGCTACATAATACCACAGTATGTATGGAAAGAGAGAGAGGGGAGGGGAAAGAGAGAGAGAGAGAGAGAGAGAGAGAGAGAGAGAGAGAGAGAGAGAGAAATACCTCTACATTTACATGATGAAAAGCCATTCCCCAATAGATAAGTGGTTAAAGGATACAAACAGTTCTCAAAATAAAAATTGCACACTATTAGTAATGACATGAAAGAATGCTTCAAATCACTAATAATGAGAGAAAAGCAATTCAATACAATCCTAAGGTTTTACCCCACACACGGTAATTTGGCAAACATGATAAAAGATGGGAATGGTCAATTTGGATAGTATGTCAGTCAGTCAATAAGCATTTACCAAGCACCTACTATATGCCAGACACTATGCTAAATACTAGGAATACAAAATATGAGACAAAAGATATCCCCTTCACTTAAGGAGCTCGCAATCTAATGAGGAAGACAACAAGCAAATAAACATGCAAAAACAAGCTATATACAAGACACATTAATAATTAAAAGAAGGAAGACATTAGAATTAAGAGAGGTTAAGAAAGACTACCTAGAAGATGGTATTTTATTTGAGACTGCAAGAAATCCATGGAAGCTAGCAGACACAGGTGAGGAGAGCATTTCAGGAATGTAGGATAGCTCAAGAAAATGCCTAGACCCAAGAGATAGCGTGTCATGTTCATCAAACAGCAAAGGAACCAGTGTTCTGAATCAAAGAGTATGTTGTTGGTAGTAAGGTGTAAGAAGTCTGGGAATGTTTGGCAGGGGGGTATACAGGGTTAGGTTATGAAGGCTTTGAATGCCTGAAGATTATAGGGAGCTACTAGAATTTAGTGAGTAGCAGAGGATCATGTTCAGACCTGTGCTTTAGAAAAATCACTTTGGTGTCTGAATGGAGGATGAACTGGAATAGAGAGAGACTTGAGACAAGGCTATTTCAATAGCCCAACCACGAGGTGATGAGAGCTTGTACTAGAGTGTTGGCAGTACTAAAGGAGAAAAGATGGTGTATTTGAAGTATACTGCAAGGTGAAATCAACAGGTATCAGCAGTTAATTAGATATATGGGACGACAGCAGTCAAAGATGATTCCTAGGTTATGAACTTGGGAGGATAACAAAAATAACAGGGAAGTTTAAAGGAGTGGGGAAAGGATTTAGAAGATAAATAATTCTCCTATTTTGGGTCACTTCACTTTGCATCAGTTCATACAAGTCTTCTCAAGTTTTTGTGAAACCATCCCTTTCATTATTACTTTTTTTAAAAATTAATTTATTTTTAGTTTTCAACATTCTTTTCCACAAGATTTTGAGTTGCAATTTTTTCTCCCCATGTTTCTCCTACCCCCACCCCAAAATAGCAAGCCTACTGAATACCCCTTCCCCGAATCTGTTCTCTCTTATATCTTCTCCCATCACCCCCATAACTTTATAGTAGGACAAGAAGGATTTCTATACCCCAAAGCCTGTATATCTTATTTCCCAGTTGTATGTAAAAAAATTTTTTTTAAACATTTGTTTTTAAAACTTTGAGTTCCAGATTTTTTCCCCTTCTTTCCTCCTCACCCACCCCCACTGGGAAGATAAGCAATTCAATATAGGTTGTACATGTGTAGGTGCCCAGATAATTTCCATACTATTTATATTGTGAAAGACTAACTATATTTCCCTCCATCTTATCCCACCCTGCACTTATTTTATTTTCTCCTTTGACTTTATCCCTTTTCAAAAGCATTTGCTTCTAACTACCCTCTCCCCAAATCTGCCCTCCCTTCTATCATCCCACTTCTTATCTACTATCCCCCTATTTTCATGTAGGGTAAGACTCCCAATTGAGTGTGTATGTTATTCCCTCCTTAAGCCAAATTCAATGAGAATCAGGTTGTCTCATTCCCTTTCACCTTCCTGCTCTTCCCCTCCATTGTAACAGTTTTCTCTTGCCCCTTTTATATGAGATAATTTACCCTAATCTATCTCTACCTTTCTCCTCCCAATAAATTCCTCTCTCACCTTTTAATTTTATTTTTAGATATCATCACTTCATATTCAACTTATCCTGTGCCCTCTGTCCATGTAAACATGAACATATGTATGCCCACACTCATATATATATTTATGTACACGTACACCCTCCTATACATACATGTATATGTATGTGTACATATGTATATATATATATATATTCCTTTCTATCCTCATACTGAGAAAGTCTTATTAGTTACAACTATCATTTTTCTATGTAGTAACATAAATAGTGCAACTTTAATAAGTTCCTTATGATTTCTTTTTCCTGTTTACCTTCTCATACTTCACTTGCTTCTTGTATTTGAAAGTCACATTTTCTGTTCAGCTCTGGTTTTTTCATCAAGAATACTTGAAAATCCTCTATTTCATTGAATGACTATATTTTCCCCTGTAGCATTATACTCAGTTTTGCTGAGTAGGTGACTCTTGGTTTTAGTCCTAGTTCCTTTGACCTCTTTTTTTCCAAGCCCTTCAATCCCTTAATGTAGAAGCTGCTAGGCCTTGTGTTATCCTGACTATGTTTCCACAACACCCAAATTGTTTCTTCCTGAGTGCTTGTACTATTTTCTCCTTGACTTGAGAGCTCTGGAATTTGGCTATAATATTCCTAGGAGTTTTCTTGTGGGGATCTTTTCCAAGAAGTGATCAGTGAATTCTTTCAATTTCTATTTTGCCCTCTGGTTCTAGAATATCAGGGCAATTTTCCTTGAGAATTTCTTGAAGGATGATTTCTAGGCTCTTTTTTGGATCATGGCTTTCAAGTAGTCCAATAATTTTTAAATTGTCTCTCCTGGATCTATTTTCCAGCTCAGTGGTTTTTCCAGTGAGATATTTTACATTGCCTTCTATTTTTTTTCATTTGTTTGGATCTGTTTTATAGTATCTTGATTTCTCATAAAGTCATTAGCTTCCAGTTGCTCCAATCTAATTTTGAAGGAGTTATTCTCTTCAGTGAGTTTTTGGAAAAGAATTCCTTTTCCATCTGGCAAATTCAGCCTTTTAAGGCCTTCTCCTCATTGGTTTTTTGGGCCTCTTTTGCCGTTTGAGTTAGTCTATTTATTAAGGTTTTATTTTCTTCAGTGTATTTTTGGATCTCCTTTAGCAAGCTGTTGACTAGCTTTTTGTGATTTTCTTGCATCATTCTCATCTCTCTTCCCAGTTTTTCCTCCAGTTCTCTTACTTGATTTTCAAAATCCTTCTTGAGCTCCTCCATGGCCTATAACCAATTCATATTTTTCTTGCAGGCTTTTGATGCAGGAGTTCTGACTTCACTGTCTTTGTCTTTCTCCATGCTTTGATCCTTTTTGTGCTGAAAAAAGGATTCTATGGTCTGTTTGTGCTTCCTCTGCTTGCTCATATTGCCAGCCAATTACTTGACTTTTGGGCTCTTTGCCATGGTAGAACTCTGCTTCCAGAATGGAGAGAGCTTTGTTCCAAATTGCTGGAGTTTTTGCAGCTACTGGAGCTATTTGGTGGGTGCCCTCTTTACAGTCCCCACAAGCTCTGGCTCACTGGTCACAAACCTCAGGACCACCACCCAAGACTGCAACCCAGATCTAAGCAGGTTAAAGAAAGAGCAATTACCCTCTGAATGGTCACTTGGTCCCCCTACTATCTGCAGGGCAGGAGCTCTGGAAGCTGCCATGCCTCCAGCCACTTCTCACCCTGGGGGTAGGGACCCAATCATGGTCTTCAGTCCCCCCTGTTCCAAGAGAGTTCCACACTGACCTTTGACTTTGTCTTTGGTGTTTTTGGGTTGAGAAGTCTGGAAACCATCATAGCTGCTGGTGATTTACTCTCCTGAAGCCTGCTCTGGCTGCTGCTGGCCAGGACCACAACCATGTGGCTCACACAGGACTGTGCTCAGCTCCCAGCTCAGTGCAATAGACCCTTCCTGTCTGCCTGCCTGGCTTTCTTCAGTGGGAGATTTGTTTCTCTCTGTCACTTTGTGGGTTCTAAAGTTTGTTTAGAGTCATTTTTGTCTTTGTTAATTTGTTTGTTTACTTTTAGTTTACAAGATTCAGTTCCACAATCTCTTGAGTTTCAAATTTTCTCTTCCACCCTCTCCTTGCCCCCCCCCCCAATGGCAGCATGCAATCAAGTATAGGATCTGCAAATACTTTCACATTAGACATTAGTAAGGTTATAAAGAAGGATTGTAGTGGGTGGAATGAACAATGGAAAGAGGAAACAAAACCAAACAAGAAAAAGAAAGAGAGCAGGTAGTTTGCTTAAATCTGCATTCAAGCTCTGTTCTTTCTAGTTTTTTCTCTGAATGTAGACATCTCTCTCTCCATCATGATTCTTTTGGAGCTGTCTTATAACCCTGAATTGCTGAAAAGAGTCCAGTCTATCAAAGCTGGTCATCACACATACGTTGTGTCTGTAATTGTGTACAAATTTCTCCTGGTTCTGTTCTTCTCACTCACCATCAGTTTGTATAAGCCTCTATGCTTATGAGGAAATATGAATATGAAGTCTATCTGCTCTTCATTTCTTATAGCACAATAGTATTCCATTACATTCATATACCACAACTTATTTACCCATTCCCCTACTGATGGGCATCCCCTTAATTTCCAATTCTTTGCCACCACAAAAAGAGCTGCTATAAATATTTTTGGATATCTAAGTCTTCCTCCCCATTCTATGATCTCTTTGGGATACAACCCTAGAAGTGGTATTGCTAGGTCAAAGTGTATGAAATTATTTATATCCCTTTGGGTGTAGTTCCAGATTGCTCTCCAGAATGGTTGAATCGGTTCACAACTCCACCAACAATGCATTAGCATTCCAATTTTTTCCACAGCCTCTCCAGCATTTGTCATTTTCCTGGTTTACCATCTTAGCCAATCTGACCTGTGAGATGTGGTACCTCAGAGTTGTTTTGATTTGCATTTCTCTAATCACTAGTGAGTTAGAGCATTTTTTTCATATGTTTATAGATATCTTTAATTTCTTCCTCTGAAAACTGCCTGTTCATATCCTTTGACCATTTATCAGAGTCATTTTTTTTATATGTATTGGAAGTGATTGGAGCAGAAGCTCATGAGAAGTTTGTGCTTCTACTCAGCCATCTTGGCTCTACCTTCCCTTTTATTATTTCTTATAATGCAATAGTATTCCATTGCATTAATATCCATAACCTATTTTGGCATTCCCCAACTGATGGGTATCCCCTCAGCTTGTAATTCTTTGCTACCACAAAAAGAACTACTATAAATATTTTTGTACATATGGGCATTATTCCTCTTCCTTTGATCTTTTTGAGAAACTAATCTAATAGCAGGATTGCTAGGTCAGAGTCTGCACAATTTAATAGATTTTGGAGCAGACTTCTCAGTTGCTTTCTGGAATGAGTGGACTATTTCACATCCCCACTAACAGTGCTACTACACTTTTTGTTGTAACAAAGACCTGGATATGAAGTACATATCCATCAATTTGAGAAATGGCTAAACAAATTATGGTACAAGAATGTAAAGGAATATTGTTGTGGTATGAGAAACAACAAATATGGTGAATACAGAGAAACATGGAAAGACTTCTATGAATTGATGCAGAATTAACTAAGCAGAACCAAGAAAACAATAAATACAATGACTAAAGCCATTAAGAAAGAAAAACACACATCACTTAAAAATAAATGTTGCAAAATTACAAAAAAAATAAGCAAGCCCTCAAAGAAGCAACATAAGAAGGCACCCTACCCCATGCATTTATACATGTGATGTACATGAATATAGAACATTGCCTAGATTTTAGAATTTTGTGCTGTCTTAATAGGCTTTACTGATTTTTCTCTTCCATGTATTCTTTTAATAAATATTATTTTAAAAATTATACTGACATAATTTGTTTTTACCTTACAAACTCTTCCAGATTACTCCTATCCCATGAGAGCTGTCTTGTAACAAAGTAAAACAACCATGCAAAACTGCTAATGGAGATCTCTTTTGAATGTGTACACAATATTAGACTTCTGTAGCTATGCTAATCTCTCTATTTTGAATTTTTTTTAAATTAACAGAAATCTTTTCTTTCCCTCCAACCCCATCCCAATGGGAAATAAAAGAGAAAAGAAAATCAAATTCATTGCAACAAATATGCATAACTAAGAAAAAACAAATTCTTTCAGTAATTGTATGCAAATCTATTCAGAGACATAGAAAATATTTGTTATAAATTAGGTATATAAGCTAATTTACAATATATAACATACTTATATACAGTTATATATAGTCACTGTATAAACACCTTCCCAACTCCCCCTTAGTTGTCTTTTCCCTCTGACTGGAGGGCTGGAGGCAGAAACATTAAATTCCTCCCAAATCCTTCCTTTATAGAGGGTTCAGATACTTCAAGGTAACTCTGTTTTCTGTCAATCACTCTGCTTGGCTTCCACCTCACAGAACTCCATATTCCTTGTGGCTGCACCATTCCCCCTTCATCCTGCCCGTTCTTTATAGCTTTCTTTTATGTGTTGTTTTCCCCTATTAGTTTGCAAGCTCCTTGAGGAAAGGAACTATCTTTTGTCTCGTTTTGTATACCTGACACAGTAGGTGCTTAATAAATGTTCGTTGAATTGATTTAAATCTAATGTCTTATCACTGGCTCTCTAGAATCATGGATTCATTTATCAAAGATCTTACAATTTTCAAAGTTGCTTGTC
Organism: Pseudochirops cupreus; assembly: GCA_028627135.1. NCBI lineage: Eukaryota > Metazoa > Chordata > Mammalia > Diprotodontia > Pseudocheiridae > Pseudochirops > Pseudochirops cupreus. The sequence goes on along the minus strand of CM053581.1, from coordinate 95,584,723 downwards.
TTTACAATGTTATTATTGTATAAATTACTCTCCTTATTCTGTTCGTGTCATTTTTCATCAGTTCATGGCTCCAAAATTGCACATATTTATAATGCTGGTGCTATAGTGTAACTTGATTTTCTAGTTCTGATTACATCACTCAGAATTCAGTTCATAAAGTCTTTTCATGTGCCTTTGAAATCATCTATTTCCTCATTTCTTATAATACAGTAGTATTCGGTCACATTCAGATTCTATAATTCATTCAGTTATTCCTCAATTGAAGACACTCTCTTAGTTTTAAGGGTTTTTTTGGCCACCACAGAAAAGGGCTACTCTAAATAATTTTTGTATATGTTATTTGGAATGGCATTCAGAGACGTGGGAGGAGAACAGATAGTGGGAGAAAATTCGGCAATATAAGAGATATCAATTAAATATATTTTTAAAAGAAGAGAGGCAGTGAAAAGGAAAGAATTAAATATGAATAACAGAAAAAGAGGTAAGGTCTTAGAGGAAAAAAATGAAATCAGGGTGTGTAAGACAGTGAGAAATAGAGATCCCTTTTCGTTTGCAAAGAGAAAGAAGGATGTTTGTTTTGCTTAATTTCAGTGGATATTTGCCAAAACATGTACTACATGGATTAAATGTATTAAGGCTAAAGACAAAACTTGGGCTGAGTTCATAAAAAGGAATTCATTAATTAGTTTGTTATTCAGTTATTAAGACTTATTAGCTTTATAAGACATTTGTCTTGTTGAAAACTTTAAATCTACGGAACTGCTGTGATTGCTGAGTAATATTTGAAAGATTATGTAAAGTAGGAGAGGGACAACAAGACTGCAAAAGGGCAAATGCCTCTGTTTTCAAAAAAAAGGAAGAGATTTTAAAAGAAAAAATCAAAGCTATGTAGAGTCATATAAAGTGAAATAAATCACTATTGATTAGAAAAATGTAAATTAAAACTACTCTGAGGTGCTATCTCACATCTGTTAGAAATGACAAATGTTGGAGGTGTTAAGGTAAAATAGGTACACTAGTAAACTGCTGGTGGAATCATGAACTGGTTCAACTATTCTGGAGAACAATTTGGAACTTGCCCAAAGGGCTATAAAAACTTTGACCCAGTAATAACACTACTAGTTCTATACCTACAAGAGAAAAAGAAAAAGGACCTATATGCACAAAAATATTTATAGTAGTTTTTTATTTTTTGTAGAAGCAAAGAATTAAAAATTGAAGGGATTTTCATCAATTGAGGAATTGCTGAACAAGCCATGGCATAATATTGTGATGGTGTAATACTGTTATAAGAAATTACACAGAAAAAGCATGGTAAGACCTAGTTGGGATATCATTTTACATAGTAATAGTAATGGTGTAATAATTATTGACTGTGAAAGACTTGGCTACTCTGATCAACACAATGATCTGAGAGAGTTCCAAATTACTCTTGATGAAAAAAATGCTATTTACCTCCAGAGAGAGAATTGATGAACTCTGCGTGCAAATTGAAGTATAGTTTTCTCATTTTTGTTGGTTTTTTTGGTGATATGGCTAATATGGAAATACATTTTGCATGATTTCACATGTATAATTAATTGACATCATTTTGCTTGCCTTCTCTGTGGACAGAAGAAAACTGGGAAGGAGGCAGAGAATTCAGAACTCAAAATTTTAAAAGAAAATATTTCTTGTTTTAGATTCGTTTAAAATGAATAAAAAATTATACCTAAATAAATATATAATGTTTCTCAAGAAAGAGAAAAAACTCTGCAAACTATAGGCCAATGAACCTATCATTTAAGAAATGGTTGGTGAATGTCTAGAAAGAGAAGAGGTGATTACAAAGGACAAATAAGGATTCATAAAGACTGGATCATACCAAACTAACTGCATTTCCTTTTTGGACAAGATTGTGAGACTGACAGCTGGTGTGGTACATATAGATGAATTAGAAAATATTTTGATGATACTTAGAAAACCTTTTGACAAATTATCTCGTGTTATTCTTGTGGAGAAGACAGATATAGATGGATCTGCTTACATAATATAATCAAATTATTTCAAAGGCCTGGTTAGATGGTTGGACTTAAAAAGTAGTGGTTAATAGTTCAGTGTCAACATATCAGGAGATGTCCAGTGGAGTGCCTCAGGAATTTATTCTAGGCCCTGTGCTGTTTTTCTTTATTTTACTTGGGTTAAAGGATCCTCAAATTTGCACGTGGACACAAAGCTCGATGGGATGGTTAACAAAGTGGGTTATAGTAAGGAATTGCAATTATCTTGGTTAGTTAGAGGATCAGGCTTAACCAAATTAAATAAAATGCAATAGAGATAAATGTAAAGTCTTAAATTTAGGCATAAAAAGTAACTTTATATGTATAAAATGGGAGAGGTATGGTGAGATAGTTGTTTGAGAAAGACCTGAGGGTTAAATAAGAGTCAGCATCGTAATGTAACAGCCAAGAAATGATAAAAAACAATAATAATGACATCTTGGGCTGCATTAAGAGGGACAAAGCTTCCAGGAATAGGTAGAGGATAGTGTTGCTGTACTCTGCCCTCATTAGACCTCATCTGATATATTGCATTCAGTTCTAGGGAATATAAATTTAAGAAATACATTGATAAATTCGACAGTGTCTGAAGAAGGGGAATGAAGATAGAGAAGGGCCTTGAGCCTGTGACATATGAGAATCAATTGAAATAATTGGGTAAAATGGTAAACCAGGAGAAAAGATCAGGAGCCACAAAAAGGCAAATTTAGGATACATATTAGGAAAAATTTCCCAACCATTAAAATTGTACAAAAGCAGAATGACCCATCTCCATAGGTGGAGAGTCCCCCTCTCCTGGGAGATTTTCAAGGAGAAGCTGGAAAAATCATTAAGCAGGTATCACAGGGATACTTTTTGTTTATGCCTTAGATTAGCTGGTCATTAAGGTCTCTTCCAATTCTTAAAATCTTTGATTCTGTGAAATTACTGTGTAGATTCCTGATAGAAATACAAGATACATGTAGTTAATACTTTCTCTCATTAGCAACAAACATTAACTCTGAACCTACTATCTTTAAAATGCTTTTCTTGGTACTGTGGGGAATACAAAGAAGTTTAAGAAATAGTCCCTTAAAATAAAATGTGGAGGCAAGACACATACATGAACAGAAAAATGATTTTAAAGCACATTCCTTCTTAATGACACACAGTAATGACTGAATTCAACCAAGGAGACAGAAAATCAATTTTTTTAAAAAATGTAGAAGACTAAACATGACCCTCAATAATAAATTTGCTAATAATTACTACCTCTTTAGGACATTAGTGTGTTATTTTTTTTTAAAAAAAAGAATATTTTATATGAAACCATGATTTTTCATTTCACAAAGCTTGATTGTTTAAAAGTACATAAAATTCTGCACATTTCTTTCCAAACTATTCTACATGACTGCTTCCTTCTGAACTTCCTTTTTGTTTTATGCATTCTTTTAAAATGTTACAATGTCCATCTTATTTTGGCATTACTTTTTTCTGGTTCCCTTTTCTTCATCCTTCAACCCCCACCCCCTCCAAAAAAAAAACAAGAGAAAGAAAAGGGTCCTTTCTTACAAATAAGCATAGTGTCCATGTCCAAAAAATTCACTTTTTGCACCTTGTGTTTTACCTTTCTGTCAATAGGATAAGTAACATGGTTCATCATAAGTCCACTGGAAACACAGTTGATCATTGGTTTGAACAGTATTCTTAAAACTTTCCATTTTTCTTTACAATGTTGTTCTTGGCTACCTAAGATATCCTTAGATTCTAGTCTTTTTTTTTTTATCTCCCCTATTGCCCACTCCTTCAGGATCAGGATCATTCCTTCCCTACTATTATTCTCACTTTTAACTCCCATCTTCCCTATCCCTGCTGGTTTTCCTATTAAGATTGATGTATTTCTAACCCCATTTTCCCATTTTTGTATATTCTTTCTCATGTATCCCAAATGTGAGAAGTACCAAGTTTGACTCTGTCATATACTAATTAGCAACTTCTTCCTTTTAACCTCTCTTCCCTTTCCCATGTTCTAACCCTTAGAACAGAACCAACTCCAAATTGCCTCTATACATTTAAAGTATTGAAGGAACATGTTTCTTATATCTATTAGAATGTTAGCACAACATCATCATACAGCTACTTTTGATTGCTCAAAGCAATACCTTTCTAGGTATCTATCAGCTTTTATGTTTGTATTTCACAGTTCCTACTCGGCTCTGATCTTTTCATCAAAAATGCTTGAAATTGCTCTATTCAATGAGCAATTCATTTTCCATCTGTAGGATTCTAATCAGATTGGCGTGGAAAGTGATTCTTGGTTGTAAGCCTATAGCTTTTGCTTTTTGGAATATTGCTACTTATTCTACTACAATTCTTTCCTCAACAGCTTTTATTTTACTTTTATTTTCTTGACTCATTCCTTCAAGATATAGTCATTGTAGAAAACCTACTTTTTCCTTTGAGTGTCTGCTTGCAGTTGTTTTGAAATTTCATTTGCAATAACATTTTTATCTTGGATGGTGTTTTCTTTGATTTACTCATCTCCCTAGTTTTGGTTACTGAGTTAGGGCTTTGTGACAGGAGCCAGGCTCTGCTCCACCCCAACCTATGTTCTTGGGTGAGATATTAGGCCATCCTTGGTCTCACCAAGACCCCTAGGTTATTGTATTGATTTCCCTCCTAGAGTTTGAAGTACACACACCCCCTTGGTTTTTGAGGTTCAAGTTCTAGATCTTCAGCTATCTCTGGTGTCTCAGGATAAAGTCTTTGGGATCTCAGAATCCCTAGGCTTGGATTGCCTGGGTCTGATCACTGTATCACTGCACTGGTCTTGGCCATTGGCCTAGTCATCACCATATTTTTCCTATTCCACTGCCATTGCCTGGAGCCAAGATCTCCATTCTGAGGCTTGCTGATCACTCTGGGCTTTTGTGACCATTCTAAAAATCAAGAGAACCCTTAGCTCTTTGCTGCCTACAGACAGAGCATTGTAGGCTACATCTGTCCCTAGTAGTCTCTGGTATTGCTGAAAGATTAATCAACATTAGTTCTAAAGCTAGCACTGCTGGAAGGGGGATTTTTTTTGGGGGGGTAGTTAGAGAGAGATCACTCTGTGGAGTTTTTGGGTGGAAGAAATAACTTACAGTACTTTCTCATTGGGCTTCCTGAGATCATTATTTCATCTAGTGTGAACTTTAAGGATTTGCTATGGTAGGTATGTGAGATCTAGGAAGCCTGCCTCTTATTCAATAGCTATCTTAGAAGGATTGGTGCACCTTGTCTTTTAACCCTAAATTAAATGTAGCAGACATGGGCAGATCCACACTTGGGCTAGAGCTTCTAATCAAAAAATCAGGTCTTGGGTCCCAGCTGCTTCCTTTCAATTTTGAGGATGAAATAAGCCCAGAACTAATCTCTTCATTTGACTGTCAACAACCTTCAGTGATATGAATCTATCTAGATTCATCTATATGGGGAACCCATTCCCCCCACCCACCTTTAGAATCCTCCTGTTTAACAGAGGCAGATTATGAGCATGGTTAGAAAGGTCTTGTTTTCCCTTACCTTTAAGGTCATAATCCATGTCAGGGAGTAGCTGTTGATGGTTATCATATTTGTAGATGTGCTTATTGAATTTTAGTATTCTGTCTCTGGTCAATGAAAAATAATATAAATAAATGGACCAAAACAACACATATCAAAGTGCTACGGGGGGGAAAGTCATTTTGAAAATGTTCCTAATAGGTAGGATAGAGAGGTATGGAAGATTTTGCTTTGGTTCTCCATTTCCATCCCCTTCATTTACCTTTAATTTTTTTTTCCTTTCAGGTTAAAGCTGACTCCCCATCCTAAGAGACCAACATAGGCTATCAACTTAAATGATGTCCCTGATAGCTCTGTGGATCAATAGGTATATAGGCCTATTCTTCATCAGAGCTCTGTCAAGGGCCCAAATTATACAGGGTGCATGAAAACCACCTACTGAATTTACTGCCTCTTTATCATTAGCCATTGCATGTGACCCATGCTTCTGAATTCATTTCTTGAAAGCTTTAACTAAGTCTTTGATGGAGATTTTTCCACCTTTTCCATGTGGCTCAGAGGGAATTAGGCAAAATCTCTTAGTTTCCATATTATAGGCTGTGATCTTGTTTTCCAGAGAAATTCTTTAGTTTTGTTTCTTTCACTAGGATACAGTCTAGCTTCTTGGGACTTCAAAGGGTATTCCTTTGGTTGTAGATAAATTACAGTGGTCTAAAGGAAAAGATGAGGATTGGACCATTTACAACTATTTTTGAGTCAGTTCCAGAGTCAGAATAATATCAATTTACAAGAGTGACTAACAGATATAAGGTTCCTTTCCTAGTTCTAAGACTGGACAAACTGATTCACAATTCTAAATCTCAGTTTTTCTCCCTCTCTGAAATTCCACTACATCAACCTACTTCTTAGGTAGGATGAGAGATAAGTGAAGTAATGTATGTAGAGAGATTTTATATTTTTGGACACAACAGTGCTATTTAAATCTACAGTTATAGCTGTCAAATTTCTATTTCTCAAATTGACCACTGTGTAACAAAATGGATTATGAAACAAGTACGTTCCAGTGGATGATCAGTGACCTTAATAATCTCCTGGTTATCAGAAAAAGAAATGATCAGAAGAAACAAAAAACATGAACCATTTACATAACATGGGTGAAGAATAACTGCTGGACAGTCTACCAATTATTCCATTCCAGACCCTTCTCTTTACTTCAAGTGGCACTCACCACTGCTCGCCTGGGCTGTTACAGTAGTCTCCTAGAGTTTTTGTTCTCCTTGTTTTTAATTACTCCTTTGTCAATCCACCCTCACATACTATCAAATAAATTTTTCCTAAGTCTGGCCATGTCACACCCCTATTTGAAAATCAAGAGTGACTCCCTAAAATATAAAATTCTCAACATGGCATTTAAGACCTCCCCATATTTCATATTCCTACCCTTCAAGAATTGTTCACTCTTAAATGGTATCCAGAGGCAGCTGGGTGGCACAGTGGCTAGAGTGCCAGACCTGGAGTCAAGAAGACTCATTGTCCTGAGATCAAATTCGGTCTCAGACAATTACTAGCTATGTGACCCTGGGCAAGTCACTTAATCCTGTTTGCGTCAGTTTCTTCTTCTGTAAAATGAGCTGGAGAAGGAAATGGTAAACCACTCCAGTGTTTTTGCCAAGAGAACCCCAAATGCAGTGAAAAGGAGTCAGACATGACTGAAAATGACTAAACAACAACAAATCCTTGCATTTTTAAGAGATTGAGAGCAAGACCCACGATGGCAGATTTATGGGAAGATATGGACACTAGTGGCACAAGTTGAGCAAGCATGAATGGATTACAACTTGCATTATTGAATGGAGGGCCCACATCAGTGATATACCGGATTCATTGGTATACTAGAAGATTCAAAAGCACTGCAATTTGAATTAATGAGTATCGCTTTTGCCCTTAAAGTAATGAAGATGGTTTTCCTGTGGGATGGTAGAAATTGTATAATTATTTTATAATGAAACACTATATGTACCTAGTACCCAGATCTTTAAAGTGGTTAATTAATCTATGTAGACTATCCTGCTCAAAAAGATGATGATAGGTTTTATTTTAATTACAATTATTAAAATCTCCAAATTCATGTCTATGCTTTTAGAAGCTATATGTGTTAAATGTCTTCCCTGCGCATGTTCTTGGGATATTTCTACTTAATATACAGACCTAAAAGTATATTTAAAAGAGCCACCATTTTTATGAGTATATTGCCCCAGCAGACCAAATATAATGAACCGGTAATATAGTCGGCTAAAGTCAAATCATGCTTGACCATAGTTCTGCCCCAATGCATTTTGCAAAGACTGTTTTCCAATGCCTTCAAATTTATACTCAATAATACCCTCCTACTCCACTTTCTAACATAGATAAGGGCAAATTATTATTGTGCCATCTTGGCAACAATATCAGTATAATCCACAGCAGCCTGAACTTTAGTTATGGGCATAATTGACTTATTCATTTCCATATAGCTACACTCAGGTTTACTGATTCATTTTGCCTGCAGAGACATGTAATCATTTTTGAGGAGTCAATTATTCTATCCCACTCTTCTTTCTTCACATAAAGTGCCACTCAGAACCATGTACTGTTAGGGTCATTTCAGTTGTGTACAACTCTTTGTGACCCCATTTAGGGCACTGTGGGCAAAGATACTAGAGCAGTTTGCCATTTCTTTCTCCAGTTCAATTGACAGATGAGGAAACTAAGGCAAATAGAGATAAGTGACATGCCAAGGGTCATACAACTAGTGTCTGAGATCAGATTTGAACTCAGACCTTCCTGACTCCAGGCGCATCACTCTAATCTCTGTGCCACCTAACTGCTGAAATATTATGGTAGCATTCTACAATATTTAGTCCTTTGCTTCTAGTCCAGGGTACCCGTAGGATTTGTTCTATGAAGCTTGAATTCAGTCAAAGAGATGCACTTGAGGATCAAGGGGGCCACATGTGGCCTCGAGGCTGCAGGTTCCCCACCCCTGTGAGTCTCTCCCTTTCTAATCCATCCTTCATATAATACCAAATTAATATAAGATGTCCTGGCAGCATAGTTTTAGACTTTAATAACTTCAAATTGCACTAAGATTATAGCTTGGGTATATGTATGCATAACAAAGTCACTCTCCTATTAAAAAAAATAGTGATCACCTAACGTACAAAATACACATCCTGACATTTGAGACTCCCCCATCATCTGGCTCCCAACTATCTTTCCAGCTTTATGTCATATACCTAGCTTTCACAAATTCTCTATTCCTTTTTAAATGACCTACTGGATATTCCTCCAATAAGAGATTCCATCTATCACCTCTATGCCTGTGTAAAAATGTTCTCCAATGTCTAGGATATGCTCTCTTTTTGTCTTTTAGAATCTTTAGTTTCCTTCAAAATTCAGTTGAGGTGTCATCTCCTATGAGAAGACCCTCCTGATTTCCCTTTTCCTTTCTTGTGTATGTGTATTACCCTCCTTCCTTCACAAATTGTAAATTCCAGGAAGATAAGGCATCGTTCTGTTTTTGTCTTTATATTCACAGTATTTACCACAATATCTTACACATTCTAGGTACTTAACAAATAATTATTTAAAAAAAATTAAAAACAAATATTCATTAAACTGAATTAAATCTGACTTCTGTTAACTGATATGTTTGATTAAACTCTTGGTTAAAGCTGTCATTCATAGTGCTATTTGTCTCTATCACCAAACTTGTGGTTGAATTATTGTTAAATATTCTCTGTGGCTATTGGGTTTATACATCCAGTCTTTGGTAATGTAAAGCCATTGTCATATATTATGATCAATTCTAATGAATATAGAATTGAAAGTCCTCATGATAAGCTTTGTGGAGGCAGAAGCAGCTGTGGAGGAGGAAGCTGAAGACGAAAAGCCCAGGCTGGAGAGAATGATTTTGATTTTGGGAACCTGGGTGAAGTGATTTTGATTCTGGGAACCAGCTGGCACTTCTGCTGGGGAACTACCAGCCTCTCCTGGGAGCTGCCAAAGACTGAGGAAGCATGACTGTGATACTGGTACTTTGCATGAACCTGTTTGTAGCTTTGTTAAACCTTGACTTCCTGGGAACAGAGACTGTGAAGGATTTAAGGTGGACTGGACACTATAAGCTTCAGGATGGAACAGGAGCAGCATGGAGAGCTGGACAAGGAACTGGGAGCTGTCTGCCTTTGAACTCAGGTGACAGTTTAGTGAATCCAGGTAGGAGCTGGGACCATGGAAGCCTGGGACCAGGGAATCTGAGAGACTACCCCAAGTCAAGCTGAAAGAAGACTTTACTTGGATACTGTACTGCCCAAGAAGACTGTAACTTATTTGTGACTGAGGGGTGGATGGCCTGTGTATTTTGTACCTCCCCTTAAGAGAACACTGAGTAGTGACTGATATTGTAACTTAGTATGCCCCACGAGTGGAAAACTTTAACTATTGTATTTTGCGAGCCTTAAGGAGGCAAGCATCCTCAAGGATAATTAAATAATTGAGTTGATTGAATGACTGAGTTACTAAGTGATTGACTGACTAAATGATTATACTTTGTTCAAAACTGTATGACCACTGTGGTGAAAAATGTGTAGCCATTTTCTGTGATAAGTTGTTGTGAATGCTGTATTTTGATTATCTGTGATTAAGTTGTAACATTGTAAATGCTGTGCATTGATTTACTGTGAATGTTTTGCTCTGATTTATTTATTTATTTGAATAAATAGAGTGCTCACTATACTATGTAATCAGAATCTTAAAAGCTGTTCACAGTAGCATTCTTCTGGAAAGCTGCTCATGCATGGCTTTACATTATGAACATAGCTTCTTGTAAAAATCATAGCTTAGTCTTGTTATTTGGGCACAAGAAAAATTGAAGGTTTTGATTTATCCTCTCATCTGCGAGATAGAAGTATTCTCTTCTTTCCAACTTTAAGACAGAGGATCAGATAAATTTGGCACTGACCCTCTGACTATATAACATGATTTCTTTTGTTGCTCAGTCATTTAGGGATGTGTCTGATTTTTTTTGTGATTCCATTTGGGTTTTTCTTGGCAAAGATACTGGAGTGTTTTGCCATTTCCTTCTCCAGTTCATTTTACAGATGAGGAAACTGAGGCAAATAGAGTTAAGTGGCTTGCTCAGGGTCACACAGCTAGTGTCTGAGACCAGATTTGAATTAAGTTCTTCCTGACTCTAAACACAGCACTCTATCTTTGCACTGCCTAGCTGCCCATGACTTCCAGGTATCAATTAAGTAATTTTATACCATTACCCCCAAACGGATGGCTGAATATATGAACTACCCTTATCTGCATGCTCATACAAGAAAAAGTTTTAAAGTTTTCAAAGTTTTAAATGCTTTTATATAAAGTTGGCTCTCTATTAATTCCACTATCAAATGTAAAATTTTCTGACCTAAAAAGATCAAAGAAAGAATAAAAATACCATTCTCCATCTCCCTGATTCCTAGTGTTATGCTTCATGTCTAGAATGTTCCTCCTCCACTCTGCCTCCTGGTTTCCCTGGATTCCTTAAAGACTCATCTCAAATCCCACCTTCTATAGGAGAGCCTTCCCAGCTCACTCCCTATTCCCCTCCCTCTGAGACTACCTTCCATTTATTCTGTATGGGCCTTGAATTCACAATGTTATTTACACATTTCTCCCACATAAGACTCAGCTCTCCAAGAGCAGAGAAGGTGGTTTCTTTGTTTCTTTGCATTCATTCCCAGTGCTTAGCACAGTGTCTGAAATACAGCAATATTAGATAAATACTTGTTGATTTGACTTGTGGCTAGGATGTGTTACGCCTCTCAGTTCTCTATCTGAAGAAATCATAAGTCCTCATTTCCATCCTGGGCCATTTTTTCCTCTTCCACCTCATGTTCCCCCTTCCACCTCTTACTCTAAGAACTGTAATAAAATCAATACTCCCACCACCTTTGAGACTTCACAGACCATACCTCCCTTCCCTGACTACCAATCCTCTGATATATTTTCTCTCCCATTTTATAAAATAATATAATTATATATATATATATATATATATATATGTAAAAAAATTTTTTATAATGTCCTTGAAAGCAGGGGCTGTCTCACTTTCTTATTTGCATCCCCAAGGCTGCACATATAGCAAATGCTTAAGAAGTGTTTTAATTCATTTTTTCATATCATTACTGACAACAATATTTTCTTTCAATAATATTTTAACTGTTACAGAGAGGGCGAATGTTGTTGGCTTTCTCATTATGCTCAGGGAGCCAATGATTTGCTTTTTTTTTACTATAAATCAGTCATCCCTGTATATTGTCTTTTTACCATTTGGACTGACCTGTATTTATCCATACCAAGTTACATTTTTACATCATTCCAACAGTTTCTTTTTCTGTTTAAAAGTTTATGACTGTACTTTGGAGCTGGCTTAGAGTTTTGAGTTATCTACACAGAACAAATGACTGATGATGAGGTGATATTTGTTCTGATGCCTTATCTTAAACCTAAAGTCAATGCCATTTAGTCAATGACAATCTTTAATGGATTTCAAATAACAATAGACTAATCAAGTATTCTTGAAATGGTTTCTAGTTCAAAAGTATAGCCCTTATTTTGAGGGCACTTTCCCCAGTTGAACCCTCCTACAAGGTACTATAATATTTGGCCAAAAAAAAAAATTAAGGGACCAACCTACAGAGTCTCTAGTCATTATAAGTGTGGAATAAATATGCATTCCCAATAAATGAGTGGGAAAAGCATTTTGTAGCAGGGAAGAAGGTTTTTGCATTTGGAGTCAAAGGACCTGTGTTTGAATCTTGGATTTGATGCTTACTAGTCCTCAGTTGTTTTTTTTTATCTGTAAAATGGAAAAGTTACACTAGATGATCTTTTAAGGTCCTTTTTAGCACTCCATCTTTGATCTATGAGTATATGATGCACAAGACCTAGATTGAACATGGTTGATTGAGATTTTGAATACTTAGAAGCAACCAAATCACACATAATCAATTAGCTTGACCATGAGGTAATCCACATCAACTAAAGATAACTGAATATACCTCCCAAAAGTCATGTGGAAGCTCACTATTTTTTAAGTTATGCTAACATAGCTGTATGGGAGGTCAACTTGGATCCAACATCCTACCTTCATGGCTCTCTAAAAGCTACAGGCTCCAAAAAGAGAATTACCTTCTCCAATAAATCACAGTACAATAGAATTTCGGAGTTGGAAAGAACTTTGATCACCATCTAGTCCAACCCATACCTGAAAGAGAATCCCCAATACAAGTGCCTGATGAGTATCTCATGCTATTCTCCTGGGGAAATGGAGAGAAATGTTGGCCAGACAACAACACAATTAGAATGATTCAGAAGCAGTTGAGTGGCTGGACTCAAATAATAGTCCTTTATGTTTCCATGTCAGCTTGGAAGGCAGTCTCCAGTGATCTATGCTGCTCATACTATTTAACATTTTTATCAGTAATTGAGATAAGGGTATCTAAAAGTATCTCTTTATTTTTATTTTTTGCTTCCTTCTTTTTTATTTTATTTATAATTTGTGGAATAACACAAGCATTTGCTTAACATAGTTGAAAAAAACATATGCTTGTATTGGACATGTCATATATAAATGTGTATAGACATATATATATATATATATATATGTACACACACACACACACACACACACACACATACACACACACACACACACACATATTTCATTCTTCATTTCTAGTCCCTAAAGTACTGCTTCAGTATTCCTCAATTTTCTTGCACTCCTCTCTCCTCTTCCTCACTGGCTTCAAATATTATTAATAAAAGTAATATAACCAGTAACTTTATCTCTAATGTAGGGTGCCAAATTCAAAAATTCCATCTTTCTATTAGATATAATCCTCAACAATTTTTTTGCCTTTTTTTTTGGAGAGGGAAGGTAGGGCAATTGGGGTTAAGTGACTTGCCCAAGGTTACACAACTAGTTTTTTGTGTTAAGTCTCTGAGGCCAGATTTGAACTCAGGTCTTCCTGACTCCAGCGCTGGTGCTCTATTTACTGTGCCACCTAGCCACCCCTATCCTCAACAATTTTTATATGATCTTCCTATAGTCCTCAAATATTTAATTTTTAATTTCTCATTTACAACCTTTAATACTAGGAAACAGTCATGAAAATGAACTGATAGAGCCCAGTTCTCTGCAACCACCATCACCTCAGTCATATGCCTTCAAATAGGTCCTCTCACATCATTTATCTGAGCAGAGTTCTCTCTCAGGACCTCAGAACGAGCGATATCTCTCTTTAACATGTTTATCTGAAGAGTTATTTCTGCTCATCTGATTGTAAGTTTTCCAGACACAACTATTCATTTATGTCCCTTTTTAGCAAACAAAGTGTTCATATATGAAAAGGGCAATAACTATATCTACTTTAAAATGTCGTATTGACAGGTATATGGAGGATGGATGGTAGAAGGGAGACTTGAGAAAGACCAATTAGGAGGCAATTGAAACAATGCAGGAACAGGAGATGAAGGCCTGAACCAAGGTGGTGGCCATGTAAGAAGAGTCAAGGGAATGGATACAAATGATGTCACACAATCAGAATCAATAAGACTTGGAAAGTGATTGGATTTGTAGAGTGAAGGAAGAGTATTAGTGATGACTGTAATGCTACAAACCTGGGTAGCTGATACCCTTGACAAAAAGAGGGACATTCAGAGAAGAGGTTGTTCGACAGGCAAAAGAAATTAATAGCATGAGATATGGTCTGTGTCCTATTATATGTGGTATACATGAGAAGGAGCACTAGATTTGCTGTCAATGGACATGGGTTTATAACCATCTTTGTGACCCTAGGAGAGCCAGTTCACATCTCTAGGTTGAGTTTCCTCTTCTTTAAATTAAACATGTCAGATGAGATGTTCTCTAAAATCCTCTTCAGTTCTAAATCCTGCAGCTAGTTTTCCATGACCTATCTGCACAAGATATCTCTCCCAAAGAGGAAAGAAAAGATTTAAAATTTAGCAGTGATACAAAATCTAATAACCACTGACAACGAACCATTTTTATGTCAGAATAGCTTGGTCACATCTTATACGTGGAGTGTGTTAGAACCACTCCCAAAGAATTTCCTATGGTCAGCTCCGTGATACAAGGGTACTATTGGGGGTGGGTGTCCCATTAAATGATATTCAAAGGTAAATTTAGGGGCATGTAGCATCTGTCCTCAATCATGGGAATGCATGGAAAAAATGTGCTGTGCGTGCCATATGTACTTTAGTTTCCAGTGGAGTGCCCCAGGGCACTCCAGAGGTTTATTCCACACAATTCAGAAGTTTGGAAAGCACCTTGTACAACCTGAAGTGACCATGTCTTCTTGGAGTGCAAAGGGGCTTGAGTGCCAATGGCAGAATCATTGGGAGATATGTATACACATATATGTGTATGTGTATATGTATATGAATATGAATATGGATGGAGAGAGAGAGAGAGAGAGAGAGAGCTGTGACACTTTAGTCTGACTATACTTTAACAAAAAGACCACCAATAAGATATATGCTTCTATAGCTTGGTCTATACATTCACAAAGTAAGAGAACAATTTTAAAAATCACTATAAAATTATAAAGATTTACATGGTGCTTTGGGCAGCTTTCACACAATCTTTAAATTTCTGATCTTTCTCTCCTAATTACAATATCCTTTCTGACCATAATCATGATATGACAGTTTTCTTGTATTACCATATAACTTTCTATTTTACAAAAGAGGCATCATGACATAGCAGATAGAGAGGACCAGCCAGCCCCCTACTCAAAAAGACCTGGGTTCTCTGACACAGACTGGTTTGTGACACTAGGCAAGTCACAATGTCTCAGTTCTCTGGAAAGGAAGGCAGGGAGGGAAAGTAGAGAAGGAGGGAGGAATGGAGGGAGGGATGGAGGAAGGAAGGAAAGAAGGGAGGGAGGGAGGAAAAGACAAAGGAAGGAGGGAAAGAGGGAAGGAAGAAAGGAAATATTAGACACCTACCATGTACCAGATACTGTGCTAAAAAAAAATTCATACAGATTATCTCATTTTCCTCACAGCAATGACTCTATGAGGTAAGTGGTATTATTGTCTCAATTTTACAGATGAGGAAAGTGAGGCAAAGAGAGGTAAAGGGACTTTCCCATGGTCATGTAGTTAGTGTCTGAGGCCAAATTTGAACTTAAGTATGCCTGACTTCAATCCCAGCCTCCAGGCAACTCTCTAAGATTTAATTTGGAAAGAAGATAATTAAGATACATTGGTAGAGAGAATTTTCTTACTGGGAGTTTCTTATAGCAATGAAATCCCAGGGTTTGTTCAAATGTGAAAGTTAATAAATAATTTTCCCTACAATGCCCCTCTGTGAGCCAGGAAATGCAAGTCTTACTATCGCCTTTTTAACAACTGAGGACACTGAGGCTCATAGAAGTGACGTGACTTGACCATGACCCCACAAATAGTAAATATCGGAGCCAAGACCTGAACTGTGGTCTCCATCCTCGAAGTCCAGCATTTCCTTCTTAGTTTCTTTAATGATCTCTTGTCGAGTGAGTTATAGAGAGGATGGCTTGGACTAGATGGAAATGAGAGAGGCAATTTACAATATGAAAATTCTGTCAAAAATCCTCTGGTGATGTGAGGAAATCTTGGCCACAGACGGCTGTCAATCACTTGTATATTCTAAGTGAAGATGTTAATTTGTTATGCTTAATTGGATTTGTAATTATCTTCTTATCTCTCTGTAAAAGACAAAAGGTCTCCTGCAAATGTAACCTCATTCTTTCTCGCTTCCCATCTTGTGAAGTCCTTAGTTACCTTGAAAGCAAAGTTCAAATGTCTCCTCCTTTTCTGATTCCCCAGTTATTGTCACTCATTTTTTTTTGGAAATTATTTTGCATAATACTTTGTACAGGCTCTATTTTTGCTTCTGAGACAGACTTTTTTGGTTTGGATTTTGTATCCCAGCACCCAGGACAGTGCCTTGCCCTTAACTTAATGAATGTGTGGCGAGTTGCCTTGAGACAGATGTTTGGAGAAGTGATGAGTCAGCATTTATTTCTGGCGAGGTTTTGTTTTTTTTTTTGGGGAACCATCTAGCAAAAGCACCATGTGCTATTGGAAGCATCTTGGACTAGACATTGTGCAAGTCAGAACCTGATGCTTTCTGAAGAATACTTGTTTGGATTGCTTCAATATCTCCTGTTCAGATAAATGACAATTTCATGATTCATCTGGCAAAGTTTGTTGTCTGACAACCATATTGCTTCAGTGAAAAGATATTCAAAGCCTTCCCAGACATATGAAGCAAATTCTGACACTTATTAAACCATAAAAACTCACTAAATATGACCAATTTGTTTGTTTTGTGAGGGAGACCCAAAAAACATCTCTCTTGATTTTCCTGGAAGCACCCTACCTCATATTTTTCCTGTCCTTGATTTTTCTTCTATCTCTGTTAAGTTTTTGAGCATTGAGTTAATTTTTTCATGCTGGGTGGCAATTATCTCTCAATTTATCTTCACTTAAGTCACTCAGTATAAGGGTAATAATTAACTGAGCAATTTTATTGTTTAGCTTGTTTGATCTGTGTCTATTTTTATATTGCTTCAGCTTGCTCAAGTCTCTTCAGAGCTTTTTGTTTTTCCACATTTCACCCTATTTGCTTGCTCATCAACATGCTGTAGGATACTTGGTGTCTGTTTTCCTTGCTACTTATAAGTATCAAATGGCAGGAGAAACCCTATACCTACTCCAAGTCTATTATTTTGATTAGATTTCAAGGCATTGTTGATTCTAGCAGAACCCAGAATAAAACCCAAGATTTTAAAGTCGTGGATCTTTGAAATACTACATCTATCAAACAAGTGCTTCCAAATATATCTACATCACATTAAATAGTGCTCCACTGAAAACAATTATTGCTCTCCATGGTTGTCACTAAAAATTATGGGTAGATCTTATTTTACTTTTTATTCTTTATGGGGGTATATCTCTATCTCCATCACTATTATAACCATTACAGAAAATGTTCTCTCTTATCTAAGTTTGAGGTCAAAGAGCCCAGTCTCATCTAAAAATAGCTTGTAGTGTATTAATAAGTGTAATAGCTCTTCATTGCATAGGCCTGGAAGATGAAATCTTTTCAAACAGTTATTCAGCATAGCCCACGTGTCTTTAGGACACAAAGTGGTACCTCATCTAAAAAAGCTAGATAATCTTTTAAATATAGCCTTGAGTAGAATATTTATATTCTAATATAATATATTAGTTTTTTATAATATATAATTAATAATAAAATCTGACTCTTATAATTTTCCTTCAGGACTTAGTTGTTAGGCTTCCTTTTACAGGAAGACTTCCTAGCATGCCCTGGTTCTCAGTACTCTCCCCTCCCCCCCACCAAAAAAAATCCTCATTTGTGTACTTTTCCATTATATGATGTATCCTCTCAGTAGGATGTAGATAGTGTAGTGGGGGAAACACTTGCTGTCCAAATACCCTCAAGCCCATAGACAGACAGAGAGACAAAGAGACAGATAGATGGACAGATGGATAGATAGATGGACAGGTAGACAGACAGACAAACAGACAGATACATAGAATATAGATACATACATAAACAGATGGATTGATAGATTGAGTAATAGACAAGCAAATGGAGCATTTATTAAGCCTGTATCATGTCCCAAACACAGTAGTAAGTACTAGAAATACAAAAACAAGAAAAAAGATTGGTCCCTACTCTCAAGTGGTGTATATTTTTATAGGGAAATATAGAACATAAAGGACGGATGGGGAGGGGGAGAGAGGGAAGGGTGAGAAGTGGGGGGGATGTTCCCATCCTGTGCAAAGTAGCTGGTGTGGAGGTGAAGAAGACTAGAGAGTTAGAAAGAGATGAAGGGGCATGGTGGCTGGAGTTCCTCAAGATATAAAAGTTGCTAGGATTTATGTGCTTACCATGTTCCAGCCCCTATACTATGTGCTTTATTATTATTATTATTATTGCATTTCATCCTCACAACAGTCTCGGGAGGTAGGCACTATTATTAGCCCCATTTTACAAATGAGGAAACTTGTGGCCAACCGAGATTAAGTGACTTGCTCCGGGTCACACAGTAAATGTCTGATGCTGAATTTGAACTTAGGTCTTCCTTACTCCAGGCCACCTAGCTATTCCTGTGTCATTCTTAGGCAGAGACCCACTGATCAGAGCAGGGTTCAAGGCAAAAATCATCCTTAGATGGACAGAGACTGTTTTTTGTTGTTGTTGTGTTGGCATTCCTGGACTACAATGCAATGCTTTGTATATAGTAAGTGCCTAACAGATGCTTGTTAGATTGATTAGATCTCTTGGTTCATTATCAATAGGAACCTCCTTAGGATCCTATGTTTGTTGACTTCTCCCTTCTCTGAAACCCATCATGTTATGGCACTCATTTCAGGTTTCAGTAGTCAGGTTTTTCTTCCCCCCAGACCCGCTTCTTTTTGTCCTGTTTTGTTCAGTTTGCAAGGCTGCTAATTCAGGATATTTGATGACAAAATAGGGATATCTTGTTAATCTACACTCACTTGATCTATATGCCAGTTGCCAATGGTGAGATCTCAAAATAACTGTCCATTATTCTCTTTTTTCATTTTATTTCTCCATTTAATGTACCTCAAGGCAATCCCACTCTGTTGCCTGACCGACTTCCATCAACAAGAATACTAAGGATAGTCACAGCTCATTGATCATGGGTGCTCCTTAAATGTGTGGTTCCAGACCATCAGGTTGGGCTGCTCTCCTGGCTCTCCACATCATAAGGCTGTCCCATCCATCTCCCTGATGCTTCACCTCTAATTCTCCTTTTTCCTGACATGGCAATTATGATTTCCACAAGGAGCTAGTAGTAAAACTTTGGTGGAAGATCAGAGCTCTGCTAACTGACTATGCTCCAGCTTGAGTAATAGGGATAATGACATTGGGTTGGGTTTGGAGAGGCTTGTAATTATAACCATTTTATTTTGATGGCTTAGGTTAATAGCACGGACAACAGTGAAGTATCCTATAATCATCTGCTCTTGGGTTGTTGATTTTTTAATTCTCCTGATCTCTGGGTTGTCTCCTGAAGTACCACCTTCAGAAATAAAGCCAATGTATCTTGAATGCCTTCTTGCTAAAGAGAGGTCAAACAATCAATCAGCAGACAACAATAGTACCTTCCTATACAAAAGAGTTGACATGCATCATAGGCAATGGGGAGACAAATACCAAAGTAAAACTGGACCTAGCTTTATGAGATGCCATTCTATCAAAGGAACAACTGTTCCTCCTCTCACACAATGCCAGGTGTGATGGAGCTCCCCAAGGGCTCTGCTACTCCTAAAAAAGGAGTTGCCGAAATTGAAGGGTATGTGGGTACTTGCCTATTTTAAACAGGAAAACTCCTTGATAGCAGAGATAGGGCTGTGTTAAGTTTACATCTATTAATGCCTATTGTCATCAATAATTATGGGGGGATTTTATTTCATTTTTATTTCTTTAAGGGGAATATTTCTGGTTTCTTTACTCCCTGTTCTTAAAATGCATGGGCTTTATGGAATATTTTAAAGTCTCTAATAAGGGGAAGGGGTAGAATAGATGACCTCTGAGGTCCCTACAAGCTCTAAATCTTTTGGTTTTTACTACATTTCTCATCAGCTACACTTTTTTTATTCCTCCCCACTGAGAAAATCCATCAATTAGGTGTCACTGGAGGTGGAATGCTGGCCTTGGAGTCAGGAAAGCCTGAGTTCAAATCCTGCCTCAGACACTTACCAGCTATGTGAATCCAATCAAGTCACTTAATCTGTTTGCCTCAATTTTCTCATCTATAAAATGGGGTGATAATCCTAGCACCTCCCTGCCAGGGTTGTTTTAAGAATCAAGTGAGATAATAATTACAGAGTGCTTAGCACAGTTCCTGGCACACAGTGAACACTATATAAATGTTAAGCTATTATTACTATGGGGGGGGGGGAGGCGATGAGGATTAAATGAGATAACAGGTAAACTGCTTTATAAGCCTTGAAACACTATATAACAGCTAGCTACTATTCTTCTGTGATGCTAATCATTTCTTTTTTTTTTTTTTTGCTTTTTTTTGGAGGGGAGAAGGCAGGGTAATTGGGGTTAAATGACTTGCCCGAGGTCACACAGCTAGTTTTGTGTTAAGTGTCTGAGTCCGGATTTGAACTCAGGTCCTCCTGACTCCAGGGCTGGTGCTCTGTTCACTGCGCCACCTAGCCGCCACCCCCCCCTTTTTTTTAAAGACCGGGTTCCCCTCTCTTTTCCTGGAGGGAAGTACAAGAGCTATTCAAAGATCTAGTTACATTCAATTAGCACAATTTTTTTTTTGCCAGCTATTTTCTGACTTGGGCATATTGGCCCCTCCTTAGGTAACCTGCTGATTCCCCACTCCTGAGGACCAACCATACTAATGCTGAGCTTAGTGCAGATGCTTGCTCCACTTAGCCCACCCAGCTCAGACTTCAAGGGATCTGCCAGCCTCAGAGCCCCGCCCCCCCAAGCAGGGATTACAGATATGTGCCACCATCCCCGACTTTCATTTCACTTTCAATAGCCAGAGTCAGCACGACTTAGTGCAAGGGTTTCCAAAGGAAGACATTGACCTAACTGAGGGGAGTGTGATCCTCTTCTGAGGCTGCATCCTATCCTCTCCACAACTCATCAACACAACCAAGCTTTCCCTTAGTAAACAATACCCTCCAGCTTAAGCCCCTTCCCTCTGCTATGCAAGCTACCAACCCTGACCCTTTTGAGCTTGATGTCAGCTCCTCAGGGCAAGGATAATCTAACCTCACTCAGGCATCCACTTTGGCGATCTGGAAGCTTCATCCTCCCACCCTCAGCTGCCCCTTCAGGAGCAGGCTTCACTGTGTTCTGAGGTAGTTACTGGTAAAAAAAAAAAAAAAGGGCTCTGCCAATCCCATTTCCATTTTAGGTGGGACAGAGTAAATCACATAGGTGGGCTGCGATCTGCTTTGAAGATATTACTACAATAGCTTTCTTTTCCCTCACCAGATGCCCAGGCAGATGCATCTTCCCAAGAAGTCATTTATGTTTCAGTTCAAAACCTTTATAAATACTTCCACCACCTTCCAGTTATGGCATGACTTTCAATCAAGAATGTGCTGATAATCCATATTAACAAAAATATTTATTGCTGCTCTCTTTGTGGTGGCAAAAAACTAGAAATTAAGGGGATGTCCATCAATTGGGGAATGGCTAGACGAGTTGTGGGATATGAATGTAATGGAATACTATTGTGCTATAAGAAATGGGGAGGAGACGGTCTTCATATTCACCTGGAAAGGCTTATACAAACTGATGCTAAATGAGAAGAGCATAACCAGGAAAAATTTGTACACAATCACAGACACATCATATATATGTGATGACCAACTTTGATAAACTGGACTCTTCTCAGCAATGCACAGCTATAAGACAACTCTACAAGTCTCAGGATGGAAGGAGATATCTACATTCAGAGAAAGAT
>CM053581.1:95544973-95561126 GCA_028627135.1 Pseudochirops cupreus | reverse complement strand
CAGCTTTCCTGGGGGGAGGGATGTACATATAAAAATGCTCAAGTTTAATCGGTTTATCAACATTTTGTCACAAACAAAAACTCAATCCTTTTCATTATTCTTCTCCAGGGTACTCTCCATCCTTCTAGTCAGTCACTTAGGTTCACAAACTCAATTTCATCTTCAACTTCTCATTCTTACTTCATATATTCAAACAATTGCAAATCTTGTCTTTTTTATGGCAACAAGATCTCTCCCATCTATCCTTTCTTTCTACTCACACAACCAACACCTAACTCAGTCCCTCATCACATCTTACCTGGACTATTATGATCAAATGGTTCTCCCCTCTCCAAGCCATCATCATCCACATAGATGTCAAAGCAATTTGAAGGTCTGACTATGTCACTCCTATAATCAATAAACTCCAGTGCCCCCCGATCAATCCTAAAATAAAAGCATTTCATCTTGATCTCATTCTTTTCTAATGTATATTTTCATATAAATTTTATAATAATAATAATTAGTAGTAGTAGTAGTACAACATTGCATGAACATAATTTATAAATAAATGTACTCATATTCATGATGCAAGCTCAAAACTTTTTTTTTCTTATTTACTGATGGGGTCCCTAATTCAAGTGTAAGCCACTGGCATATAGGATACAAAACTCATCTTGGAGTAAGGAGACCTGGGTTTAAATTCTGCTAAAGATATGGGCAAGTCAACACATGAAAATGGTCAAGTTATATAATCTCATAGTATTTGCACTGCCTACCACACAAAGATGTAAGGAAAATGTTTTGCAGATGCTGCAAATGTAGTGCAGGCTTGGGGGCTGTTATCCCAACTTCTACTCAAAGTGGTAAGCTGAGTCCCCAGAGCTTGGCAGCTCTATCTCCCCTCAGGACTCTAGGGACACCATCAAAGACTGGCAGAGGCTGTCTCTCTAATGTTCATATTTCAGGGCAAGCTCGGTCATTTTATATTCACAGCATTTGATAGTAATTGTTTTCCTTTTGTTTTTGTTCCCTTTACACTGTAGTACTTGTGTGTGTCGTTTCCCTTGTTCCGATAAGTTCCCATCCCTTCTTATGTCTCCCAGGCTTCTCTTGATGCATCATATTCATTGCATCTTTCAGTAAAATAATATTTCATTGCATTCCTGTACCACAATCTGTTTAGCCATTCTCCAGTCAGCGGGTACTTAGTTCTTTGCTACAAAAAGTACTGCTTATAGATATTTTGGTGTATGTGGAAACCTTTGTATTTATCTTTGACCTCCTTCGGGTTTTTACCTAGCAATGGGATCTCTTGAACAAAGGGTATGGGCATTTTTCTCACTTCCTTAGCTTGATTCCAAATTGCTTTCCAGAATATTTGGCTCCAACAATATTGCATTATTGTGCCTGTCTTTTCCCCACCCAAATAAAGTCTCTCTTAAGAAAAAAAGGCAGTCTATTTCGTAGAGCAGATGGGTTGGAGATGGTTGCTATAGAAACAATTGAATGTAAATTTTATTTTTCACAACACCCTGCTAAGATATTGATCAGAAAAGAGGAAGGAACCAGGACTCAAAGAGAAAAAGACCAAAAAAAAAGCAGAGATTTAGCTAGCAGGAAAACTGACGATTAGAGAGAAATACTCTTGAAAAGACTTCAGAAATATTATTATATCAGAGGGCAATCACACCACTGTATAACTGTTTCTTCTTCCTGCTCTACCATGAGATAATAAAGGAGACACAGATGTCAAAGGGGGTAAGTGGACACTTTCTAGCTTGCCAGGAATGCTAGGAAGGTCAACGAAGTCTGTTCCTCTCATTAGCACTACTAGCCTAGGCAGAATGGATAAACTTTCAATCAACCAACAAGCATTTATTTATTAAACACCTACTAGGACCCAGGAACTAGAGTGAGCCTGGGAATACAAAAATAAAAAAGAAGTCTCTGCCCCATGGAGCTCGCATTCTTGAACGGTAGATGGAAAATAGAATAGAAAAATGGATGGAAAATAAATAACACTGTAATAGGGAGGGAGAAGGGGAACAATATGTGGGGCCTACTGTCAGGAAAGGTTTCATATAGAAGATGGTGCTTGAGCTCAGTTTTGAGGGAAATGAGAGAGTCTAATAAGTGGAGGCAAAGAGGGATTACATTACCGGTATGGGAGTGAACACTCACAGAGACTGCAGGTGAAATGTCATGTGGCTGACCCATAGGAAGAGGAGTAATGTTTAATAAGGCTGGAAACAAGTTGGGGCCACTTTGGGAAGAGATTTAAATACCAAGCTTAGAATAAATTTGATCTGAGAGACAGTGGGGAGCCACTGAAGTTTACTGAGAAGAAATGAGTTGGTTAAATCTGTTCTTTAGAAAGTCACTTTGGCAGTGTGAGGAGAATGGACTAAGGAAGAGAAAAATTGGAGAGAGTGAAATCAATGAGGATTCCCTTCAAATACTACAGGAGGGAAGTGATGAGGGTCTAAAATTGTAGTTGTGTGAGTAGAAGAACACAGACTCTCTAATAGCTATTTATGAATCTGTTGGGAGGCCAGTTGAGACAGTCTAACAAAAAAGGATTTGATTTTATTCTGTTTGTCCCAGAAAAACAGAATCAGGTAGAAATTGTCCAAAGAAACAAAAATTAGATTTGATTTAAGGAACAGTCTTCCTTATAATTGGGGCTATCCAAAAGTAGAATGGGGCTGTCTGAATGGGTAGTGGGTTCTCTCTCACTGGAAGTATTCAGTCAAGGGAAAGATAACTTGTGGGTTATATCATAGGAGGGACTCTTTCACAAGTATGAGTTAGATTAGATTGTCTCTGAGGTCCCTTCCGACTGAAATTTTAAAAATCTATGATTCTGAAAATGTTCTGGGAGCACTCACTGACCAAATAGTTAAATTTCTAGTTACACAATTTTTGAATCACACTGATTTTTGTTTTCATGCTTTATATAATGCCAACATTTTAACTTCAGGCCAACTCCTTCCAGTATAAATAGTATAACAAAATTAGCAACCTGTCTCAGTAGGGCAAAGGTAAAAAAGAGCGGATCTTCAATAGCATACGAGGCATTTGCTGCTGCCACTGTCCTTCATAAAATTGCAAAGTCAGCAGTTTTGCTTTAGCATCCTCTCCTCCCCACCTCCATTTTTTACAAGATCCTGCCACTTTCTGAAAGCCCTCCAATGTTCTGAATTGTCATGATGCCCCCTGATTGCCTGAAACCTTCCAGTGTGGTCCCTTATACTGACCTGCCCTCCTCCAGGATTATACTTACTTCCATCAAAGCTTTAATTCTTGAATACTTTACCTAGCTCTTAAACAAGATAACTTTCTAGTAAGATAATTCACAATAAGATGTAAATAATTGACAGATTTAAATCTCCTACATGAATTTGTATTGTAATAGAGTATCCAGCTAATCCAATTCAATTTCTAATTCCTGACCTACAAGGGAGAGATGAGGCAGGACCTACTCCCACCCACTCATCACTAACCCTAACCCTCCCTCATCTTGCCTTGCTACTCTAGGCTCCCCAAGGAAGAACAATGGAAGGTATATAAACACAGGGCTCCCCTTCTTCTTGAGCAGCTTCATTTGCAAGAGAAAGATGCTGTTGGTCGCACAGACTCTTTACAGAAAAAGATAGGCCAGCCCTAAGCAAAATTTGAAAGTAGACAAAGTTTCACGAAATTTTAGAACTGGAAGGGAGCTCAGCTGCCTTATGCTCTGATTCATTAACACCCTTATCCCCAAAATATTGTACTGGTACTAATAGCTCTCGATTACAGAGCACATTAAGGCATACAAAGTGCTTCACATACTTATCTTATTTGATCTCCCAACAGCCCTGTGAGACAGGTACTAATAGAATCCCCATTTTACAGATGAGGAAAGAGACTCTGAGATAGTAAGTGATTTTCTTTGTGTCCCACAGCTAGTAAGTAACTGAAGTGGGATTTGAATCCAAGTCTTCCTGACCCTGGGGTCCAAATATATTTACTGTAGACACCTTCTCATCTCACCTCTTTTGTAGAAAAAAATCTGTCTCCTATGCTGGTTCATTCCACTTATAGAAAACTCAAATTATTTGGAAATATGACAACCAGTCTAAATTTGTGTCTGAAATTTCTACCCACTATTCTTGGTTCTCAGGGCAAATAGAACAATTCTCTTCCCTCTTCTGCATGACAGCCTTTAAATTCTTAAAGATAACTCTCGTGTTCCCCCAAGTCCTCTCTTTTCTTGGTTCAATATCTCAATTTCCTTTGCTTTGTTTTCTATCTTCATAGAACACAGGCTCAAGGTTCTTGACTGTCCTTGACTTTCCTCCTTATTAATGTCCTTCCTAAACTATGATCCCCAGAACTAACTAAAGTACGCAGATGTGGTCTTACAGTAGCAGGAAACAGACAACCACCTTGTTCCTGGAAATTCCGATGCTTTTAATAAAGAACAAGATTGCACTAGCCTTTTGTGGCTGCCATATCATCCTATTGACTTATTTTATAGAGGACAACCTAAAACTCATCTGAGGCTAAGTGACTTGCCCAAAGCCACAGAGAGCTCTGGGCCTGCAGTCAGGAAGACTTGAATTCACATCTGGCCTCAGGGATTTGCTAACTGTGCTACTCTCCACAAATCTCTTATCATTTGCCTCAGTTCCCTCATCTGTAATATGATGATAATAATAGTACTTACCTCCCGGGATTGTCATCAGGGTAAAATGAGGTCATATTTGTAAAATACTTAGCACTTTATCAGTCACATGGCAGGTCCTATATAAATGTTGTTGCTGTTGTTTTTCTAATCCCTATTAAACGCAGGGCCTCTAATGGTACATCTGCTTCCCTCTACACTGGGCCATATTGCCTCTCATTACATTTGCCTCTGCTAAAATTCATCTTATTATATTTGGCCTAATGTTCTACCCTATTGAAATCTTTTCAAAATTTTGACTGTAATATATGCTAGTTCTCCCTTCTATCTTTAGCTGTAAATTTGCTGATCACAAATGTCATCTATGCTTTTATATGAGTCATTGATAAAAATGTCAAACAGAACTGGGTCAAGCATAGATCCCGGGGATTCTCCATTAGAGACCTCCTTCCAAGTTGACATCAGCGTTAATAATGATTCTTTGGATCCAACCAGTTAGTTAGTTATGAAGAGTCCAAGTAACCGTTCTTTGCCTAGCCCAAATAGCTCCTCCACAAAAAAATAGCAGGAGATAAACTTTATTAAATACTTTGTTAAAATGTAGATAAACTATACCTATATCCTCTGATCTATTAATTTTTTTTAAATGTCTTCTCGTTTTCTTTCTTCGTTCATTTGTTTTGGTCTCCTTTCTTCTGCCTGGTCCTTTCTAATTTCCATTAAATATATTAATAAATTTAGGAATGGCATTCTAGTAATTGGTATTTAAATATACATATTACAGAGAATTAATTAAAATATATGAGACCAAATGTTATTTCTCAATGGTAGTGAAAGTACCTCAACAATTTTCAAAAGAAAAATATAAATTATTAATAACTGTATAAAACACTCAAAATCACTAAGAATAAGAGAAATGCAAAAGAAAAAACACTTGGAGTTTTCACCTGACACACATCAAATTGCCAAAAATGATGAAAGATGGAAATAGTTAATACTGGAGGGGCTGTGAGAAGACATTAAGATACTATCAGTGGTACTAAGAGTTGATTCAACCATTGTGGAAAACAATCTTGAATTATGCAAGAAAATCTGCTGTTAAAACTATTCATACTCTTACCCAACAATTCCACTACCTGTCTGACGCTCCAAGGGGGCAAAGAAAGAAAGATTCCTACATAGGCCAAAATAGTCAGAACATAAGCTTTTATGGTGGGGGAAAAAACCTGAAAACAAAATGTGTGCCCTTCCACTGCAGAATGGCTAAACAAATGTGATGTATGAATGAAATGGAAAACCATTGTGCCATAAGAAAAAATTTAAAATATAAAAAATTCAAAAAAAAACCCGGGAAGATGTTAATTGATGCAAAGAAGTTTGTAGAACAAGAACAATGGAAACAATGACTACAATGGCATAAACAAAAACAACATGAAAAGCCAACAAAACTCAGATGCAGCACAGCGACCGCTCCAAGCCTCAGAGAAGGGATGACAAACCCCTTCATTGAGCAGTAGAATGGTGACTGTGCTGTCAGAGGGCCCGTATGTGAAAGGGTTTCATTTAAAGGCTTTTCTTTGTTGCAATGGAGTGTTCAGTGAGGTAGAAGAGAAAGAGGTGATGATGATATGAGGAAATAACTGTAAGACAAAAATCAAATAAAAAGCAAATGCTGTCACTATGAGACAGGAGAAAAGATCCAGGTTTGTTTTAATCCGATCATTTTTATGTAACTGGAAAAAAATCAATACATCTTCAAATATGGCAAAATATCACATTAGGGAAGGTGGAAATCCACTTAAAATCACAAAAGCTGACTTGACCAAAAGCTATGATAATAAGCGAACAATTCAGGCCCTTTTACGAACAAAAAGTAACACATAGAATCTGTAACTGTTGCCCCATTCACCACCACCAGCACCAATTGGGTACCTCTTTTAAGTAGTCTAACTTTAATTTTGTTGTGATGGTTATTATTCAATCTTGTCCAGCTCTTCATGACTCCATTTACAGTTTTTTTGGCAAAGATACTGGAGTGGTTTGTCATTTCCTTCCCCAGCTCATTTTACAAATGAGGAAACTGAGGCAAACAGGCTTAAGAGACTTGCCTGGGGTCATACAGCTACTAAGTGTCTCTGAGACCAGATTTGAACTCATGTGTCTTTTGATTCCAAGTCTAGTGCTCTATCCACTGAACCACCTAGCTATGCCAACTTATTTTAATATATAGATAATAGAATCACTATCTTGAATAAGTTTTAGAATGACTTTTAATTATGTCACATTATTATAACTAAAACAGCACTCCCTTTCCCCCACTAGAAAAGAACTGGCTTACCCAACCAAAAGCTGCTGTTTCTGTTGGGGGCAGGGAAGGCATTGCCTCCTTCCACGTCCATGTAAACCTTCAGAAGAATGGGTTTACACATGGCTGCTCACCACCAGCACCCCCTTTCCCGTAAGTAAAGGAAGGGGATTTGCTGACTTCTGGACTCCTTGATAGCATAATGAATGTGTCATTTGTTCCTGAGTTGAAATGCTTTTAAAGAATTTTATCCTACCAACTCAGTGTCACAATGACTTTTCCCCACACTATCACCCCCTCTAGTTTCATTTTTTTTCCAGTTGTCTTTTGAAAGGCAAAACATTGACTTCACTGACTTAAACACTCCCCCTCACGTGTGTATGTGTGTGTTTCTCTATCTCTGTCTCTGTCTCTCTGTCTCTGTCTATCTCTCTCTGTCTCTCTCTGCTTCTGTCTATCTCTCTGTCTCTGTCTCTCTCTCTCTCTGTCTCTCTCTCACACACACACACACACACACACACACACACACACACACACACACACACACAGAGCTGCTCAGTCTGGTGACAATTAACTCAAAGGGGTCAAGACTCTCCCCTTGGTTCTGTCACCCCGGGCTCTTTAGACTTTGGTGAAATTACTTAACCTTTCTGTGCTTCGATTCCTCCATCTGTAAATTGGACTTACTAACAGAGTTTTGGTAGCTTTCCTCACTTGGTGGCCCTTTGGAGGATTATTTTCTCCTTGTGAAGAACAGTTACAAAGAACTATTAGTTGTGAAAGCCATAGCTGTAAACTTCAGTACCAACTTTATACATGTAGCTAATTAAAGAAAAGAGAGGTAAAAATTGGTGCCAACTCACATCTTGGAATAAGCAGGACAGATCTCCAACAGGGAAAATTAGTCTTAAGCACTCCCAGCCTCCTTTTCCTTGACTCTTCCCTCTTTCCCTGGTGCCCCCTCACCTCATTGCTCTCCCTTCTCTCAGAATCTGTTTTCTGGAAAATATCTTATAGCAGTCATTTACACCTTACTATGAGTTAAGTCACTGAGTTGCCTTTCCCAGGGGAAGGGAATTCTAAGATTTAACTCAACTTAACTCAGGTCCTTTGTACTCTGGTAAAGGATTGCCAACAACAATTATCAGGTGGAGAGAGTATTTGGAGAGAAGGTGATAGATCTCCCTAGTGATTTGAAATTAGACCATGGGGGTAATTGCCTATTCTGCCACACATAAAATCTGTGCACACACACATTTATGTGAATGTTGGGCAGCTAGGTGGCTCAGTGGATAGAGCACTGGGCTTGGAGTCAGGAAAACTCCTCTTCTTGAGTTCAAATCCAGCCCCAGTCACTTACTACCTGGATGACCCAGGTCAAGTCACTTTACCCTGTTTTCCTCAGTTCCTCATCTATAAAAGGGGATGGAAAAGAAAATGGCAAACCAGTCCCACCAAGAAAACCCCAAATGGATTCATGAAGAGTTGGACCCAATTGAAAAGCTTAACAATGACAGTGTTTTTCCAAAGAAGTGTATGGTCTTACTCTAGCACCCTTGCTAAAACTGCTCTTACTCTAGCACCCTTGCTAAAACTATCTCCCACTCCAGACTTTTCTTCCCTTCTCTCTTGCTCCCTCCTTTTCCCCATCCCAGTATAATTTCTACCTGTCTTTCATGTGCCTGCTGATGTTCTATCTAAGCTCACAATAATGTCTTCTTCTTCTGGACTCAGAATCACAGAATGATGGCATTGAATGTCACTTGGGAGGCCATCTAATCATATCCACAACAGAACTATCCATCAGTACTTCACTATCTTCATTAATTCTCTGGCATTTGCCACTAACTGCCTATTCTTTCTAGTTCCCAATCTATGATACTATCATCCTATTTTTGTTATTTTTTTATGAATAAGAGCTTTGTCTATCCAATCAGATTATGTCTCTTCAAAGGAGGAGGATTACATCTTACATAGAATCATAAAGTTAGGGAACTTGGTGGGCATCTAAGTCAGATCCCTCATTCTATGATGGGGAACAGAGAGAAGGCAAGTAATTTACCCAAAGTCACACAGAACTAGAACATGAATCAAGCATTTCTGATCCCAAATCCAAAACTCTTTCCATTGTCAAACTCTTCTGAGTCTTCTCTCTTCCACATGCCATACAAATAGAAGGAAATAACCAAATAATGGTTTATCGATTGATGGAATTACAGAATGTTGAACTAGAAAGAGCCTTTGAAATCAACTATTTAACCCTCCACAAATTACAAATAGGACATTCCAGGCCAAGAGAGATTATATGATTTTAGCAAAGTCACCCCACTGGCAGGACTGGTGCTAGAACCCAGGTCCCCTGTTTTCCAGCCCAGCCTACTACTCTACAGCTGTCTCTTTAGATAGGTATCTTTGTTCTAGAGAAGCAGAAAAGCCACACCTCAAGGTCAAGGGCAAAACCGTATCTCTGGGTGAAGTTTGCAGTTGGTACTCACTATATTCCATTTCTGATTCTAAGCATATGTAGGGAATGTTGTGGCAGAAATGACCCAACAACAACCTCTCCCTTCTTTATGTTGTCTCTAGCCACCCAAGTGGAGATGGCAAGTAGATTCTAATAGTACCAAAGGCAACTTCCTGGAAGCAGAATTCATTCAGTTTTTCCAGCAAAGAAAAAACAGAAACAAAAACAAAGAAAAAAATCCATACCGTCTTTTCTGGTGGTCTTCATTCCCTGTGCCCTGGACATGGCCTTAGGTCACCCACCCCAAACAAATGAAGCTCTGCTGATCCAAATCCTTGGGTTCCTCAAAATCTCTCTAATTTTTTCATTTCTTCAGATGAAAAAATGACAGAGAGAGAGAGATATCAGGACTGAGCTGTGGAGGGAAGGAAATAAGAAACAAGACAGAAACCCAGATGACATTCATCTCAACCACCTTAAAACAATGGTGTAAGATGGAGCCAGCGGTCTTGCCAGGATCATATATCTATTTGGCATCTCTTCTCCTCTAGTCAATAAAATATTTCAGTAAATAAAAGAGTGAAGAATCAGAAAGCTTCCATGAATAATGGAAGAGGACATTCTTGCACGAACCCCACCAGATGATGTCAACTATCATTTCGTTCATGAAACAGCTATACGGCACAATGGATAGAGAACAGGATGGAGAATCCAGCAGGTCTGAGTTCAAATATGGCTTCAGAAACTGACTAGTGGGGGGACACTGGGGAAGTCATTTAATCTCTATCTCCCTCAGTTTCTTCATGTGTGAAATGGGCACCATAATAGCTCCAATCTGCCAGGATTGTTGTGAGAATCAAATGAGATAATATTTGTAAAAATCGTTTACAAACTTTAAAGTGCTATGCAAATGCTGGCTATTTTTTTTTAATTTCCAGTTTTAGGAAGTTAGAGCAAAAGGAGACCTTAGAGTTCATCTAATCCAAATCTCTCTTTACAGATAAGGAAACTGAGGCTAAAAGATGGAATAGAATGGTCAAAGTCACATGCCTTTTTATTTGCCTTGAGCAGACTTGAACCCAGCTCTCCTGACTACTCCTCTCACCACCACCAGCCCTGATTAGTCCCCTTTCCACCATGCCTTGTCACCATTCCTCCCTCTCACAGAAAACAAGCAGAAACATAAAAACATACAAGAAAAAAAATCTGGTTGAGAGAAACTTTTGTGTGGGTTTGTATGTGTGAGACAGACAGAAACAGAGAGGTAGAAAGAGATGAGGAGACAGGCACTTCTAGGAGAGCTTAGTGATAACAGAATATCCTTGCTAATATTCAAAAGCAATCTTTTAAGGTTATTAATTCAGTCGTCAAGACAACGCAAGCATGAAATCAGGAGAAGTAATCCCAAAGCAATCCAGGTAGAACAGCCAAAGGACATGGGGGATATGGGAGGTGATGTCGTCCCCCTCAGGTTGCCTAAAGAAGGTAGGACAGGACAGAGACACATGCTGTGATAACAAAAATATGGCTTTCCCAGTATCACGGAAGTCTTACAAAGCCAAAGTATTAAACTTAGCCTGCTGCAGGCCAGAGTGATCTGAAGGACTAATTCCATTCATATGTCCCTTGATAACTGGGTTGGGGGAAGCAATCCAAAGGCAAACTAGGCTTCATTTTAATAGGGCTGAGGTTTGTGTGCATGTCTAATCATGGGATCAGCAAATTACATGCCTGGTGCATGGACGATATGACCTTAGTGGGATTTTGTAATAATTGAGTGCATTTGGGAGGAATGCTAAGTACTGAAAATAGACAAAATGGAAGGCCAAGCTAAGAAATTTTTGCTCGGGGTGGATCTGTAGCAGCAATGACTGACATTTACCGATCACCTTCTGAGGCTGGAGCACCATCCTTGGCACTAAGAAATAATCAGCTTCCCTAAACTATTACTCAAACAGTATCCTCTTCAAACAATTTTTTTTTTCACAAATGGGAAGGCTCTCAGATGAAGGTCTTAGTAACTATTTGGGGGCAGAAAAAGAATAAAACCCTTTCTCCCTGAAGGCTCAGGCATGGAATCATTGAAGGAAAAGGATAGTCTAGCCCTTTAAAATTTAAAGAAATAGGATTCTCCTCTCCCCCTGCACCAAAAAAGTGAGTAAATTGTTTCTGGCCTCCTGTTCGGAGTTCCTAGTACTAGGTGTATGCCCCAAAGAAGGTAAACAGAGAAAGAAAAGTCACATATTAAACCAAAATAGCCATAATTATACTTTTTGTAGAGCAAAGAACTAAGAGAGAAAATTCATACTCATTAAGTGGGGAATGGCTAAATAAATCAGAAAATCACAAGATTTTCAAGTTGAGAGGGCTTTCACGGCACTTAAAGTGCAGAGGGAGTGTGTGATCCAGCGGCTAAAGTGCTGAACTTGACATCAGAAAGACCACTGTTCAAATCCCACCTTTGATGCTCACTGATCATATGTCCTTAAGCAAATCATTTACCTCCTAGAGCCTCAGTTTCCTCATCCATAAAATGGGGCTAAGAATACCTATAATATCTATTCCACAGGGTTTTCATGATGTTTAAATTAAATAATGCAGGTAATGAATTTTGCAGACTTTGAAGCACTGTATAAAAGCCAGTTGTTATCTTTACCAAGAGCCTCTGGGGACGTAGCCTTTGCTATCCAGGAGTTCTTGGTTTAGCTGAAGAGCTATGACCTATACCAGGGCTGGGGAAACCTGTAACCTTGAGGCTGCATGTGACTCTCTAGATCTACGAGAATGGCTCTTTGGATGAATCCAAAGGGCCACTCTTGAAGACCTAGAGCAGTGGTTCTCAACCTGTGGGTCGCGACCTCTTTGGGGGTCACCTGAGACCATCAGAAAACACATAGAAAACACCAAGAAACTGTGCCTCTATCCGTCTCCAGGGGGGTCTGCCCACATGCAGATACACCCACATACGAGTATTAAAGGGTCACGGCATTAGGAAGGTTGAGAACCACTGACCTAGAGGGTCACATACCACTCCTGACCTATACCAATGAATGTTTAAGTAGTTCTGGGGCAATCTGTGATAGGTCCTAGAGAATTGGTGTTCAGAGAAATAGAATTGTTTGACTCATGGTCTACTGGTTCCCTTCTGAGGACATGTGAGAACTCTCCAGGGGCTGATTGTCAGTAACCACCTAGCATTGCTGGTCAGACTTGAATCCAAGTTTCTTAATCACTGCTCCCACCACTATTATTCCTGGTTAGTGACCTTTCAATGGGGCAGTTAGGTTGCACGACAGATAGAGAACTGGACCTGGAGTCAGGAAGACCTGAGTTCAGATCTGACCTAGATACTTACTAGCTGTGTGACCTTGGGCAAGTCACTTAAGCCTGTTTGCCTCAGTTTCCTCATCTTTAAAGTGAGCTGGAGAAGGAAATGCAAAATACCCCGGTATCTTTGAGAAGAAAACTTCAAAAAGGGTCATGGAGAATAATCAGACATGATTGAACAACAACAAAGTATCCTTTCTACCACCCCTCTCTTACAGAAAACAACAATACACATAAGAAAGAAAAATCTGGTAGAGAGAAACTTTTGTGTGTATGTGAGAGTCAGGCAGAGGCAGCAGGTCATTGAAGGAGAAGGGAAGAACCATTTATATGGCACCTACTACCTGAAAGGCATGATGCTAAGTGCTTTAAAAATACCAAATTTGATCCTACAACCAGCCTGGGATGTAGGGTGCTACTGTTATCATCATTTTACAGTCAAGGAAACTGAGGTGAATGGAGGTTAAGTGACTTGCCCAAGGTCACCCAGTTAGTATCTGAGATCAAATTTGAACTCAGGTCTTCCCAACTCACAGCTCAACACTCTATCCTTTACACTACCTATCTGCCTATTGAAATGAGATTCATGAAAACAGGTAAAGCTTTGTCATCTGAGCCCTTCACCCTGTTCCCTGGAACTCCTTCCTCCCATCATCCTCAGCCTCATTCTTACCCCGTTAATGTTTTCAGTTCCTTTTCATTCCACAAAAATACAAACGATTAATAACATTTTGAAACATTATCCCTCCTAATAGTATTTCTACTGTTAGAAAAATCAATAAGTATTTATTGAGGTCTAATACATGAGAGTTAACCCAATAGGCTACATGACAGTCTAAGAGTGCAGGATCACTGTTCAGTGTCAGAGCCTTCCCGGGCCCTTGAGATCATCCCAAGAGTGGCCACCACCTCTGGCCCTAATGTGTAAGGAAGTCAACACCTGCCCTTCAGGACTGTCCCTGGCCTGACCTTCAGTTCGAAATTACTGCTCCATACCTTGTCTGTGAAGACTTTCTTTTGATCCCTTGAAAGGTCTAGCAAGCACCTGGGTCCTGGCTTAACCTTTGATCTCCCTGGAAGGATGCCTTTCATGGAAGTTAAGTTATAGTCAGAGGCTAAACAGGAACATATATACTCAAAAAAGATAAAAAATGATGAAAGTTAGAAAAGTAAGGCCTGGGGGAGGGGGGAAAGCAGCCAACAGTATGAAATGATCCCAAATCCCTTTCCCTGTTTGATTTATTTATTCATCAATTTGTTTACTAATTTATTGCCTTTAGTCCATAACCTGGAACCCTGCGTGATTGAAAGGACTCTACCACCTAAACTATGATCTAAGGTTTACTTTCTCATTAAGCCTAGATGGGCAATTCAATTAATAATTGCCATGAGAAGAGAACAAAGTGATAATTAATAGTTATTATTTAGTGCTATTGCTGTATATTAAACTCCTAATTATGAAAGAACAGAGGCACACCCAGAAGGGACTGTGAGTTCTAAGAAAAGAGCAAGGCCATGCGCCCTCCCTTTACTAGGGAATCTCTGAGTTCTCTTTCCTTTGTCTAGTATTCCTCGCTACTAGGAAGAAATGGTTTCCAATTCTTTTCAAATGCCAAATGGAATGGAGAAAGAGAGGAATGATGAGAGGGTACTCTTGTACGACACCAGATAACTACAGAATACTGTCTGTGTACCCACCTACACCTTTAAAGGCCTAGGATAACCTTCTATGGTTCTCTGGCTTCCGTTCAGGCTTTCAGAAAACAAATAATCCCTGGTGTAAGTGGAGAGACACTTCTGGGGCTTTGACCCCAGGAAGATTTTTTTAATAGTTTTATTATTTCCTTTTGTTTTTATGCCAGTCATTTCTTCTTAACGTTCCAATCCATCCCACTCCAACCAATACTGAGCCATTCCTTCTAATCAAAGCCATTTAAATGAGCCAAACAATATGGCAACCTCATTGAACAGTACATGTTGTATTCTTGTTTATTCATCTGCTACCCCCTACCTCACTACTGATGGGAGAGAGATGTGATCCCTGACCAACTCTGCAGGACAGAGATTGCTCATTACAAATAATCCGGACTTAACTGCCATGATTTTAAAGTTATTGTTCATAATATAGTCAGTATGCCTTCCACTTTCAGATTACCTTCCATCTACTCTGTATATAGGCAGCTAGGTGGCACAATGCATACAGTACCAGGCTTGGAGTCAAGAAGACCTGTCTCCCTGAGTTCAAACCCAATCTCAGACACTTACTAGCTATGCAACGCCAAGCAAGTCACTAAACCCTGTTTCCCTCAGTTTCCTCATCTGTAAAAGGAGTGGAAGAAGGAAATAGCAAATCATTCCAGTATTTTTTCCAAGAAAACCTTAAATGGGATCATGAAGAATCAGACATAACCAAATGACAAAAGCTCTGTATGTATCACATATTGTGTCTCCCATTAGAATGTGAATTCCCTGAGGTCAAGGATAGTTCTTTGCTTTTCTCAGTATCCCCAGACCTTAACAAAGTTCCCGACACATAGGAAGAGTTTAATAAACATTTGTTGTTAGACAATACTATGTTCTTAGGTTTACTTTCTTCACTTTGCATCACTTCACACAAATCCTCCCATGTTTCTCTGAATTTCTCTTATTCTCCAGTTCTTTTGCTGCAACAATAATATATTACATTCATATACTACAATTTGTGCAGCCCTCACCCAATCAATAGTCACCTATTTTGTAGTGCTACTATAAATATTTTGGTACATATGGCACTTTTTTTCAGTCTTTGATTTCCCCCAGGTTACATGAAAGAAGGAGATTTTGGAAGAAATTGATGGCACTGCCCTAGGAGGCACATCTTCTACTTTTCGCAGCAATGAAAATTTGTGGTTCAATTCCTACATCCAGGAACAAGATCTCTGTCTCCCTTCTTCCCCAGATGGAGTCCTTCAAAAGCGTAGATATTTTGTAGTGGCCACAGGATGAGTGATATCCCCCTGAGGACCTCACTCCAAGTGAGTCCACTATCTTGCCCCAAGCACAAAATCTGCTAATCTGGGCTTTCAGACCTTGGTGCTGTGATTCGTGGGGAACCAACAAATTGTACTGGTAACAACACACAGTAAGAACCCCAAGCTTAGACACCCATTCTAATTTATATGAATTTTCAATCACATTAAACACAATCATATGCATTCCTCAATGTCAAGGACACGTAGAAAGAACTCCAGGTGACACTCCAGAAGATTAAGATTTAAATCCTAGGTGTGTGTTATGGGAATCTGAAGATCTTCCCTGCCCCTAGGTCCTTTGCTAAAGTGGCTACGTGACTCTGAGGTCCCTTGGATATTTGAAAGTATACTCTGTTCCCTAATAGGCTGAATGTGATCATGTGGAGCCTGTGGCGCCA
>CM053581.1:95454563-95544473 GCA_028627135.1 Pseudochirops cupreus | reverse complement strand
TTCCCCCTGAACTAGGTAAATGGTATGTTTGATTAAAGTAAGATTGTTAACCCATTTTGAGTTGCTTTCCTTTAGAAAAGCAGATATAAGAACCTGTGCTAGCAGCCGCCCTGGGTGTGTTGGGGTGCTTGCTGATACAGTGTGTGAATTCTTATGCCATATGAACTTAAGTGTGCCTCAATTTCCTCATCTGTAAAATAGAGATGGTAGTAATAATAATATTAAAATACTGACATACACATAGTGCTTTAAGTATTACAAAGTCCTTTACATAAATTATTTCATTGTTTCACTTGACATCTGCCCTACCTTTTCCCCATGATTTTTGTGAGGATCAAATGAGAAAACACACTGAGAACATTTGTGAAAGTATTTTATAAAGTATTATGCAAATATGTGGAAATATTATTATATTCCCCTTTTATTATGCTATAAAACTATAATAATTGTGTTGAAATCCCTCTTAGTTCTACTGCCTTCCCCCGTAAGTTATTTATTTTATTCTGTGTATGGCTTGTTTGTATATATTTGTTTGCATGCATCTCCCCCATTAGATTCTAAGCTCCTTGATGGCAGGGACTGTCTTCTGCCCCTTTTTCTACCCCCAGTACATTTAGATCCCTTCACAATCTGGCTCCTAGGTGCTCTTCTAGGCTTATTGCACATTACTCCTCTTTTCACATTCTTGAATCCAACTAAACAGGCTTCCACACAACAGCCCATAGCCCTCTTCCTTACCTGGAATACTCTCCCTCTTCTCCACCACTTCTCACAACTCCCAACTTTCTTCGATGTCCCACCCAAGCACATTTACTTTCTCCTTCAGTTGGCAGGGGCTTCCCCACAATAATCAGGTATATTTTGCTATGTATATATCATTTATTTACTTATGTGTAAACATAAATATGTGCTTATATATATATGCATATATATGCTATGTATATATCATTTATTTACTTATGTGTAAACATAAACATAAACATACATTCTCCAGCAGGAGAATGTAATTTCCTTAAAGGCAGGAACTACCTTTTTCATATTTGTATCCTCAGTACTTAACATGGTCCCTGTCACATAGTAAGTTGTTCAGAAATGCTTGATAAAATCGTCTAGGTCCTGACCTCTCCTCTGTACCTCTCCCCAGCACATCTCTGCCAGCACCTCAAGCCCAAAATGTTCACAATCCCTGAAAACAAGAGCTGTCTTTTCTACTTGTATCCTCAGGGCTTTGCATCCATGCTTTTTTCATTCATTTGTTCATTCAACTGAGCTTATTATCTTTCCCCCTAAATCCTCTTCTCCTTTTGATTTCATTATCTCTTTCAATGTATCTGTTCTCAAGGTTCAAAACCTAGAGGATTATCTATACTTTCATTTACACTTTTTTCTTAGTCATAGAATGCCCTTCTCTCCCTAATTCTTCATTCTTCACCCATCAGCTGTTGTATTAAGAGTTGGCTAGATCTTACAGTCTTAGAGTCACAAAGATCTGAGTTTGAATCCTGTCTCAGAGAGTTACTAGCTATGTGACTTCGGAGGAGTCTTTAACCTTTGTCTACCTTGGGTTCCTCATCTGTAAAACAGGGATAATAATAGTACCTATTTCATAGGATTACTGGGAGGCTCAAATGAGTTAACATGAGTTTAGCAGGGCCTGGAACATAGTAGATTACTTAATAAATGTTTACTTTAATAAATGTTTATCGATTGATTCAGGTAAAGTGCTTTGCAAACCTTAAAGCTCTATATAAATACTAGCTTTATCCCATTACTGGACCATAAGCTCTATGTGGACAGGGATCTCGAGTTATCTAAACTTTGTATCCTACCCTCCTTCCAACCACCAGCATATATACGTACACGCACGTATGTATATATGTGTGTTACTTATTATATATTACATTTAATATATTATAATATAATTAACATATATTTAAGTCAAGACTTACTTTATCATTTCATCAATGTAGGGAATTAATTTCTCATGCAGAAATTCTCTCCACTGATATAAATCAGATCCTCATCTGTAATCTTAAAGAGCATCAAAGATACTGAAGAATTAAGTGACTTGCCCAAGGTCATATGCATACATGTCAGCATGTATCAAGGTAGGATTCACACCCACGTTTTTCCTGACTCCAAGGCCAACTCCTACCCCAAGCTAAAGTGTTTAATAGAGTTTTGATGAATTTAACAAGATAATAAAAAGAAACACTGGAGAAGGGGATGGCAGAGAAAAGACAGGGACTCCACTGAGATCTCCCAAATTCCCTCCAAAGAAACCCTGGAGAAGAGGTCGTATTGATAGTCACACACTTTCAGAGGTTTGTTTTCTCAACAAATCAGTTTCTTCCCCCAGATGAAGTCTCCAGTCGGCAGTATTTGGAGACTTGTACTGTCTATATTCATGGGTATACTGGATGTTTTTAATAACCAGTAAGAGCAGCCCTGCATGAATAAAGTATCTTCGTAAGATCCTAGAGCACTTTAAAAATTTAATACTACAAGTTGTGAGTATGTTAGGAACAATCTGAAAATAGCTTTAAAAGCAAACATATCGAGGTTTTAAAAGTACACAGAGTCTAGAGTGAAGGGCCTGGACTGAAGGGGAAGGGGAGAGAATTGCTGCTACTGGCCTGTTTTATTAAACAACGCAAACTAGAAGGTGAAACAAAAAAGAATGGGGAAGAGAATAAATATGTCCCTGATTTGTTTTAAGCTTAGAAAGTGCTCAAGGCACTTGAGGGGTTTTTGAAGGAGAACAGCAACTCTAGAACCTTAGATTTGAGTTTTATGCTTTAAGATCAACCCCTTTAAGAAAATTTCAGATTCCTACCCCCCAATGAAAGGCAGTGGGTCTACAAGGCATGTGGAACAAGAGTGACACACAGTGGCTGGGCTGGAGAATTACAATGACTTGACCCTGGGTTGGCTGCCTAGGCTCTCTCCTGTAGAAGACCTGTGAAATGGGAAGCATTTCCTCTATGGTGTTTCCACGCTATTCACCTAGTAAACATCTTTACTTTGGGTTTCTAATGTGGATTTCCAAGCATGGGCCTGTTCACTTTTCCTTTTTTGATCCAAACCCCCAATTCAACAGAAAGAGCTGCCAAAGCCACTTTTACATCCTCTGTGTTGTAAAAGATTCTCTTCCTGCCAGAGTAGTTCATTGGTTTTTAGTGTCTGCACTCATAAGCAGGAATCAAAAGCCTCTTCACTGCAGACCCAGGAAGAGAGCATTTCCCAGGATCTAACTTCTCTCACAATTTCAGATCCAGTTAATAGGAGTACCACATGCACATCTAGAAAGGAAAATCTCCCTCTCTATGGAACATGTTGCAAATTCCAGGTCTAACTAATCATTCTGGTCATCCATTTTCATTTTCCATACATCCACATATTAGTGGATAAGCACATTGAACCCTAGATGCATTAGATTGTTATGTTTTTCCCTCCCAACTATATATTCCAGGCAATAGGACAAAATTCACATTATTTGATCCCATGCTAAGAACTGGGAGAGACCAAAAGGCTTACTTGTCTAAGTGTTTTCCAGAATGTGGATGCTCGGTTAGCTCTCCAGCCAGCTTTGTCATGATAAAGTTATAATTTTCCAGATGTTGAATGGGAGTTTGTTTTTTTTTTCCTTTATCCCTTTGAAAGCAGGAACCAGAAGGACTGTCAGAGAGTCCTAAATGGAGTAGCCCTGATAATACCTGGCCCCAAGCGATCCTTTGATTGTTTTTACTGTTCTTTCCTCTTCTGTCTTTGTTTTTTTACTTTTCCTGACTCTTCTTCACTTCTTCTCTACACTGAGAAATTAATCACATGAACAAACAAGATGAAGAGGCCAGTTACTAAAACCATGTCTTATTCAAGTAATTTTCCCTGTTTCATTTCTCTTTTTTAAATTATAGAAGACTTTTGGGGGTTTGGAAGAGGAAAGGAGAAGCACACCAGAGGAGAGGGCCTTTGCTGACAAACTGCTGAAATGCTGAAATCATAAGTAAGTGATGAAAAACTTTTTCCAACACCAAAGGCAAGGGAGGTCAGAGGATGAAGGAGGTGGCGGGGACAGCCTAGGATGGGAAAGAGGAGACTAGTCGACATCACTTTTTTTTCTTCTGTGAATGCTAAACCTTTGGAGTTTTGTGTTGGTTTTTCGAATCATTTCCCCTCTTTCTTCTCCTTGATGGCCACATAATCTGCACTCTAGGGAAGCCAGACACCAGACAAGTCAGCTATTCTGAAAATGTACAAACAAAAAAGCCCTCTTGGCAGTGAGAACCACATGAAAGTTCTCCGAATAGCTCCTCCTCACACTCAGACATGTTTTTCCAAGTGAGTAAGGCTGGTATGAGGAGAGAGGAGAATTGGGTAAATGTGTCCAGTTAGAATTCATTAAAGGAACTAGAGCAACAAGACTGGAAGAGTTCAGTGAATAACCCTGACCAATGACAGCTCTACTAATGGTTCCCAGCTATTCGAGGGCACATGAATGATACCCATTAAGTGCACGTGTAAGACGTGGTGTGAGTCCTCTGTGTGCATCCAATGAAGACTAAACCCTTAATTTATTTCACATGCAGTACACTCCTCTGCCTGGTATTTCTAGCTTTAGCAAAGTTATGCCTTAAAAGGTTATATCAAACAGCCCCACTTGCTTTGTAGGACAAGAGTGGAAACAGTTGACTTCCTACATTTACAATAAGCATGTGTTGGAGCCACTTTTCTTAAAGAGGTTGGTATAGAAATTATATGGTTATATTAGGTTATTTGGTCATATTGGGAGCACCCTGAAGTCAGTTAGAACTCACTTTGAAGCAACTCCTAATTTAGGCATTATGAAAAATACCAAAAAAAAAAAAAAGGATACAGTATGTAGTCCTTGCCCTCAATGGAACCCAGCTTTTGCCCAACCTTGGGATATTTGGTGGGTTAATGTATGTGTGAAAGGAGCTGTGATTCAAATGGCGGAGAGAATATTGAATGTGATGCTGCACACCTATATAAGGCATTTATTCACTTGTTTCCAAAGCTCTGGGGAGAGCCCTCTGGATGAAGGACACTCTAGGTAGGAGAAAAAGGACTTTGGAATGGTAGATATGCCAGCCCCATCATATATCTGGACATGCTTGAAATTCTAGAGATTATTATTCTTTGATAATATGGCCATTCTCAGGGCAGGTAGGTGACACAGTGAATAGAGCACTGGCCCTGGAGTTAGGAGGACCCAAGTTCAAATTTGGCCTCAAACACTTAATACTTATTAGCTGTGTGACCTTGGGCAAGTCACTTAACCCCAATTGCCCTGCCTTCCTCCCTCCAAAAAAGACAAAAAAACAAATATGGCCATTCTGAGAAGCCTGCCTATCATGTTTTCATTTGAGAGTGGCCACTATTTGTTCATTCTAAAAATCTAAGGAGTAAATATGTTAGAGCCAGAGAGGGGACAGCAACTATGTCTACAGAGTTTTCTTTGTACAATACTTGAGCAGAGTCCCATAACCAATTAGGAGTTAAGGTAGATGATGATCATTACAAAAGTCTCACTCCTTCCTCTTTCCTAGAGAAAGTGCAAACTAAAGCAAAATATTTAGAAAATGGTAGCCACTTACCATGCGTCAGGCTGAGGGCCCTTTAATGCAATAAGTTCTGGGGAAAAATGTGATTCATCTTCCCTGAACATCAGAAGGGCTTCTGCCAAATTCAAAAATCAGTCCTGGAACTCTTCAGGCTAAGGATAGGCTTAATGTGGAAAGAACAAAGAAATGATGCAACTATATTAATCTATCAGTTGGTCTGTTGCTGTCCTTTGTTCTTGAAGAGGACCAAAATGACTTCACTAGGCTAGAGTCAAGTTTCAGTGCGTCCGACTGTGGCTGTCGGGCACAAATAGTCTGTGTGAGCACTTGGGGTGGAATTGCTAAATTTGCACATCCTGCATTTCCTTTGAGTTGTTTTAATTTTACTTTGTTCACATAGCACAGCATCTTCTATGATGTGGGCATGCCATGCTGGGCAGTCCTGTGCCAGTGTCTCCTGTGTCACACAATCAATTCCAAAGTTCTTAAGAGAGATCTTGAGACTGTCCTTGTATCACTTCTTCTGACCACCAAGTGAATACTTGCCCTGTGTGAGTTCTCTATAAA
The DNA here is from genome assembly GCA_028627135.1 of Pseudochirops cupreus. Taxonomy (NCBI): domain Eukaryota; kingdom Metazoa; phylum Chordata; class Mammalia; order Diprotodontia; family Pseudocheiridae; genus Pseudochirops; species Pseudochirops cupreus. Next base: position 95,538,321 of record CM053581.1, on the reverse strand, counting down.
ATAGTTTTTTTGGCAAGTGTACATTTTGCATTCTAAGAACATGGGCAGCCCATTAGAGCTGCGTTCTCTGAAGCAGAGTTTGAATATTTGGCAACTTAGTTCGAGTAAGGACCTCAGTATCTGGTACCTTATCCTGACAACTGATCTTCAGAATCTTCCTGAGACAATTCAGATGGAAGCGATTGAGTTGCCTGGCATGTAGACCTTCTGTTTGGCAGTCAAATACCTCTTCTCTCCCATACTTTCCTTTGGAACCTCCCAAACACTGAGCTAGTTCTGGCGGTGGGTGTGTCAACCTCATCATCAATGTGCCCATCCCTGGAAAGTATGCTACCAAGGAAAGTGAACCTATCCACAGCATTCAAAACTTCTCCATTTGCTGTAACCAATGGTACCACCTATGGATGGTGTCGTGGTGGCTGATGGAGCACCTGGGTTTTCTTGGTATTAATTGTTAAGCCAAAATGAGCACAAACAGCAGAGAATTAACCTATGGGTAAGCAGCTGCTTATTTAATAAACACCAACAGCATGTGGAATACTGAGCGAGGTGCCGGGGAGATAGAAAGTTTAGATAGACATTCTCCCTGCCTTTATCCCCTCCAGTAGAGGGATAGGACCCCAAACTATATGACTACACACAAAACACAATAATAAATGATAAATGAATTAGTGTTGAAAAACAAAAGTATGAAAAGTTTGAGGAAGAAAGTCTTTGCTAACAAGTCGAATCATGTTCCCTGAATCTAGAGCCAAAGTGTTCTTCCCACCATCTGCCTCTCAATGACCTTTTGACTTTCAACTAACTATCTTATTACCGGTCAATTTAATTCAAGAAACATTTAGGTGCCTTTTGTGTACTCTGCCAGTACTCAACTAAATACAAAATTTAGATAAGATATTGTCCTTGTCTGGTCCTATGGACCTGATATGGGCAGCCAGGCTGCACAGTGGATAGAGCACCAGGCCAGGAGTCAGGAATATTCATCTTCCTGGGTTCAAATCTTATCTCAGACACTTACTAGCTGTGTGACCCTGGGCAAGTCACTTAACCCCATTTGTCTCAGTCTCATCTGTAAAATGAGCTGGAGAAGGAAACGGCAAACCCCTCTGGTATCTTTGCCAAGAAAACCCCAAATGGGGTCACAGAGAGTCAGACACAGCTGAAACAACAAAATGGACTTGATAGCTTAGTAGAGAGAATGACAAGGTATATTGCTGTAAATGCTAGTTTCTTATAAGCTTACCTCTTTCAAAGAATAAAAGGAATATGGCCAACAGATGCTGGCTTATTAACAAAAGAAGATAGAGAAGCAGCAGACACTTTGGTGATAAGCTGCCATTTCTTATGACCAGGCTGAGCTCCCACATTAATGCCACTGTTTTGGCACTGTTAAGTCAAGCTCTTCTGTGCCCCTCTGTGAGCTCCCAGTCTTATTTCCGACTATCTGCTCAAGGACCAACATTGTGGTTCTGCTTTGGTGTTTCATAAAATCTAGATTTAGCAACACCGTGTAACAGAGTGCTGAGCTTATGTCATGGAACCCAAGTTCAAATAATGCTCTGACACCTTCTACCTATGGGACCTCGGACCTCAGTTTCCCCATTTGTAAGGTGAAGGAGCTGGAGTAGATGACATCTAAGGTTCTTTCCAGCTCTAGATCTCTGGTTCTATAATTCTGGTTTGACAACGTCCTCTCCAGTTCCTGGCTTTGACTTTGAATTGGTGCTTTCCTGACCTCAATTAATCTCTATGCTCATTTCTTACATTCAGCTCCTTTTCTTGGACAAGAAATAGCTCTCCAAAATTGCCCACTGAAGTCAGTCATAATTCTATCAGCCTGAGTTAACCCTTGTCTTCCTGCCCACTTTTGGTGGGACATGATAATGTCCTGCTATGACATCCTCCCCCCATCACTGTAATTTTCCCAAATCCTAAGAAGTGTTAACAAGGGAGTTTTTCTGTGTGTGTGTGTGTGTGTGCGCGTGTACATATGTGTGTATTTAGAGAGATAGCTTTACACATATGTGTATGTACATACATTACTTACATAAGTATATTTCTTTTACATAAAATACACACTTATATATAAATTATATATGTATATGTGTACATATAGGCATGTATATGTGTCAGATACAAAAACAAATATTCCCTTACTCTAACAGAGACGAGTTGAAACCCAGAAACAAGGATTTAAACTGTGTCCTCCTATGACACTCATGGGCATTTTTGACAGGCAGATGTAAATTAACCCCAATTAAAATTAGGCCATAATGCTAGGGCCAGTGCTTCTAGTTAGGCTTTTGATACAAGATAACATTACAATTTTAATGGCCATGAGTGGCTAGGGCTTGCCAATTTTCAGTTCCATCTGAAGAAGTAAACCTTCAGCAGTGTACTTCCCAACTTACAAATACAATTCCTCAAACCAAGATAAAACTTTTGCCTTATGTTAAATTTTCAAACTTCAGCGTAAATTTATTAGTTGAGGTTAGGGGGGCACAAATCAATGTTGTTATACTAGTTTCATTTGAAGAAAATATAAGGTCAGCCACAGTGGTGGCCTTCAGAAATGTTCACTGACTGCCATAGGCTTGGTACTTGAGAAGCAAGAATGGACCTGCTAAGTGAAAAAGTCATGTGAATCTCTAGTAGTCTCTGTGCAAATCATGAGAAGAGAGATTCTTAGTCCATAGTGATATATACATACCTAAGGAATATTTTAAGAAATGTTTAAGAGTTTAAGATGTTTAAGAATGTTTAAAAATGTTTAAGAAATATAGGGGACTAAGCAAGGATCTATTTTAATAAGCAGACCTGAAATCCTATTTTTGTCCATTTTCTAAGAAATAAAAAGATCACTGGGGCCATATTAATATGCTTAAATCCATCAAATGTCAAAGATTTGCCATTTCATCAGTATGGGTACTCCTTTTACTTTGGAATGTAGAGTGCAGTGTATGCAAAATGTGTAGTCTTAGAATGTCTCCCCAATGTAGAGAAGGCATTTGATTTGCCCAAGGTCATGCAGCTGGTGTCAGAGATAGGATGTGAACCTGGATCTTCCTAAGTCCAAGTCCAGCACAATCTACCATGTCATACCGCATTTGTCTAGGGCTTTTTTATCTAGAAGTATAGCATAATATTTTAGAAAGAAAAAGGATTCTTAAAGATGATGTATTCTAACTTCTCTATTGTACAAATGAGAAAACAGAGTCCCAGAAAAGAAAGATGATTTGTCTAAAGTTTTGTGGTAGGGAGCTCGGAATAGATAATAGATCTCCTGACTTCTAGCCTGCTGGGCAGTGCTCTTTCTACTACTTAAAAAAAATACACACACACACACACACACACACACACACACACACACACACATTCTCAAATATAGGTAAGTGCTGCATCTCCCTTACAAGCCTATTCAGTCTCTTCAAGCCAGTGTCTAGCTGTAAAATTACAATCCAACTCTATTAAATTTTTCAGGAACTGGAAGGCACAGACATTTTAACATCTTACCTGGACTTCTGTCTTCCCTCCCCTTCTTTCAGCAAATACCCTGTCATTAATACTAATAGCTGGTATCTATATAGCACTTATTATGTGCCAGGAATTGTGCTAAATGCTTTACAATTATCATTTCATTTGGTCCTCACAACAATCCTAAAAGGTAGGTGCTATTAATACCCCCATTTTACAGATGAGGAAACAGGCAAATAGAGGTTTAGCAACTTGCCTATGGTCACATAGCTACTAAGTTTTTGAGGTCATTTTTGAACTCAGGTCTTCCCGATCTCTGATCAAGCATTCTATCCACTATGCCACCTACGTGCCCAAAGTATACACACAAAAAAATGTGAATTTCTCTGGATGACAGAGAAAGGGTTCAACAGATATCAAAGTACCTTCAGCTTTTATGTCAGCAAAGTTCTGTCACTTCAGGGGAAAACATGGCTCTGAGTTAATTCTCCACACTCAAGGTGTCAAGGCACTTGGACAGCAGTAGTGTGCTGACAAATGTTTAACAACCAGCTCTTCAGGGGAAAAATTTTTAAAACTATACCCACAACATACTTTTAGTTTAGTTTGCATTATTAACATCTTTTTCATCTCTTTCTTAAGGACAATCAAAAAAAACAACAACAACAACAAATCAAACCAGGATTTGCAAGACTGACTGATTTCTGAGGTGCAAACGCTCACATGGAAAATTTAACAATCAGCTCTGGCTCCTCTACAACCTTGCACTTGAGCTAGGTGAAATAGCTCCTCTTTTGGAAAATGAGTCTTACCTCAGAGCTACACCCCTGTAGAAAAAATACAAAGAGGGAGACAATAAGAAATCCCAGGTAGGCCTGAGAAAAAGGTGAGGCTGAGTTTCTAAATCCAAACCATAAGTGACAGTCAGCCTAGTGAAGGTCCTCTTCTGAGGCAGACACAAGATGTCCCTTTATCACCCTTCCTCTAGCCCTTCTGCCTCCTACTTTGCCAAGCAGCAAGCAGTCCGATTTCCAATCCCCCTTCCAGTTCCTCGGCCTGGTTCCAAGGCTAGCTTTCCCAGCTGGGAGCCCTTCCTGTCTTTGCCAGCCCTTTCTTTTGTCTTCGCTTTCTTCCATTTGGCTTAATAAAGCCAGCTTTTGGCATATTAAAACTTAATTTGTTTAAGGACAAACAGTTGGAGGCCTCCTTCTCCAGGGTCGGAGTGACAGATCACACGATGAGAGTAAAAGCTTTGGGGGTTGCAGATTTGGCAGGTCTCTGTCTCTGAGGAGAGAAAAGTGTGTTAGAAGCTCATTGTCATGTTTCCAAAAGGCATTTCCCAGAGCTCCAAGGTGGAGCTGTTTACCAATACCGTGATCTCTCCCCAGATGCAGTTGCTACCGCAGCTAATTAAGAGAACAATTAAGACTAAGGCAATCAGTCAAGTACACAGATCCGAGTCATTTTCTCCACTCTCTGATGCTGTGCTGTCTCCCAGAGGGCTGAACCTTATTCACTCATTCAGAAAATGACAGGAAGGAGCTATTAAATATCTGAAAACCATAAAAACGCAATCACACTGTTCTCGAGCCGAGCGGCTCACCAGAGACCGGCGCCAAGCAACTTTAGAAACTTGCTGGTCCCCCCGAATCCACACACTCACAAATAAGAAGATTAATCAAAACCAGCTCAGATCAAAATTTAATTATAGGGCGGGAATGGTGAAAGCCTGTGTCTGCAAACACCTGATTTTTTTTTCCAGTTTATGATTGATCAATATTACTCCACATCAGCCGAATGCATGACAAAGTCCATGGGGTGTCTTTAGAAAGGAAGTAACAGATTAAATATTGAGCTAAACAATTTAATCTCCGCCTGAAAAGGTTTTTAGATATTTGTAAAGGTAAATCCTATTAGAGTGGAAAAGTCCCCCTGTGCTGGGGGTATAACACTTGCTTGGAAGGCATTCATAAACACAGGCCTATAATGCCCTAAATGAAAGCCTCCCTCCTTCTATAGCACAACTAATGGGTAATGAAAGGAAAAAAAAAAACCTTCATTTGCCTTTAAATGAAAAAAATAGTATTTTTAGCAGGGAAACAATACTTAGCTCTTTAGCATTTACTGATTCTCTCAATAGTGGCTTGGTCTGTTGCTGTGTATCTATACTCAGCAAACATTTGCATAAAAAATTATTACTTCTGATCACCTGGAGCTAAACATGAAGTTTCATATGTTTTGAGAGGCAGAGATGGAAATTAATCAACAAATCAATTACCAAAGAATTATTGAGTACCTCCTATATCCTAGGGGATGAGTGCACAGGGCACAGTCCCCGCTTTCAAGAAGCTCATAGGAGATCAAGGTTTTACTCCGTGCCTTCAGCAGTAGCTTCTTAGCTAAGAGAACAAAGAACGTGTTCAGTGGATAGACATGTTGATATAGAGACATATGATACCTTCCCCAGCTCACAAAGATTCCAGGCAAACCCATTTAAAAATATACAGAGTACTTATGTATATTTATACATACAAATAGACACACACATACAAAGAGAGGGCATGCCTGGGTCTAAGTGCCTGCCTTTGAGAGCCAATGCATGCTCTATTTTCCTGTATTCATGTATATACAAATATTTTAGATATAAAAATAGATATGTGTATGCACATACATATACGTGTATGTGTATGTGTGTGTGTGTGTGTGTGTGTGCATATGTACATACAACTTCTGTCTAATGGTTTATTTCAGACTTTGTCCTTTATGGAGAACAACAAAGACTCCCCACATTCACGTAAGGCTAAAGAGATGAACAGGTCAGCTATCTGTCAGCTACGGCTTGGGTCCAAATCAATGTCACAAATGAGCTGGTGTTCTCCAGGCAGGCCATTAGTGGAGTACTTTCTTCCAGTGGGGTTCATTTGAAGACTGAACAGTTCTTCATTTGATGTCACAGGATAGAATGAGTCCACTGCTAAGAAATTTCTATTTTGTGCTCCATCAACCTTATTTACAGACTATATGATGCTAAGGGATGGAATGATCAGAATTCTGCCTTTTATATTTGCTCCATTTCTAAAGTCTGAAAGATATATGTGTAGGCATGTATGCACACAGGACTGCATGCATGAATATACCCTAAAGTAAGCTTTTTTCCGGTGTCTTCTTGATCTTGGGAGTCTACAGGGGACTTTTACACACCCATTTTGGTACAGGCATTCCATCACTGACAACTGAACTATAGCAAAGCCTTGGGCTCTTAAGGATACATCAGTTCAATTCCCAGATACCACTGGAGCATCTTTTTCTAAGATGGCTGACATGGTCTAGCTTTCTGTCAAAAGGAAGCCCTTGATAGGGAGTCCTTGTCATATGACCAGCTTTCTTCATAGTGACTGATCAAATTTGGTATACTACTCACTGTCTCCTAGTTCTGTCCTTCTGATCATTTCTTCTGCTGCATGTATCTGCCCTGCCCAGAACCCCAGGCCATAACTGCTGGCCATGGACCCCCTCACCTCTTACTGCACAGGAAGGCATCTTTGGCAATGCTCATAGGATTACATATTGCATTAAGGAAATCGTTGGTGAAAATGAATGAAAACTAAGAAGTTATAGCTTCCTTTTCTAGAAAATAAATCAGTCAAAAAGCATTTATTAAGCACTTATTAACTACCCGCAAACCTATTCTTAATTGAATATTTGTATGGGTGATTGTGTTATTAAAATAAGAATAGAAACCCGAGCACGTAGAATATCAAAGATTGGGGGGGGGGGGGATACCTATTCCTTGTAGGTGGAAAACCAACCCATTTAGAATCCATTGCTCAGACCTCAAATATGGCCCAAAATGAAAGAGCTCAAAGGCTTCTTTTAACTTACCAAATCTGAGAAATGTTGCATTGAATAGAAATTGCAAGAATTTGGGGTGAAGGGCTGCGGTTTAGAGAAGGGTAGCAAAAGAGAAGGTGGTGGTTTTCAGATGCTGTATTGTCCCTGGGTAATTCGAAATGATTTTATAATGAATTTTTCCAGGCCATTAGTCCAAAATGTTTTCAAGTACCTATGCCTATTTTGAAGAGCAAAAAGAAATTAAAGAGACAACCAGTGAATTTAGAAAAACACTACGTGCTTCTACAAGTCATCCTTTTGGTTTTATAATGCAGCAGATGGATTTTTTTTTATCAAAAGCACTATATTAATATTTATTTGTTTATAAATCTTAGTTATAAAATGCAACATTCTTTAAAGGATTTTTATAAAATGGGAATCTTGATTCAAAAAACTGGGATCTGGTGACCACTAAGTTTAGAATCCTCTTTCTTTGCAGTATTCAAAAGAAAATGTCAAATAGGAGCAAAGAAAAATAGATATTATTAAGGAAGGAAAGGATTTTTCCCTCATATAAATGTATCCATTAGTAACTAGGCAAGAAGGCCAAACTAAGGTCTACTGTTCATATCTTTCACTAAGAGCTTTACATTTTATCTACCCACTAATCATTTAATAAACATTTATTAGGCACCTACTTCATACAACTTGTTCTGTTCAGAAGCAGTGAAACCGAGTAAAGCTGAAGATGGAGAATGGAGTAAGCTGGAAGTACAATTTCTGTCTTCTTTAAAAGAAGGTTTTGGGAGGAATTTAGTGCTCCACCCTGTAGTCTTCCAATCAGAGGGGAGAGGAGACTGAGGGAGGTGGGAAGTGTTGAGAAGGCAAGGCTGAGTTAACAGCAAGGTGATGAGTTTAGAAGTGATCAATTTCACCTCAGAGAGACACCTTGTTCCTATGGTAAAAAAAAAATTGTAAAATAACACACACATCCACTTATTGCTACAAGGAGCTAAGAACCAGAAGACTTAAAACAGTCAACTATTTCTTTCAAAAGGAACTCTTTGCTTTACTAAGTCCAGCTTTTTTTTTTCAAACTGGTTCATATACATAAAAATTCAAAGAAGAAGATAGAGGTCAATTTATCAAAAATTAACAAAAAAATAACCACAACCAATTCTCCTGCTGTAATTTGAATAATATTGGGAAAGATATTTTAATACACATATACTGATATTTCTACTCCTGAAGAATAGTAAAACACATTTTTCTATTGATTTGAAAGAAATGCCTGACACTAATGCATTATTAATAGAGCTGTGAATTGGTTAAAACCATTATGGAAAGCAATTTGGAATGATTCAAATAAAATGGCTAAAATACCCATACCCTTTGAAAAAGAGATCCCGCTGCTACACATATACCACCCAATAAGTATATGCTAGTACTTAACACAGAGCCCGGCATACAGTGGGTGCTTAATAAATGTTTATTGATTGATTCATTGAAGAAAGACATTGACAGAAAGAAAGGTTCTATATTCACCGAAGTACTTAGGAAATGCCTTTAAAAATGTGTCATTTTTTCAGGGCTGTCTATGTTTGGTGTCCACCTGCCACCCAACTCTCACTTGTAGTTCCAAGAAACTGTAATATATATAGCAGCCACACACCAGTAAAACTGTCTCAGTAGATGAAGGGTAACCAACAGGTCTCAATCCCTCAGTGAGTTAGGGAGTATCTATCCCAAGCATGTGAAGACTTACCATGGAGAAATAGGTGGATGAAAATAATTTGCTCCAAGGACCATAAAGGCAGCTAAAGCAGCACTGTGAAGTGTCATTTACTTGCTCAAATATTAAAGACATCAAGGTTATCCACTGTATCCCAGGCCATCACCAGTCATTTTGTCTTTTGTCTTGCCACTAGATTTCAATGACTCCAGAAGAGAAACTGATGACTGTGCAATTCTGCCTCACTTAAATCCAGTTCATGTTTAAGTCAAGATATCACCCTGTGATGTCATTGGTTCTCCTGAAAAATGAAAAACAACAACAACTGAGTTAGAAAAAAAAAACCCGATGTACTCTGAAAAGCATGGAAAGCCTCTTATGAACTGATGCAAAACTGAAGTAAGCAGAACCAAGGAAAGAGTATACATAATTATCATAAGAATGTAAATGGAAAGTACAATAACGACAAAAGAGCTAAAAATGAAGTTAGCAAAATTGCAAAGAACAAATACCGCCCAAAGAAGAGAGATGAGGAGACATATGCTCCAACACCTTTGTAGAGTTGCAGGGTCCATGGGAACATTACACATACTGTTTGATTTTATTTAAACATATTGATTGAATTTGTGGATATTTTTTATCATTCCTCTTTTTTCCTTGAAAAAATTTTCTTTATTATTTGAAGTGATTCTCTGAAAAGGGGGAAGGAGAGGAATACATGGGAAAATTTAGGCAATGTTAAAACAAAAGATACTTCCACTCACTCCTTTACAGAGGTGGGTCGTTCATGGATATGGAACGTTGCATACAACATGAGATTTTTTTTCAATGTATTAATTGGCTTGACTGAAATTTTTGTCTTCTTCCCAAAAAGAAATTCTTTATTAAAGGAGATGGTTTTCTGGGAGGAGGAGTGGTACATGGGGAATTGTAGGTGATAGATAGATAGATAAAAGATAGCAATAAAAACCGACTTTTAAAAACAATATCTGTTTATTTCAATTATTCTTATTATCCCTGAAAGTTATAACTTTGAAGCAGAACTTGACATCAGGTTAGCCAATAAAGCAGTTTCACTTCCCCTACTCAACGCTTTAAAAATGTCTCCATTTTTGCTAAATTTCATCATTCTAAATGTTTTCTGAAAAAAGCAAAATAAAGAGTGATGAATGGTGTGTGCCAAAGTATCAGGCATGTAGTCTGAATCTCATTATACCCCCCACTCTACATGGATCTCCTGGGTGTTGAGTTCTCCCATTGTCTTTATGATTCTCTATATCCAGGGGAGACTTCAGTGTGTTTGTGTGTGTGTGTGTGTGTGTGTGTGGTATGTGTGTACGTGTATGTGGGTGAGTATACCCACACATGAATAATGTTATAGGAAGAGGAAAGGCTGATAAATAGACTTAACAAAAATGCTCTACTTCAAACAATCTGCCTTTTGGGAACAGTGAGATACAGAATATTACAGTTTCTGAGGAATTAAAAATTAATATCACATAGTGAACAGAGAGGTGAATGGTGAGTGCAACATGTAACCAATTAGAACTTCAAAGAAGATGAATAAAGGATGTCTGATAAGAAGAGAAGATAGGATGGTCACTGAGTAATGTCAAGGATGACAACTGGTTGGTCAGTGTTCTATTGGTATCCCTGTGATTTCAGAACAAAGTAAAGATGGTCTACACAATGGTAGGTGGACTTTCTGTGACAAACTTATAAGAGGACTTGGCAAAAGTTGTACAGACTGGTCATGCATGAATGGTTTGTGATCTGAAAAACTAAAAAGAACACCCAAATCAATGAGCTCCCAGATCTATTTGAATAGTTGAGTGTTGAGTATGATGTGTCCAGAAGCAACAATAAAAACAAAACAAAAACACTTTTTTAAGAAACTCATTGTCTCCTCAGAACTGGCTCCCCTTACCACCTTAAACAAAGAATCAGCATGATGTAATAGATAAAGACCTAACCTCAAAATCAAAAAGAACATTTTGTTCAAGGAACATCTTCACACATACTGACTGACTGTGTGAGCATATGCAAGGAGCAAATGACTTAGCCCCTCAATGCTCAAGTCAACTCTCTGAGGCTGTAAGTTGCAAAGAGCTAAGTAGCAACCTGCATTAGTAGAGGGATGTGCCTTTCCTATCAGTTTACTTAGGCAGTGAAATCACATAATCTTTATCCTTTAACCCTTACCTATCTCAACAGTACCATCCTTTGCCCAGACTCTCTCTCTCTCTCTCTCTCTCTCTCTCTCTCTCTCTCTCTCTCTCTCTCTCTCTCTCTCTCTCTCTCTCTCTCTCTCTCTCTCTTTCTCACACACACACACACACACACACACACACACACACACAAAGAAACATCTAAAACATTTCTCTCTCCTTTACACTCTATATCTAATCTTTTACCAAATCATAGCTCCTTTAAAAATGTCTCTTAGATTTCTTTCTCTTTCTCTCCATGTGACCACCCTAGTCCAGTGCCCAACAGTTGACTGTATGTATTGGAGGAGGATAAATTTTGCAAGCTAAGTTCAGAGGGATTTATCACAAAGTTGGCTACAACATAATGAAAACTTTTGTCCATAGTCACTTTAGAAAATCATGTGCTAAATTATAAAGGGATTGCATCAGTGGAGGGGGGGTGGAGTATCCAAAGTGATAAAATTAGTTATCTCTAAGATAAGGCTTGAGTGTTCCAATAAAGATTAAAGCTAATAGTAAATGAGGAATACAGAACTGATAGGCAGAAGAATGGAGGAAAAAATTGCAAGAGAGAACCTGGATGCCCTCAATGAAGTCAGATAACCAAATGAGATGAAATATCTTAAGGTATTGAAGTAAACCAAAGATTTGATTCCTTAGTCATCGTTATTGTTATTTGAAAAACCAAGGAGAATGGGAAAGATAGCACGAGACTGAAAAAAGGGCAAATGTTGTCCTAATTTTTGAGAAGGGAAGAGAATGGAGTTTGCAGACTATTGGCTAGTGAACTTGTTTTCTCCTCCTGGAAAAATTCTAAAATTTGTTATAAAAGTGATGGTTGGTAAATATTTAGAAAAGGTCATCACAACCAGCCAACATGGCTTCATTGAGAACATCAAACCATGAAACATGAATTTTTAGCTATGATCAACGTGTGAATATGTTTGAATTTGTTTTGCTTGTCACAAGAATGGGCTTTTAATAGAAGGAAGAGCAAGAGAGAAGAAAACATAGGGATTGAGTGAGTACTGATAACGATGCAAAAAGAAAAGAAAAGAGCAAATATGAAACATTTAAAGAAAATGGAGAGATGAACAAAGATAAGCAGGCTTTGTTGATACCAACATGTTAAATTTAATAACACATCATTCACTAGGGTTTTCATCCCAAGATTCATAAACATTTTTGAATAATGATAATTGTATTTCAATGTAACTGGTTTCCTTTGTAATCTAATATATTTTGCTGGGAAGGGGTCCATAGGCTTCACTAACCTGCCAAAAGGATCCATGACACAAACAAAAATATTAAGAACTTCTGTTCTTATTCAAAAGAAAATAAGGGGTACATAATAAAGATTCACAATTTCACTTCCAATCTCATTTTTTTCTATTCTTTGCATACGAAAACATTTATAATAATATCACTTTAGAGCTTGTAAAGCATTTACTTGTTATTTAATTTGATAACATATATAAATGTTCATGTTGATTTTTTTAAGTTCATTTAAAAAATGAAAAAAAATTTTAATAGAAAAATTCATTCTGCCTGACCCCATTTCCTTTCTTGATAAGGCTACTTGATTCATACAATGGGAAATGTCTTTGTTATAGCTTACCCAAAGGTTAGTAAAGCATTTGAAAAATCTCTCATGTTATTCTTTTCTATAGAGAAGTTGGAGAAATAAAATTTTTATACTGATATAGTTTAGGAGTATTTAGAACTAGTTAATGATGGGACCAGTAGAAAAAGTACTGAATTTAGTCAAAAGATCAGCTTTATTCTACCAGGTATGTAATCTTGGGCAAGTAATTTAACCTCTCTGGGACTCAGTCTCCTTATCTGAAAGAAAAAGTGGGTTGGACTAAGTTACCTCTAAGATCTATTATTAACTTAAAGCTATGAAATGAAAAATTAAGAGTATAACAATTATTAATTTCACATCCATTGGAAAGGAAGTGACTAGTGGAGTGCCTTGGGAATCTATGCTTGGTTGTATGCCTTTTAACATTTTTATTGATAGCTCAGATAAAAGCATAGATGGCGTGCTTATTAAATTTACAGATGATACAAACATAGGAGGGATAAATAATTTTTTGTAAATATGTTTACTATAATTGGTGCAAAACATCCCTCCCCAAACCAGAAGTACTGTCCTCCTATATGCACAAGTGAGAAGTGCACTCAAACTTACGGTAAAATTTAGTATGTTCCATATGTAAGGAACTCATGCAGCAAAGAGGAATTTCCTAAGACCTGGACTTGGAAGATCTTCTCTCCCTTTGTGAGATCCTTATAAAGTTTCCCTTAGGTGTAAAAATTACTGAGATCCACAGAGAATCAAGAGTTGGCCTTCTCTCTGCCCTGAGTGGTCACATACTCTGGAACAGCTTCTTCTCTCCAGTGACTATACTTCTCTCTCTGTCTATGTCTGCTTGTTCATAATCCTTGGAACCTTGGTTTTTGAAAACTATCCAATTTGTCTCTAATAATTTCAAATGATATTACAAAATTCTTAAAATTATTGATAATAATCACTTTTAAAATGTTATTTTAAACAAAGTATGACACATTCTGAGTCACCAAAATTCAGAGTTAAGTAATTCAAGTTCTATTGTTCCCATTTGATAGATAAGGAAAGAAACTGAGAGTGGTTTAATAATTTACCCAGGTCATTGTAATGGTAATGGGAATTTGAAGATCTTCCCTGCCCCTTGTATTTGCAATCAAACAGGTACTTAGCACCTTGTTCCAAACTCATGATTATGTCAAGTATTAAGACCCAGAATTTGGGAATCCCACAGTGGGATGGACTTGCTGATGTAACAGGAAGGGGCTAGAACAGGGAGGAGCTGATATCTTATATAAAGAAAAGCCCAAGATAGAGAGCCAGAACTTCTGGGAGCAAGTAGCCTGGAGGCTGAGGAGCTAAGAATTGAAAAGAAAACTGAGAACTGAACTGAAAACTGAGAAGAACTGAGAAGAGGATTGAGAAGAACTAAGAAATGAGAAGAGAGAAGATTTTGAGAACAGAACTTCTGAGAGCCAGCTGGAGCTGCTGAGAACTTCTGAGGGCCAGCCAGAGTTGTTGAGAACTTCTGGAACTGCTTGGAATAAGAACTGAGAAGTGAGAAGAAAGGAGACTGAGAGGAAGCATGACTATGGTGCCAGTACTTTGTCTGGCTGTGTTGATGTTACTTTGTCTCAGACCTTGTTGTTGGGTCTATGTCGATTTCTCAGGCAGAAAGTGAATTGATGAGGATGCCAGCAATGTGTATAAATGTTATGGTGGCTTTGTTAAGCTTTGTCTTCCCAAGAACAGAAACTGTGAGGGATTTGAGGTGGACCAGACACCGTAAGCTTCAATATGGAACAGGAACTGCACAAGAAGCTGGACAAAGAACAGAGAGCTATCTGCCTTTGAACCCAGGTGGCAGTTGGATAGATTTGGGCAGGAGCTAAGACCATGGAGGAGGAACCATGGAAGCTGAGGGCCTGCCTTGTGACAAGATGAAAAGACCTCTCCTTGGGTACTTAATGCAAACTGAGAAAATCATGACTTACTGTGGCCTAGGGGTGGAAAATTCTGACCTTTATATTTAGATGATGGAGTTAAGAACTTCTCCAATTAAGAAGAAAGAGGACTTTTTGATTGAAGAGATTAAGCCTATGTGACCTAAGTTTTTCCACAAACTTTGTTTAGTGCTAAATGATGAGAATGGGCCCTGTAGCATTTTGTGGAGGGTACGGGTAGTATTACAAAATTCAACAAATGTTAGTGATTTCTCCAGAAAGACTTACACAAACACACACACACACACACACACACACACACACACACACACACTCCTCTAATAGACAAACACAGAAACAAAAGGCCTCTTCCAACAATAGGAAATTATGGGCATGAAATTTGAAAGGGAAATAGAGTTTTGGAGCACTTCAAACATGTTGTATTAATCTGTCTCTGCATTCATGGCATCTCCTGGGTCTGGCCTTCTAAAACTTTGGTCCATGATGACCTCTTGGTTTTCTAAGCTTATCACTATCATCTTCCCTCCTGTCCTCATTAGAAATTGCCTGATCAGGACAGCTAGGTAGCGCAGTGAATAGAGCACCACCCCTGGAGTCAGGAGGACCTGAGTTAAAATGTGATCTCAGACATTTAACACTTACTAGCTGGGCAAGTCACTTAACCCCACTTGCCCTCCAAAAAGCAAAAAAAAAAATTGCCTGATCATCTGTCTTATCCTTCCATAGGCTACTGTCTCTGTACCTTGTAAAAGATGACAACTAACTCATCTGACAGATGAAAAGACATGGAAACATGCAGGGCTAGAGGGCCAGAAAAGAAGTCTAGGAAAGTCTCTTATATTCTAGATAATATGTGCAATTTAACAAAGGGGGCAGTGCCATGACCTTCACTGTCTGTTCTAACAGATCCCAAAGTGTGGAGTGAGGGTCACCAGGAGGTCACAGAGTTATTGCAAGTAGACAAAGGATAGCTAAGTGCATCAAGCATCATTATTTTGATTTTTAGTTTGCTCCATCAAAATAAACAAGGTGACTAATGTAAACAAATGAGAGTACTTTCTTTAGGCAATAAATAATGTCTAAGACATCAATTAATTAGCATGTATTTATAAAGCACCTAATATATGCCAGTCATTGTGCTAGGTACTGGGGCTACATATTTTTGGTCTGGACTTATGATTACATGGGTATAGAGAGACTGCTTGGTGTGGAAATAACCTCTACCCAATGCAGACTGACAACTTTATAACACATGCACACACATACATATATAATAGATATAATTCATTTAGACATATATATATTATGTGTATATATATATATATATATATATATATATATATAATACATGTATCTAATATACATATGTGGGCTATGTGTATAGAAATACAAATGCAGGTAAAGAGAGAGATTTCAGACGCCGTGACATAGTAGAAAGCTAACTTCAAAGTCCTATTTGATTCTAAGCAAGTCGCTTAGCTTTTTAGCACCCCATATTTAGTAGTAAGCTATAATAGTGGAAGAGAAGTAGTAACAGTAGTAGCAGAAGCAGTAGTAGTAAGAGCAGTAGTAACTAGTATTTATATCGTATTTTAATGTTTTCAAAGTGCTCTATATCTAGATATATGCATATCTCTCTCTCTGTATATATATACATAGATACAGACACAGATATGTGGAGAGAGAGATACAAGATTTGCAAAGCACTATAGAATATGCCATATCTATCTATCTATACAGTGCTTTGCAAACCTTAAAATGCTACATAAATGTGATATTATTGTTAAAATGTATGTATGTGTACATACAGTGCTTTATATTCAATGGGGCAGCTAGGTGGCACAACGGATAGAGAACTGGCTTTGGAACAGGGAAGACCTGAGTTCAAATCTGGCCTCAAACACTTAACTAACTGTGTGACCCTGGTCAAGTCAACTCCTATTTGTCTCAGTTCCTCAACTGTAAAAAAGAGACATACTGGAGAAAGAAATAGCGAACACTCTAGCATCTTTGCCAAGAAAACCTCCTGGACAAGTCCATGGGGTCGTGAAGAGTCAGATACAACTGAATGATAACAACAATATATATAGCACTTTGCAAGCCTTAGAATTTTACATAAATATTAGACATTATTGTTAATAATAATAATAACAAACTTGGGGCACTAAAAGGCTAAGTAACTTGCTTAGAGTCACATAGGAAGTATATATCAGAGATGAGACTTGAACCCACGTCTCCCTGAGTCTGAAGCTGGTTCCCTACTATATTATGCTATCCTCTCTTGATGCTCATATGTATTGCTATTGTTTTCAAATGTACATAGATGTTTTTGAGATCAAGAAAATATAAGTTCACTTAAAAGTGTTACAAAACTCATAGTAAGTTTTGGTCATCATGCATTTTCTCAATCAATTGATAATAATCCTACAAGGACTGAAATAATGAGGTTTGTGATTTTTTTATGTTAAAAAGGAGCTCACCTATTCAAAAAAAGAACAACTTTTTAAGCCTAAAACAATGATTTTAATGGAGGGACAGTAATGCTACGGTAACACAATGGATCCAGAAGAACATTGCCCCCCACTAACTGCATGTAGACAGCCAGTTACTCTGCCTACCCTGCATGAAAGCATTCCATGAGCTTCCAACAAACTAAAAGATTCTATGAACTTTTAATCTCGTTGGTTTTCAGACCTCAGCATCTGGGAAGCACCTCAGCCTACAGAGTCAACCACATCTGATGAGAGACCTCTCTTGAGAACAGTGCATGGTGCATAGAAATCATCAGATTGTTCTTATTCCTGGTTGGGATGTAAATATCAAAGTGAGCGCGTGCACACACACATACACACACACACACACACACACACACACACACACACACACACAAATTGTCTGCATTTCAGTATTTCTGTTTCTAACCTCAGGCAGACTCTGAAAGCACAGAGCTACATAAAATGAGATTGAGTAAACTGTTGTTTATTTATATATTTGAGCGGTTTTTAAAAACCCATCTGCTGTGCTTCTGGGTACATGTACCAAACACCTGGGTGACAATTAAACTTTAACTTTAGGCCACTGGCAAAGTTACTGGAACAGTAAAGAAGCAAGACTGGTAGCTCCACATAACCAGAACAAGGTAAGACCTCCAGATACTTGAAAACTCCAGGGTTCACTCCAAAGGCATAATGAGGAATTTTTGCACCTGGGAAAAGTAAAGATGTCATTGGCTGAGCAGAAACGGGAATGGGTAGAGGAAGAGGGAGGAATTGGAGGGATAAAGCAGGACACTACCCCATAGATGAAAAGGAGACAGAGATCCTGGAACAAAGTTGGGGGCGGGGGGTGGCAGGTAGGAAGAGACTGTCTCAACCTGAAATCTGCAGCTTCTTCTTTTAATTAGTTGTTTGTACTAACTAGGTATGAATAATCAGTTAACATTAACATTGGTTAACTAACAAACTAAATAGCTGTAAAGCACCATTATTTCCGTACTGCTAAAGGAATTGTAAGTGCAGTCACTGCCCTCTTTAAATTGGCATATTCTGAATTTTGTGCCATGAGGCAAATCTCTGATTGTCCCACTCTAGTTATACTTCTGGCTCATTCCCTTCCCCACTGGCTACACGGTCCATACACAATGTTGCAAAAATATTAGGGTAACATTGGACATAATTCTTCAAGGAAAGTGTTTAGTTTGTTTGTTTCATTGCTTGCTTGGTTTTTTGTGTGTAGTTGCTTCTTAGTCTTCAGTCTTCCATCCTTCATGGTCTCACAGAGACGATGCATCTCTCTATTAATATATGGTAATACTACTAATACATTATATGATAGAGTATATATTAATATGATGCATCATATTATATACCATATATTAATGTAATATATTATGTTACTATAATAACATTACTAATATATAGTCATATTACCCACAAAACAAGAACCACTATGTATAGGTCAGGATGCTCCATTTCATTAAGGCTGTGTCTATAGATGCATAACCAGTTTGACAGAGTTGACTGAACCGGCCAGTAGCAAACAGATTATTAGCTGATCCAAAATCTCAAACAAGTTATGCAAATGTAGAAAGTTTCAAAAATGTTCTTCCTCATAACTGATTTATTTATTTATTATATTTGATTTATTGTATTATATATTTATTTAATATTTATTATTAAATTAAATTATTATTATTAAATTAAATTAAATTTAAAAATTTAATTTATATATTTATTATATTTATTTATTATTTATTTATATACTATTTATGTAGGTTCTACCTAATTTATTGTAGATCCTGAATCAAGTGAATTTGTGGGACCTAATTTTTTGACAAATTCTTAAAGAGCTGGGAAATTCCCAATTTCTTGAAATAGTTGCCTCATTGATCTCCACATTAAGGATCTACAAGGTACTATGATGAAAATTAGATACATCTGTGACCTAATTAACATCATCACACTCCCAGTGTTGAGATCTGCAAGGCACTTATACTAAGTCTAGAGTGGAAAACCTGCAGCCTTGAGGCCACACAGAGACAAGAAGCATTGGAGAGTCCCATCCAACTCTCTTCTAAATTCAAGTCCTAAGCTCTTTTCATTATACCATACTGCTTCATAAGAAAATTTTTAATCATGCTTTAAGGTTTATGAGGCATTTCACATATATTATCTCATTTGATTTTTATAACCCTGTGAGGTTTTGTTCAGTAGAACAAAATGTCACTTTACAAGGTGGCGTCAGAAGCATTCAGTATTCTTTGGGAGACAGAACAACAGAAACAACTCTATTCAGTGACCTTCTTGTAATAAACATTAGGCAAGGAATAAACCTGGGAGATGTATGGTCACCAAAAGTACTCCCCTCTCTGACAAGACAAAATCCAGGGCAGAGTTCAGATGGAGGAGAGATTGCTTATGGATGGTGAAGTCTCCCAGATATTCCTCTTTGTGGAGAATGTTGCACTGCTTACATTAAACCTGGAGATATTGGAGTGCCTCCTGTAAAATACCTATAATCACTCAAAGGAGTTTGACCTGTCCATCCATACAAGAAAGGTCAAGTGGATTTAATCTATTGCCTAGATTTCAACATGGTCTTCAGATGGACACTCCATAGAGCTTGTCCAAAAGTTGTTATATCTAGTACAGACATATAGATGGCCAGTGAATTGGACCAAGAATTGAAAATATCAAGATAGAAAACTGGATTGCTATGAGGAAATTGCAAAGCTCTTTCACTGATCCTAAGCTTCCCATAAAAGCAAAGGCCTATTTTATCCAATACCAAATAGCATATATAGACTCTGGAACAGTCCCCCCTAACCCCTATTGATATAGGTCAATCAAGTTCCCAGAACATGGCTACTATTTCCCTCCCTCACCTTTCTAGGTATAACCAGGAGAGATCAGGGGGGCGGTATGTCTTTCTAATACTATATTACATGAGCTCTCACTCATGTGCTTATGCTTACACAGACACACACACACACACACACACACACACACACGCACATACACACACAGTCAATATCAATACACTCTGTTCATGTACTACTGAAGTGTGATTGCTGACCTCCTATAATACACCGTCTTTACCTTTCATTCTGCATTTGTCAGATACTACCTTGTGTGACTATT
The DNA here is from genome assembly GCA_028627135.1 of Pseudochirops cupreus. NCBI lineage: Eukaryota > Metazoa > Chordata > Mammalia > Diprotodontia > Pseudocheiridae > Pseudochirops > Pseudochirops cupreus. Next base: position 95,517,898 of record CM053581.1, on the reverse strand, counting down.
TATCTCTTTATATGAATGGATTCTCATTCCCCTACCATATTTTAAACTTCTTGAAATGGATATTATGTCTTTTATGCATATATGCATGTCCCATGTAATGTTTGGCATGAAGAGCACAATAAATATTTACAATTATTTAACCAATGAAATTAATATTCTTTTTCATATTACGTAGCTATGAAGAACAAATAAGTCAGACAAAATAACTTAGGATTTCTCATTATTATAACTAATAATATGTAGAAGAGGTGTTCATGGATTCTATTTCCCACAATGCTTAAGGCCCTGGAAGCATTGTTTATTGGGAAAAATTTGCCAGATCACATTTGTCATAAAGCCATTTGTAAGACCACAGCATAGTGATATCACTTGGAGGGAACTTCAATTGGGCGATTTTCTAGATCAAAAGTCTAGTCTGGGTAGTACAGGTGTGGGCCGCAAAGTAGAGAAAGGAACAGAAGAAAAGATAGCCTTGTAGAAAAGAAAGCATTACCACATCCCTTCTGGGTCATACAGGGCCACCAGAGCAGTGACAAAAGGCTCTGATGTTCTTCCATCCACAGAGTCAGCTCTGTGGCCCACTAAACTGAGATTGAAGGGAAACTGAGAGCCAGAAGGGCCTCATATTCTAAGTTTCAACACCAATTACATGAGTTCAATCTAACTCTCTCCCTTCTGTATAGGAGTTCTTAATCTGGGGGCCATAAAGAGATTAGATAGATAGATAGATAGATAGATAGATAGATAGATAGATAGATAGATAGATAGGCTATCTATCAATACAATTTATTTCCTTTGAATGCTATATATTTTATTTTATGCATTTAAAAATATTTTTTTCTGAGAAAGGGTTCATAGGTTTCATCAGACTGGTCAAGGCATTCATCTCACACACACACACATGCACGCACACACGCACGCATGCAAACACACGCACACACAACTAAGGACTCTCGTGTTTTTGTGAAGATGGAGAGGGATTAAATAGGGCATTTACAGGTACTTTCCTATAGTTATGGGAAAAGGCAGGCATTTGCACACAGGCTCAAGGAATATTCCCTACTTGATTTAATTCTATTATTTACTTTGCTTTGTTTTTGGAGTAGTTGTCCTTTATCTTACTGTTTTGAGACACTCTGCAGTAGAGGACAGCAGGCTGGCCAGTGGCATGCCAGTGCAACAGATTAGTTATATGGCCATTGTCAAGTCATAGCTTTTCAGTGCCTAGGAGATGTTACACTAATAAAATCACAAGTCCAGACCAAAAGAGAAGAAGTCTGATTTAATATTTAATTGAGCCTCATTCATCATTTGTAAAACACAGCTGGAGAAGGAAATGGCAAATCACTTCAGTATCTTTGGCAAGAAAACCCCAAAATAAGGTCACAAAGAGTCAGATACAACTTAAACAACTGGACAATGACACATTTTTGTATTCATATGTCATTTGATATGGTCTGGCATAAGACAGCTAGGTAGCACAATGGATAGAGCATCAGACCTGGAGTCAGGAAGACTCATCTTCCTGAGTTCAAATCTGGTCCCAGACACTTACTAACTGGGTGACTCTGGGCAAGTCACTTAGCCCTGTTTGACCCAGTTTTCTCATCTGTAAAATGAGCCGGAGAAGGAAATGACCAACCACTCCAGTATCTCCGCCAAGAAAACCCCCAATGGAGTCATCAAAAGTCAGACACAACTGAAAACAACTGAACAACAATAACAGCCTGGCATAAAGATATATTAGTGGGAGCCTAAGTTCTGATTCTGAATAGAAGACAACCCATAGAGTGCTCTGAACCTGGCTTTTCCTATGTAAAATTCTATAAAAAACAATTCATACTTTAATAAAGATTTTGTATTGGTATCAATTCATGATTTCATTGGTGTAGAAAATTCTTAATAAGGAAGGTTCCTGTACCTATGCAAATTTACTCCTGTTAGTGCAACTTAAAGTCTTAGAGTGGTGCCTGGGTTTAACCGAGAGGTTAAGTGACTTTCCCAGGGTCACACAGTCAGTCTTTGTCAAAGGCAGGGTTTGAACCCAGATCTTTCTGATTCTGAGAACTGCTCACTATCCATTAAGCAGCACTGTCTCTACTAGTAAAAATTAGTTTACAAAATGCTGTGATAGCCTGTCATAGCTTGTGAGAAAACCCCCCTTGGAACCCATCCAAATCCAGTATTCATTCTGCCATGCTACTTCTTAACTTAGACATAAGAGCCCTAAGGTAACCAACTAATATTTTACAAATCTATGACACTATACTGTGGAGAGAAAAGGAAAATGTATTCATTCTAAATAAGATCAGGGTTTCAATCCCTGATATACTTGGGATATTCTAAATTGAGCTAGGTACTTGGTCAATAAATCACAAACATTTGCTTGTTACATCTTTAGTAAATTAACAAAATGTCTGGAGAGTGGTCAAATAAGAGAGGGGTGAAAAGTCAAGAAAGCCGTGGCAATTCATTCATTTACTACCAGTTTTTTAGTCTTCGGGACCATGACTTTCTGTCATTAAATGTAAGGTGGTTGGACTATTATGTTTTCATTAATAATGTGCCTGAAAATGATGAGGAGAGAAGTCCCCTAGATTGAAAATCCATTCAAAGGCTGATGGAAAAAGAATTGGGACCATAAAGCAATATGTTAACACTTTCTCTCTGTAAGTACACAGGAGGGTTGAGTGGTACACACACCAATTTCCAAACCTAAGTTCTGGGGAATGGTACTATATAATCATAAAATTACACTGGAGATAAGATTTAATTATCATTTTCACCTTTCCAACACCTTTCACAAAGTGATGCTTAAAGACTTAGCAAGCAAGAATATTCCACTTAAAGTGCTAACATACAACAATAATGGTGAAAGGAAGATAAACTAGTGGGTAAGGAATTTTATGGGGGCTTAAGATCAGTCGCTTTATTCAAAGATATTACAAATAAATGCCGATGGAAGGAGTTTTCAAACTGACTTCCAGGGACGAAGCTGTTGGAGGAAAATAAATGGTTGCTTCTCCCTAAGAGAGAGCTCTTCATTATCCCGAGATATTGAACTAATGATAGGTGCTGGTTACCACAATTGCAGGCACTGGTCAGAAGGTAAGAAGCACATCTTCATACAATTTTATTTCCACTGTAAATCATCACAAGCCCAGCATAAGCACTGTTATGGGCCCCCAAGGCTTAGCTAGGATGAGGTAAGGGCCACTGAAAAAGCAGACAGCCCATATCTATTCTCTAAGGGTGGACAACACAGGATGACAATGTCCGCTTGAAAAGAATTATATCTCACCAAGACAGAGTCTAGAAATAAACATTAAATGCGATGTCCAGTTTGCTCACTTGGGTTTTTATTCATTTAAGAAGGTGCTATGGAAAAGGTCCTGGCCACCGTCATTCCTAGATCTTCTTTGCCCTCATAGACGACGGCTTTCTTACCTTTAGCCTTGGCACAGTTCTCTGTCAAACAATAATTCACCCTCAGCAAAATTGTGGAGCAGTTAAGCAGCTTTCCTGTACCAAGGGTCTCTTGGCACTTGGGTTTAGATTTTGATTAGAATATCAAGCATTATCATTTCCTGGTCTTTCAATGGAGAATCTTATAGTCACATCATTTGGGTCAGCATCAAGATGTTCAGGAAGTCAAGGCCAATTGAACTGAACACCTCAAATATATCTCTTTAGTTAAATCTCATGTAGATTTGCCCAGTCACTCTTTACATGGCACTGGGGTGAGCACCCTCTCAAGAAATACTAAAACCAGGCTCTTGAATCATTTCTTTTCTTCCCCCCCCCTTAATAGTATTTTATATTTTTTGGAAATTACATATAAAGAGAGTTTTCAACTTTCATTTTTGTAAAATTTTGAGTTCCAAATTTTTCTCCCTCCCTCCCCAAGACAGCAAGCAATCTGATAAAGGTTATATGTGTACAATCATGATAATATTTCCACATTAGTCATGTGAGACTCACTTCTTTTTAAATTCATTCAGAAATTGCTTCCTGATTCCCAACTCTCAGAAGAGGGAGGTACAAAAACGACATGGCCTGGAGTCCACTGAGTTAGTTACTTAGTACCTTAAACAATGCTAACATCTGGAAATAGAGAATCTTCTTCCTACATGCTTTATGGCATGCAGGGGGCTGGCTAGACTGATAAGGAGACTCTGCTGGCCCAAGGACTCTTGACTCTTTATTAGGTGATTTTTGTCATGGTTAAAATACAGTGATTAGTAAGGTACATCTCAGAAACTGTCACAAACTACTTTGATGCTTTAGTGATTAGCTATTTTTATCACCTGGGAAGATTTTAACCCTTCCATACATTCTGATCTTATACAAATTCTTTTTCATGTCCCTCATTAGGACTTCCATTAGCCACATTGAAAGCCTTTCCTTGACCTTTAAATTTCCTTTAAATATTTTTAGAGGGTTGGATATCTTCTAGGCCAGGGGTGAGGAACCTGTGGCCCCAAGGTCACATATAGCCCTTTAGGTCCTCAAGTACAGCTCTTCGATTCCAAACTTCTTCAAAAGGCAGCATGTAAGGACTTCAAGGGCCACAGACGGCCTCTAGGTCACAGGTTCCCCACCCCTGTTTTAAGCTATCCATTTGTCATCCTTCATTCTTTTTAAAATATTTTTTTTATTTTTTTAGTTTTATTGCTGTTTTATTTTTATATTACAAACATTTAAAGCTTACTCCCCATTCTGTGGGAGGTACCATATAACAAAGTAAAACAACTAGATAAAACTTACAAGTAGTGATCTTATATGAAAGCCAAAAGTTAATCAGTAAACATTTATGTGTAACAACTATATGCCAGGCACTGTGCTAAACTCTTGGGGGGAAAAAGACAAAAGACAGTCTGAAAGGCTATTGGAGGTGTGAGATATGAGGTCAGCAGAGAGGTTGAGGCAAGATACAACCTGTGTGTATGTGTATGCGTGTGTGTGCATGCATTTGTGTCTGCGTGATTCTATACCCTCAATCTATCCCTTCTCTTGTCAGTAAGTGGATAGTATGTTTCATCCTCAGTCCTATAGAACCACGATTGGTCCTTATATTGACCACAGATCTTAGAGCCTTCAAGATTGTTTGCCTTCATGGTGTTATTGTTACTGTATAAATTGTTTTCTCTGGTTCATTTCATTCTTCATCAGTTTATAAAAGTCTTTGAAATTCTTCATTTTTATATTAAAATTATAGTATAAATTATTCTTCTGATTCTGCTTGCTTCGCTCTGAATCAGTTCATATTGAGTCTTTCTATGGCTCTTTGAAATCACTTATTTACAGATTTCTTACAGCATAAGAGCATTTCATCATATTAACACGTCACAACTAATTTAACCATTCCTTAATTGATGGTATTCCTTTAGTTTCCATATTTTTACCACTACAAAAAGGGCTGCTACAAATATTATCACAGATATAGGAGGATCTTTTCCAATTTCTTTCATCTGTTTATGTTACAGGCCTAGCACTAATATAATTGGGCATGCACTGTTTAGAAGTTTTTGTGTATCATTCCAAATTATTTCCCAAGATGGTTATATCCATTCATAGGTCCACCAACAGTGCATTCAATGTACCTGTTTTCCCACAGCCTTACCAACATTTGTCATTTTCTTTTTTGACATCTTTGCCAACCTGATAAGTGTGAAGTAGAATCTCAAAATAGTTTTGAATTTTCAGTTCTCAGATTAGTAGTGATTTTGAACATGTTTTCACAGGATTATAGATAGCCTTATCCTTTATTCTCCATAATTATCAGCCTATTCCCATTCCATATCACACATATTCTCAACAATGCCTTCCTTCCCATTTCTGACATGTAAGTCATCATAGATAATACACTGGAGCCTAAATCTACCTGCCCCACGTCTCTCTCTTCTCTGGGTCACTTGTATTTTGATTCTTCTGAAATCATAGAGCTCAATAAGTTATAGTCACACAGCATCACTGGGAAAATATCACTATTTTAAAAATGGGCATTTCACGTACCTATTTCTCATTTTAAAATAAGTCATGGGAATACCATAAATAGTTCATCTATATGAGTAATCTGTTCAGAAACATGTTTTTTTGACAGGCACATTTCAGTCACTCAGAACCATGAAGGAACTGTAACATTGTGTTTCTCCCAGGATCTCCAGAGGCAAGGGATGTGTTCCATTGAAGTTTTGGAAGGAATGACTGAGTCATAGCGACTAAAGCCCTATGGATTCTGACTCATGGTTATAAAAACCAGCTCCTGTTACATCTACATGATGTGATCCAAGGTAATAGATTAGTGAAAAGTAGCTAGGTGGCACAGTGAATAAATCATCAATCCTGGAGTCAGAAAGACAGGTTCAAATCCAGCCTCAGATACTTTCCAGCTGTGCTCCTTATCTGTAAAATGGGTATGATAATAGTATCTCCTTCCCAGGAGTTATTGGGAGAAGATGATGAGGCAGTATTTGTAAAATACTTTACAAACCTTAAAGCACTATTAAAATGCTAGTAGCTATTATTAATACCATTGCCAATATGCACACAGTTTAACAAAATCAAAAATGTTCAAATGATTCATCTATCTAACAAATTATCCATACAGAAAGAAATTCAACCCCTAACTGAAAGAACACAAGGGTCACTGGAATAGTAGCAATTTACAAATCTTTTATGGAATCCTGCTGATAGTAGAATGAAAAAGACACATCACAGACAAGAAGGGACCACCCAAAGTAATTGTCCTCTGTTCTGCCCAGACCTGGGTGGGAAAGCCACCTGGATCTGTCATTTTTGCATGGCTCTAGGGCCCCTGAATGTCTTTCTTGGTATTCTGATAGGCATTCATTCAGAAGAGAAAGCTTCAAGTCTGAAAGAACACTTAACACTAAAAATTGGGAGGTAGGTCAGGGAGGGAGAATATACAAAAGGAAAGAGCTGGTACAAAGGATAGAGTGCTGTGATTGGAGTAAAAAAAACCTGAGTTCATATCCAGCCTCAGATACTTGTTAGTTCCGTGACCTTGGGCAAGTCACTTAACCTCTGTTTGCCCAACTTTCCTCAACTGTAAAATGGGAATGATAATAATACCTTGCCTTCCAAGGTTGTTGTGAGGATCAAATGAGATAATTTTTGTAATATTAGCACAGCACCTGGCATATAATAGGCACTATGTCAATGCTAACTATTATTTTTGTTATTATTATTATTATTAAATAGAGTGGGTTCTTTAAGAAGCAGAAAATATACTGACAGGCTTTAGTGGCCTTGACTAGAACCAAAAACAAAATATATTTTTTTAAAATGCATCTTTTATATTATCTTTTTCTTTGACATTTTTAATGAGTCCATCAGCAAAAGTTTCACCATAGAGTCAGGTAGGAAAGAAAGGAAAAATGAATAAACACTAGGAAGGAAAAGGAAATAGAATCAATGGCCTCAGATTTCTGCCAGTTACTCACCAGAATTTGTATCACTCTGGGCTTTCTTCATCCTTCCTATTCTCAATAATGATGACCTGGGGACTATGGCAGAAGGTATCTGTCCCTTGATTTTTGGTATAGTTGCTCAAAGGGAGTACCCACCATCTGCTCCCATTTGGGATTATTATTATTATTAATGATAAAATCTCATGTCTAGTAGGGGCTTTAACTTTTCAAAGAGCTGCTTTTGTGCACGATCTTTCTAAAGGTAGCATCATAAGTTGTTGGATTATGGGAAGACTTGAAAGGATCTTTTCTCATTGCCCAAATGGGAATTAACACTTCAAACACGGTTTGTGCAAGAGGTGGCAGAAATGAGTCTAGGAAGCAATGGACCGGGAGTTGGGGAGGTAGGTAGGAATGGCACAGAACAAATGTGAGCTATAATTCATTTGGACCCCACTCTAGATCAATCAGTATTAACCAGTTTCCTATGATTCAATAGGGGTAGTGATTATAGATTCTGTATAGAACCCCAGAGCTATGAGCTGGAGACTGCAAGTTCAGTTAATTAATCATAGGAAGCTAACTACAAACCTTCCACTCTTGTTTTCCCTTGTTATGGTGACCAAGCCTAGTGTGGTGGAAGTGATTCAATGACATAGAAAGTCCCCCAAATTATTTTTTACCTCCAAAGTATCTCTTATCCAACATGAGCAGGTGATCATCTTATGACTACTTTATCAATGGAGATGCCCCATGCTTTGTCCAACCCAAGACCCCTCCCCCACTAATATACCCTATCTAGCTGATGCATCATTTCTTGGCCCCTGAAGCAAGATCTATGGACCAATGGGATTCTGTATTTTGTATAGCCTCTTTGGAATGTTCAGGTACCAAATCTGGTATTTAGCCTCATAAATGTAAGGCCCTGAAAGAAGAGGGCATTCTGGAGCATGAAGAAGATGTGAGATGCACTTCATTGGAGGGAACATGGGGCCTTTAATAAAGTACCATTAGCTCAGAGCTCTGCCTCAGTCTCTTTTTACTGGAGGTTGGACAATTGTAATCCCCATACAAAGAAAGCTGACTCATTACCTCCATCCAATCAGCAACACTTATTGTCCCTCTTCTGGACACTCTATGGCCACTATCATGAGATCATCCCTGAGCTTATCACTATAAAAGATACAAGAGAGACTAGGAAAATCCTTACCACTGAGTAATAGACCACCTAAATGAAGAGAACATTCTTTACCCTACTACAAGGCATTACAGTCTCACAGCAAGTAGAAGCATCCTCTCCTCAGAGATACAGTGAGACAAACTATCACCAAAGGTTAATGCCAACTGTTCTGCCATAGTCTGGGGAAGAGAATGATGAGTGAGTCAATTTGCTTAGGCCTTGAAGACAGCTAGAGAAAAAGAACTGTTCTGATTAGAATCATCTTGGGCATCGTCACCAAATACCCCAGGACTATGGAGAAGGAAATGGCGAATCACTCCAGTATCTTTGACCAGAAAACACCAAATGGGGGCCATAAAGAGCCAGGCATGACTGAAATTATGAATAAAAACACCCCCAAAACTAACAAAAAGCTCAAACCATCTGGCTATAGAGTGGAGGCAGAAAACAGTAGAGATTAATCAATTGTGAGAAACTGGCCCAAAAGAGGAAGAAATCCAAATTTGTTCAACTTGCCATTGAATTATCTTGAAGTTAAATTTCTTACATTCAACCATGCAATCCATGAATTATTCCCACCCCAACAGAGAAAATATTGCATAGCTGAGTATATGCAAACAAGCAGCATTATTTTAGAACCAAGCGACATTAGGTTTGAGCTTCAACCTTCTCACCCTCATCACATCTGCTTCCCAAAATGTCAAAAATATAGAAAATCAGGAACTGTCAAAGGTAAATCAACCTGGATGGGGTCTATTCCGAGACTAGCATGTCAATAATGTTTATACCCTTTCTTAAACCACATAGTCTAATTACCTCTGATTATATATTTAAGGAAACTTCTAGGCACTGTGAATACTGCAAATACATATATACATATCCATTTAATCTTAGATTTCCTACACCTGAGAGGAACCAGGAATTCCCTAATACAACAAATTTTCTATCCAGGCCACCAGACTGGTCTCTAGGTCAACCTTATACTTTTGGGGTAAACTAAGAGCAAAAAATTATGACTACTGAACAATGTCATCTTTTCCCCTTTTCCCAGTTCACTTTTTATAGTCCCTTCTCTAAAAATCTCAAACCTGGAAGGTGATGGTCCCAATAAAGAGGCACATCTAGCCTGGCAAGGTCATGTATGGTAGAAAAAGCATCAGGTCAATATTCAAACCAGGGTCATAGGTCCTGTCTTGTCACTAGTCATTGATAAGACCTCAAACATATTTCATACACTCTCTGTCTCATTTCCCCCTTCTATGTAAGGAGAGAGTAGGACTATCTTAGCTCTATAGTTCTATAATTCAAACACAGATACAACCAGCTATAAAAGAAAACAATGGATTAACTACTTGTAGCCTTGCTTTGGAATCAGATGTGTTTCTTTTCTTGGTCCAGAGTGATCACTGGAGTTTGAGAAAGTACAGTTGGAGAAGTCAGTATGTAGTAGGAGGAGAAGTAGTAGTAGGAGGAGGAGGAGGAGGAGGTAAAAGGAGGAGGAAGAGGAGGAGGAGGAGTGATGGTGCTGGTAGTGGTGGCAGTGGTGGTAGTAGTAGTAGTAATATATGTCATTTTAAGGTTTAGAAAGTACTTCATTTTCTAATCACAATATCCCTATGAGGTAAGTGCTATTGTTACCCCTGTTTTTGCAAATGAGGAAACTGAGGCTCAGTTGCGTGACTTGCCACGTTCACATAGCTAGTAAGTGACTGAAGACGTATTTGAACTCAATCTCCGCGACGGTAAGTCCAACATTCTATCCAGTGAGCTGCCTAACTGCCCACCCCAACCCCAAAGGTCCATTTTATGTAGTTGTGGGTTTTTTAAACTTCTTTAGATGGCATTTCAGTGAGCTCCAGGGAATTCCTGCCACATAGACCATCGTCTATTTCTCCCTGTGTTCCTGTCACGGTAGTACCAGAGTCAAGTGGATAAAATTCCCACATGACATACTGAAACCATTTCAGTTCAGATTTTTTATTTCTAGAAAAGATGGAAGACACAAAACAGCTCAGTAAAAAAAAAAAAAAAAGGTCACATTTTAGAGTTGAGTTTCCCCCCCACCCCCAGGGACTCACTAGCTTGGGAGAGGAGTCTCTAGGATCAGTGAGGAATAGCTAGAGGTGGTTGGGAACATAAGATAAAATCAAAATGCCCTCAAAAGCACATTATCTTTGCATTTTAAGACTAACTTTTCCTTATTTAGAACAAGCTGAAAATAGCTGTGAGTCAACAGTTTTTAAATTAAATGCTAACAGAATGGAGGGTAGCATTATCCATGCCTACAGCTCTTGCTCCCAAAATGTTTACCATTTTCATTGGCAAATTAATGCAGATGGAGAAGTGATCAATAATGACCAATCATCTATTCATAAATCATAGCAATTTAGAATTAAAAGGGACCCGCCTGAGACATCACCTAATCCCACTTCTTGTCCCTTCTACAATATCCTTGACATCTCTCCTCTGCTTCAACGCCCCAAAAATGGGAAGACAGCTACCTAGTGAAGCAACCCATACCCCTTTGAAATAATTTCAACTGTTAGAAAGTCCTTGTTGAATTGAAAGAAATTCTTCTATCTGGTCATTTATACCTGTTGGTCCTAGTTTTTCTGTTTGGATAAAGAATAAATCCCTCTCCATGAGACATCTTTCAAATATTTGAAGACAGTTCTCACATCTTCCTATTCTTTTTCTTTTCAAGAGTAAAGATCCCTAGTTCCTTCAACCATTTCTAATAGGATGTGATTTCTATACCCCTGAAAATCTTGAGGACTCCCTGAATAGACTGTCTATACTAAAGGTTCCACATAAAGGAGTAGCAGAAAATAAATAGGGCAGCCAGGTGGCCCAACAGATAGAGAGTCAGGTCTGTGGCTAGGAAGACTCATCTTCATGAGTTCAGATCTGGCCTCAGATACTTACTAGCTGTACGACACTAGGGTAAGTCACTTAACTTGTTTGCTTCTGTTTCCTCATCTATAAAATGAGTTAGAGAAGGAAATGGCAAACCATTCCAGTGTCTTTGCCAAGAAAACCCTAAATGGGGTCACAAAAAATTGGAAATGACAGAACAATAACAAAAGAAAATAAAACTATAAAACAGAACAGTGACTAGACTGCAGAAGGCTTTGAATGTCAAACCAAGGATTTTGTGTCTTATCCTATAGGAAATATGAGACATTATAGCTTTTTAATCAGGTGAGTAACATTATAAGAACACCGTTTGAAGAAAATTATTCTGGCTTTCTTGGGTAGATAGGATTGGTGTATATATATATATATACATATATATATATAATATATATATATATATACACATACATATACAGTGTAGTCATAATAAGAAAAGAATGCTCACACGAGAACTCAACACTGACCTCTTGGTTGTGAAATTCAACATTTGGAGGAAAATATTTGTAGAAAGAGGAATCTAAAAATAATGGAAAATATCCCAAGTTTCAGTAAAGCATGAGGAAAGAGTCCAAATCCAAGTATGTAGAGAGGGTGAGATCTCAGACTGGAAGAAAGAATCCATACCAATGAAATGAAAAATCCTTGAACTATTTGTTCTTTCCTTCAAGTGAAGAAGGGACTAGGGGAAAAAAAGACAATTTCCATCATCTCTAGCCGTATATAAAAATCTGATCAATATAAGCCCTCAAAAGAATTCTAAAAATAAAAATATATCTCTACCAGAAAAGTCCATTTATGTTGCAGTAAGTTGCCTATGTGAACACAAGAAAATCTTCTGAATTAATGCCATCTTTTCTGATAGGCCCAGAGCTGTGGCATGGTAAGGTTCTAGGAGACAAGAGCTGTCACCAGGCCCTTTGTTAAGAGTGATTGATCACAAACCGAATCAGCAACTTTGCTTTGTGAAAGCCCCCTTTCTTCAGGCCCCTTCTGTCCCCCTTTTCCTGCCTCCTTCCTCCCACCAGACACCAGGTCTCTGGCCTCTGGCCTCTGGCCTGTTAAATACCTTGTTTGGCACAAAGCTATTTTGGCCAGGGAGCAAAAAGTGATTCTATTCTACTTGATCCCCTTGAATATTAACTCCTCCATGTTCTGGTATATTTCAGTCTCTGGCTTTATCTGCTCTTAAGAAGGGAACAGAGTTGAAACGGTGGGAAGCTACCAGCATGTCTGCTTTTTACAAACCACAATTCAGAATGATTCACTGGTAAAGAGGGAGGAGAAGAAGAATTAATGAGTACATATTGTACACTGAGGTAAACCAATGGCTTAGTTGGAGGCAAAGTGATAGAAAATGATATCATTAAGGATAGAAGAGTAGGTGGGTCAGTTGGTCTTAAAATGAGAGTCAATCAATCATAAGCATTTATTAAGTGTCTACTACATGCCAGGCACTGTGCTAAGCTCTAGAGATACAAAAAGAGGCAAAAGATAGACTTGGCTTCAAAGAACTTACAATCTCTTTGAGGAAACAACAAGCAAATACGTATATACATGCATATATGTAGATATAGATAACAAGTTACATACAAGATAAATAGGACATAATAAAGAGAGGGAAGGTGCTAGAATTGAGGGATCATTGGGAAAGATTTCTTGTAGAAGATGGGATTTTGGTTTGGATTTAAAGGAAGCTGGGGAAGGCAGGAAGTGTAGAGATAAGGAGAGAGAGCATTTCAGGTATGGAGGACATTCATGTCTTCCACAGACATGCTCAGAGGGAAACAAGAAAAAATGTCTTGTTCATGGAATAGCCAATAGGCCAGCATCACTGGATTGAAGAGCATACCAGTGGGGAGTAACCAGAAAGGTAGGAGGAGGATCCGTTTTTAAGGACTTTGAATGTCAGACAGAAATTTGTATTTGATCCTGGAGGTGATAGGGAGTCATTGGAATTTACTGAGCAAGGGAGATGACATAGCCAAACCTGCAAGTTAGGAAAATCACTTTGGTGGCTGAATGGAGGATGGATTGGAGTGAGTTGGTTGGTTAACAGATGAGCAGGTTGGTTAATAGATAAGACAGCCAGAATGTCACATGAATAGCACCCAATGCTTTGAGAACCAGAGAACTTCCTTTCCACACCAGCCCTTAGCTATATATTCTACCACCAGTCAAAAATGAGCAACCAAGAGCAATTATAGTCTTTTTTTTTAATAAATTATTTATTTTCTTGTGTACATCACTCATTTCTACGAGATTTTGAGTTACATATTTTCTCCCCATCTTTCCCCTACCCACCACCTCAAAACAGCCATCCCACTATATAGCCCCTCCCCCAATTTGCTCTCTCCTATGTCCTCCCCCATCGCCCCTCTGACTTTCCAGTAGGGTAGGATGGGTCTCTCTACCCCAGTGCCTCTATATCTTAATTCCCAGTTGCTTATAGTTGATAATAATAATAATAATTTTATATATCTATATATATATACACATATATATTTTTAACTTTTGATTATAGAACTTTAAATTCTAGATTCTTTTCCTTCCTCCCTCGTCACCCACACCCACTGGAAGGACAAGCAATTTAATACAGGCTGTACACATGTAATTACACAGAACATCTCCGTGGTGGACATATTGTGAGAGACTGATTATATGTCCCTCCTTCCTATCCCTCCCCTCCCCGCCTTGTTCTGTTCTCTACCCTGTCCCTGTCCCTTTAGAGAAGTGTGGAGCAATTATAGTCTTATGATGAGTAGATGCAGTAGAATGCCATTGGGCAAGGGTCATTCAAGTATTCTGCATGTGACAGAACTGGAAATAGAAATGCACAATTGGGAAACAGTTCTTATGTTCCCCAAATGACTTGACTGAGACGACGCTCTTAGCAAGAATTTATTGAATTCCTAATATGGATCTGCCGTAAATTGAATATAGATAACTCGGATAATAAAGTTTTCTATTTAAAATAACCCTGCCTTTTTTTCAAAAACATTTAGTTAAAAGAGGTTTTACTTTAATGAGGCATCATTATATAGTGGGGAAAAGCACTAGACCTAGGATTAAGTCCTGGCTCTGTTGCTTGTTAGCTGTATGGCCATTGGAAACTCACTTCACTTCCATTATATGCAAGTCTCCTGGCTCTGGTGTCTTCCTCTTCTTGCCCATCAATAGGAGCAGAGAAACCATTCCTTCCTGATTCCTCCACCTATCTCCTGGTCTGACCTGCCTGCAAGGATAGAAGAGAAGTTCCATTTTATCAGCTCTCCAAAACAGCCATCTGCCCAAGCTGCTTAAAACACCCCTAAAGGACTTCTTTCTGAGTTTGAACCCCTAGTGATAATAATAACTCATCTGAACTCATTCACCAATGATTGAGAAAATCCTACCTGTTCATTCCTTCCCAATTATTCATCCATTCCCCACTACCTGCTTACTTGTTCCATTCCCCTCAACCCAACTCCCAACCCTCCTATTTTAAAGCAACTCACCCCTTCTACTATGCTCTCTGGAATACTTGCTCAATAGGTAATAAACGTATTTCCTTCCTAAATATTTTCCTTTCCAACTCCTTTAATCTTCTGACTGTCATTGTGACCTGATAGCACAGCCTCCCTTTCCAACACAAGGCACACTTTCATTCATCTATGCACACACACACTGGGGGAGTTGGAATACCCCTTGCTCCCCTTTGCCACTTTCCAACTCAATTTCTACCACCATCACTGAGTAATCTCTCCTCCTTTGATATTCACTCAATCCAATCAAATTTCTGGTAGATATTGTCTTCTGATCTGTAGGACACTCCCTTTATTTCATCAATAATTTCACTGGCTCATAGTCTTTCTTTTCCATAACTCCTGCCCTTATACTTTGGGACTTCAAGATATATATTGTTATTGCCTCAAATATCCTTACTTACTGGCTCCTCAACTTGTTCATTTCCCACGACCAGCTCCTCCATCCCACCTCAACTACACACTGACTTGATTATGCCCCTGATATTGCCATTACCCATAAATGCTCCACTTCTATGTTTATGAATCCTGAAATTCCTTTATCTGATCACAATTTGTTGTCTTTCTATCTTCCTCTTGCTTTATAAACCCAAACTCTGTTCTTAATTTTCTCTGTGACTTCCAATTCCTCAATCCTATAGTTCTTTTCCAGGGCATCATCCTTGCTCTGGTTACATACTCCTCCCCTTCCCTAGTTTGACCCATTAGTAATTCAGTTCAACTCTGTACTGTTCTTTCCTCTTGAGTCCCTCACCCCCTTTTCATGTTGCTGACCTTATTCTGATAAGCCCTAGCCCTGGATTACTCCCACCATCTACCACTTTCATTCCTACTCAACTTCTGTCAAATGAAGATGGAGCAAATCACAAAACTATTCTGACTGGAGCTACTACAAATTTATATTAAATAATATCAGCTGGGTCCTCATTGCAGCAAGGCAATCCTTTTATACTTCCTTAATTGACTCACTATCCCACCCACTACAATCATTTTTTCCAAATTTTTATATCCCTCCTCAAACCTTTCATACCTCTCCCTCCTATTACCTTCTCAGTTGAGAATCATGTCTCATATGTTACTACAAACACTAAGGTCATTCTCCAAGAGCTTCCTTTTCTTCTCCCTTTCTTTTCATCTCATACCACTAAGATGCCTCCTGTCACTTTATCCTCCTTTACTCTTGTCTAACAAGAAAAGATGGCCCCTTCTTCTTTCCAAGGCCGACTCCTCTATAGTACAAGTCATTCCATTCCATCCCATCTTCTCCGGTATCTATCATAACCACATCTCTAACCTATTATAACCACAGTTTACTAATCTTCAATCTTTCTGTCTACTGGCTGCTTTTCTACTACCTAGAAACATGTCTATGTCTCCCCTAAAAGTTACCGCACATCTGTGTCTCCTCTCCAAAGTTAACAAAGAAATTTTAACTGCCAGATCTAATTGTCTTTTCTCATTCCTCAGCTACTTGACCTCTCTGCCCATTGCCACTTCCAAACTCACCTTCCATTGACAATTGACATTATCAATGACCCTCTTTTCCTTGATACTTTCTTCTCTCTACATTTTCCTGACATGACACTCTCCTGGTTCTCCTCTTCCCTTTCTATCTGTTCCTTCTCAGTCTCTTTTGCTAATCTTCCTCCAGGTAACACCTGATTGGGAAGCAATAATGAGCTTCCCACGGGGCTCTCTCCTGAGAATTTAACGCATTATTCTAGCATGTCAAAATCTTTTTGATCCTGAATACATTATATAATGTGTTATCTATCCCACCCAACTCTGTGCCATTTTCAAATCTGATAACCATATCATACAAAGTAATTCACAGAAATATTGAAAAAAAAAACCCACAAAGGCCAACAGAGACTTCCATCTGGGTTGCTGTTGTTCAGTTGTTTTTCAGTCTTGCCTGACTTTGTGACCCCATTTGAAGTTTTCTTGGAAAAGATACTGGAGTGGTTTGCCATTTCCTCCTCCAGCTCATTTTACAGAAGAGGAAACTGAGGCAAGAAACTGAGTAAAGTGACTTGCTCAGAGTTATACAGTTAGTGTCTAGAGTCAGATTTGAACTTACAAAGATGCGACTTCCTCATTCCTAGCCCAGTACTCTGTCCGCTGTGTCACCTAGTTAACCGGTTCTTAAGGTAAGACTACCTTAATGCTAACACATATAGAGAAAGGGGTGAATATTTTGCTCCTTTCAAACACCCTTTTTCAGAGCACTGGCAAAATGCTCTGAAAAAGCCATGGTAAAATGAGGGTACCAGGTAGTGTAGATGAGCAAACAAATGCCAAAGGCAGCAACAGGATGGGATAACCACCATAAGCAGCCTGGGAAATTCCTGGGTATAATGATAATGGGATTTGAAGATCTTCCATACCCCCTGAACTTGCTGACATAGCAGGAAGGGGTGGAGCAAGAGAAAGCCAGAGCCAAGCTACAGTCCATGGGGTACTGACTGGAAGCGGTAGCAGGGGCTGCGGTTGTGGCGCGAACTCCTTTTTCTTTGAGCCTGCCAAAATCTCTGCTAAGGACTCCTGCTGAGGATTGCCAGGGACAGGAACTGCGGGGGGAGGGAGGGGGGAGCTTCTGGAAGCAAGCTGCCTAGGCGCTGAGCAGTTGCCATGAGTGAGGAGAGGAGGATCTTTCCCTGAGGTAGCCTGTCCTATTTTGAAGGCTTGAGAATGTGGGTGTTTACTACATTAACTACATGTGCCAACTTCATAACTACTGTGTTGGCTTTGACTCTCTGGTTTGGGTTATCAGTTTTCTGGTATTTTAATAAATGTTCTAACTATATTTCCCATGTAGAGAGCCTGTTACATTTTGTGATTAATAACCATATCAGCATACTTATAGTTACTGTAGGCATTGTGAATACTGCATTGTTGATACACTGGGACATCAGACCTTTTGGCTGAATTTCCTGGGCAGGATGTCACTATATTCCATTCCCCACTTCTACCCAGTCCAAATTACTAAATAAATATTACAATGCAAGACTGTCAGAGACCTCAAATCACCTAGTTCAAATCACCCACATTTTCTCAGAGTTTCAGTTCCCACATGAAAAAAGATATTAAATATGGTAACTAATATAATCCTCATAACAACCCATAGACGTAGGTACAACTGGCAATATTTTGTCCATTTTACAAATAAGGAAACTGAGGCTCAGAGGGGAATTTCCTAGGCTCACAAAGTTAAATTATTAGAAGTCAGATAATCCAAGGTGTCTGCAGTTAGATGGATAAAAAGATTGTCTTCTTGCCTACTTCCCATGACAAAGAATGATCTGAAATTGATGGAAAAAACTTTGAACTCTTCCAAAGCAAGGCAACCAACAAATAGAAATATTATGAATGGAAAGATGTTCGCCAAGCTCTGGAAGACTCTTAGTAACAAACCTCTTTTAAGGTCCACACCTTATTTACAGAAGATCTTTACTGTAATTGCCGACACGAGCCCCCTCTTTATCACAATTGGAAGTTTGACTTATAATTGGCCAATCATCACTTCCCCTTATGAGCATGTATTGAAAGCACTAATGAGGGGCAACAGAAAATATACTTTCACCACTTGCCTTTGTAAAAGGGGGTGACCCTCTGTCCTGCCCGTAAAAAGGGGCTTTAGCCACATCTGGCTGTCTGCCAGTCAGCTGATAGGACAATCGCCTAATCTGGTCCTTCAGATAGAGCTGGGGTTGGGGGGGAGCCCCAGAAGGAAGGATGGGGGTCTCCCATCCAGAACTGGGATAATGCTTTCCCCCTCCTACTCCAGGCCCTAAGCCAGCACTTTACCCCTTTGTGTTATCTTCCTTTGCTCACTGGTGATTTCTCAGGATTAATTAGTGTTTATCAAATCCGCCAGGACACTCTTGCCACTGAACTGGTAGGAAAGCAGAGCCTTTCACAGATTGATTGTAATCTCTCCTGCTATCTTCAGTCCTGTTTGCTCAGAGATGAATACTCCATTGTAGAGGCAGGTGAAAGCCCAGTAGCCTCTATCCTTCTCCTTCCTGTGATCCCAGGGGTGGGACTTCCATGCAAGCCACCATAAATACTTGTTCCATATCTCTGAATAGGGCTGATCTAAAGGTGTGATGAATTATAACTGATACAGCAATCAGAACCCCCACCCTCACCCCCCAATTTTTTTAATGGAAGTCAGGGCCACAATTAAAAAAAAAAAAGGAACATCATCCCTGGGTAGAACAGGAAGGCATCCTGAGAGAACCTGCTGTTTCCTGTGCCAGAGACCCATGGGGAAAGAATGTTTGCCAGTTCACGCTGTTTTAGTTCGCATTGCTCATGGGTAAAGAGAAAGATAACAACACTGTTCTGAACATGTTTAGATGTTTTGTTACCAGGGAGAGTTACAGAAAGCCAGCATTCTCTGACTTCAATTAAAAAAAAAAAGGAAGCATTTAACTGTAATTTACTGTCTGTTGTTCATCACCTGAGGCACGTCTCAGTAAGGCGGCGAGCCCTGGTCATTCTCTTAAAATCAAGGAAAAATGAAAAAAGAAAAAGATAAAGACAAAGTTTTAAAAGTTTTTTTAAAAATGCCTTCCAAAGAGAGGTTTGAGGAATTCCACCCAGAGGCCCTAATTCCAGGTTCCAACCTAAGGGGATGGGCCTCAATTTCTGAAACAGCAGGAACTCCAAAACCAGGCAAAGCAATGAGGTGCTCCCTCCTTCTTAGGGAGCATGTGGTCCTGAATTTCACCTCTCCAATTTTTCTCCTAGCCCATATGTGGCTTTCACAGGCAGGAGCTGCCCCCTCCATTAGCTTCCAGTCACCTCTATTTCTCTCGTATTCCACCTTTCTCTACCCCATCACCTAGTGCAGAGTTCTGCACAGTAAATAATTCAAACACTGGTCTTGGCTGGAAGGCACTTGGTTGTTGCGGAATGATCCCTGGATTTTGGAGCAGGACTTTGTTGTTGAGTCACTTTTCAGTCACGTCCTACTCTTTGTAATTCCATTTTGGGTTTTCTTGGCAAAGATACTAGAGTGGTTTGCCATTTCCTTCTTTAGCTCATTTTCTAGATGAGGAAATTGAGGCAGAGAGGGTAAAGTGACTTCTCCAGGGTCATACAGTTGGTAAGTGTTTGAGGCCAGATTTGAAATCATGAAGATGAGTCTTCCTGACTAAAGACCAGGAACTCAGCTACCTGGAGTCAGAAGACCCAAGCTGAAATTCTGATTTTGCCACTTAGGAATCAGGAAGACGTGAGTTCAAACTTAACCTCAGACAATCACTAGCTGTGTGACCCTGGGCAAGTCACTTAACCCTTGTGCATCTCAGTTCCCCCATCTGTAAAATGGGGATAAAAATGGCATCTATCTCCCAGGTTCCTTATGAGGAGCAAATGAGATATTAATTGTAAAGTGCTTAGCACAATGCTTCACACATAGTAATGCTATCTCAATGTTAGCTATTACTGTAACCAAAGCCAGGACTTGACCCAGGATTATCCTGATTTCAGGAGCAGTTCCCTACCCATTAAACCATATTGCCCCTCAATCTGAAAAAAACCCTCTTAAATCTGAGAAATAAATGCATGTAAATATAAGCCCAGAAAACAGCAGGGGATTCGAATGATAATATTTGAAAATTACATTTTTAAAAAGTTTGTAGAACAATATTTCCTAATTATCTTGCCCTAAGTTAAAAGAAAGGCAAGGATTTACTCAGCTTATAAGAAACACTCTGAAATTAGTGATCCCTTAAAAATTGAGAAAAAAATTAAGGAACTCTTTCTGCATTTCACATTTTAAATAAATGCCATGGATTATGGTTCAAAAGTATCAGTAAAAACCGTAAGCTGATCTTCTGAAATAATTGCCACATTCTAGCAAGATGCCAGGAAGAATGGGAATGCCTGTCTCAAAGTAATAACAACAGACTAGATTGTGTAAATTCATCAGGTACTTTATAAACATTGTCTCAGTTGAGCCTTATAAAAACTCTGTAAAATAGGGGCGGCTAGGTAGTACAGTGAATAGAGCACCAGCCCTAGAGTCAAGAGGACCTGAGTTTAAATCTGGCCTCAGAAACTTAACACAAAACTAGCCAGGTGACCTTGGGCAAGTCACTTAACCCTAATTGCCCTACCTTCCCTCCTCCCAAAAGAAAAAAGAAAAAAAATGTGAAATAAGGATGGCAGACATTATTATATTCCTTTTACAGGTAAAGAAACTGAAGGTCAGATATGGCAGGGGACTTCCCCAAAGTCACACAGGTAGGGGCTGATGATCACTCCTTCCCATTGGAAGAGTGACAATGGTGTCAAATGAAACATGCCTTTTCAGACATAGCCAATATATTGGTTTGTTTTCCTTGACTATGCATATCTCTTATAAAGGAGGGCTTCTGTGGGATAGGGAGGAAGAGAAGAGGAATCATGGGAAAGGTTAAAGATGGGGGGAAAGTTTTCTGTGCTATTGAAATTAAGTCTCTTTATATTGCCCTCTCTTTATCCTTCTCACCACCATACCAAATACCAGGGTACCTGCCTAGTCCTCATAGACTTTAGTAGGATTCATACTTTTCTCAACCCATCCCTTTCCATTATCCTCAGTAATTACAACATTCACATTTATGACCTTTCTTACACCTTTCCAGACCATGTCCCAGAAACCTCTTCCTCTTGGAAGCTGGCTGGAGCCCAGGAATTCACATCCTTACCACTTCTACTTCCTCTTATTGGATAGCTCCTCCTAAAACTTCCATACAGGAAAGGCACCCAGACCAGCCATGTCTCATTCCTCTCCAGGCTATCCTGAGTCTCTAGCTGTTTTTCTGACCTATCTGATTCTTTGTTACCCCATTTGGGGTTTTCTTGGCAAAAGATACTGGAACAGTTTGCCATTTCCTTCTCTAGTTCATTTTACAAATGAGGAAACTGAGGCAAAGATGGTTAAGTGAATTGTCCGAGGTCACATAGCCAGGAAGTGTCAAAGGCCAGATTTGAACTCAAGTAAATGAGTCTTCCTAACTCTAAATCTGAAACTCTAATCTACCAAACACACACATTCTTAATACACATGCCCTTTTACCTATCTTTTGGGTTTACCCACTCTGAGCTACATTCCAATCTTGGATTTCATCTATCCATATCACACAGCCCTTCTCCACAAGTCTCTGGGATACCTATGAGGTCAAATTTGCTTTCTTACTTTAGAATGTCTAGTTCATCTCACTTATTACCTAAATTTACAGGAATTTTGTGAATAGGCATTAAAGGAGATGAAATTTTCTACTGGCCCTTTTCTTTTGATTTTGCCTCCCATGAGTTTCTGGATGTCTCAACTGTTATTTTTCTTCCTTTTTTGTAGCTATGATTTTAAAATTCTTTTGACAAGGTTTTCAAGACTCTAGGCAAATATATTCTTATCATCCTATGTTATGTGCACTCAATTCCTATGTAGGAATCAGGAACCATCCAGGAGTCATTCCTTTATTTTTACACTAGATTCTGAATTCCAAATCCAATTCTCATGCAACATCTCCTTAGCCAGCATGTCTTTTCCATCTCCATTTTGGTCTTCTGCATCCTTTGACTTCAATAAGCATCAGTGAAGAAAATAAAACCTGTGGAATGGAGTTCCATGTAAAAAGTACTAGCTCTAGGGGCAGCAAGTGGTGCAGTGAATAGAGCACTGGTCCTGGAGTCAGGAGGACCTGAGTTCAAAATCCAGCTTCAGACACTTAACACTTACTAGCCAGGTGACCTTGGGCAAGTCACTTAACCCCAATTGCTCTGCCTTCCCCCCTCCAGAAAAACTAAAAATAAAAGCACTAGCTCTGAAAACTTGTACTCAAATCCTGTCTCTAATGTTTAGTACCTATATGACTATATGACTTTGGGTAATTTGTTTTCCCCTCCCCCCAGCACCCTTGGCCTAATTTTCCTCATCTGTAAAATGGAGGAATAGGAGTAGATGTACTCAAAAGTTCCTCTCAGTTCTATAGATATCTATGATCCCATGTCCCTAAGTTTCTTGGTCAAGACTTTGTAATCTTGGGCAATTTATTCTTCAGCTGCATCTGGCAGAATCATTGAATCAACCATCATGAATCAACCAGAGGTGAGTAGTGGCCATTTGTTTTGACAGGTCTTGCAAGTTTCCCTGTTAGGTCTAGAACACATCCTCCAAGAGCACCATTGACCTCTATTTTTATAATCAAGTCAACAAAAAGTATCAGATTGTGTAGCTCTGATTAGGGAGTCATTAACCATAATTATTCCTCTTTCTTCGACCCTCACTGCATGGTCTCTCTACTTTATCATTCCTTGTAGGACAAGAAATATCTTCAGAACAATCAGCCCCCTCTCTTCCAGGAATAGGCTCAAATTTATTGTTGCTGTTGTTATTTTTCACTCCATGTATACAATTGTTCTTTTATGTCCTATCTGGCTCCGTATGACGTTCTTCAAGTCTCCAAACTCCTAACGAGGGTCAAACGTTCCCTCAGCCACTTCAGATCCTTTGTTTTTCCACCAAAACCCAAACTCCATTATTTTAGGAACATTTCATTGTCCCTGATAATCTAGATAGTGAAAAGGCTTTCCTTGAGTCTTCATTTTTTATTTAAAGAAACCTACCAGTCTATACTTAGAATATAAATAGTAGTCATTTAACTGTGATGGAAATACGAGAATCAAACGTGCAATGTAAGTTGAAGCGAAATGTCTCTTCTTCTGTATATTATCAATTAATAATATCAATCAATTTTATCGAATAACTTGTGGGTATTTATACCTCACTACCTAAGCAGACCTTTACAATCTTGGATCACCTTTTAACGACTTGACATCCATACCAAACATCCTTACCTTTGTTTGAACCACAACTATCAAACACATTGACTTCTTTTCCTTTTTTTCACTAATTTTTTATTTGTTTCATCAATATGTTTATTTCTGCAATCAGTCTACTTTTCTTACTTTCCTCACCATGCCTACTACTTTCTCCTTTTCTTCCTCTTTTCTCTTCAGGGCCTTTACTCCTTAATCATTTTCTTACTTTACATTGAGTCCTCCAGTTCCTTTAGTCTTTTTTTTTCTGGCTTAATGGATACAAAGTGATACCCCAGGGTGATTTTAATTCATATTTTTTTCTGACAATTACTGATTTTGAACTCTGGATTATAGATCATTTGCATTTCATCTTTCGAGTTATTTGTTCATATCTTTTGACCACTTTGTATTACAGAATGGAGTAGTTTGCCATTTTCTTCTCCAACTCATCTTACAGACGAAAAACTGAAGCAGAGAGGGCTAAGGGAATTGTCCAGGGTTACACATCTAGTAAATATTCAAGCAGAATTTGAACTCACAAAGATGAGTCTAACCTATGGATCTGATAAGGGCAACTAGGTGGCTCAGTGGTTAGAGCACTGGGCCTAGAGTCCAGTTTGTATTGGAGAAAAAACCAGATTAGTTTGGTGGGCATAGTGGAGCAGAGGAGCCCACCAATCAGGACAAATGAGGTTGCCAATTATATGCTTATGCGTCCATCTGACTCTCCTCCTCTTAGGAATATCAGAAGATTTGTGATTAGAAAAAGAAGCCTACATCATTTTCCATAGGAAACTATTTCTCAAATCTAATCATATCTTCAAGAACTCCTTCCTAAGACCTTCTATAAGCTCTGACCAGCCAGGTGGTATACAACAAGGTATCAATGGCCATTCATGGCCATACTATGTAGAGAGCAAACAGATATAATGAAAGGTAAACTCCAAATGTATCTCTTTAGACTGATTCCATATTATTTTTCACACACTCTGCATTCCAGCCAAATGGGCCCAGTCATTATTCCTCATACATAATGGCTCAGTATCCTTCCTCTGTATCACTGCGTCACTCCTAGATGAAACCTCCCCTGATTCCATCTTGAGCCCCTGTCAATAGCTACTCTTCTACCTCCTGAATTACACAGTATAAATATTGTATCTTTATTTGCAAATAGGGAATATAGATGCATATTTGCATGTAGGTGGCAGAGTAGAAATAGAGTGTCAGGTCTGGAATAAGGAAGACTCGTTGCCATGAGTTCAAATCTTGTCTCAGACACTTACTAGCTCTGAGTTCCTGAGTAAATAAGTCACTTAACCCATTTTTGCCTTAGTTTCCTCATTGCTAAAATGATCTTGAGGAGGAGATGGAAAACCACTCCAGTTACGTCTACCCAAAAAACCCCAAATGGGGTCACAAAGAGTCATTCACACCAAGAAAGACTGAACAACAACAATTTGTATATATGTTATTTCTCCTCAGGAAAATTTATAATTCCCTTTCAAGTAAGGATTTTTCTTTGTAGCCTTTGTCTTGGAACCCCCATACCCAGTACAGCACCTGACACATATTAAATGCTCAAATAAATGCTTGATGAATTCAATTCAGTTGAACTTGGCACCTCATCATTACCAGTACTAATCTACCTTCAAAATTTCAAAGTCTGAGATTTCCCTTTGATCACAACCTCCCTCCCCTTTCTGATCATTCCCTTATTCTAACAGTGTTATCCTTTCTCATCAGACTTCAACTTCTTCAATACCATGCTTTTCTTCTAATATTTAGGACCAGAGACTTAGAAGCTGAAAGGGACTTGAGAGGACACCTAGTCCAACCCCCTCATTTTACAGCTGGGGAAACTAAGGTCAAGACTTTATTTAATTCTTCCATTTTTATTAAACATTTACTATATGCCAAGTACCACGCTACATGCTGGGGATATAGATTCAAAACCAAAGACCATCTCTGACGTCAAATAACTTACATCCTAATATTAGGAGACAATATATTCAGGCCAGTGGCAGCCAGAGAAGGACGTTTTGCTTTGGAAGTGAACAAGGATGGGAAATTGGAGATATAGGAGTGTATATATTTATATACATACATATATATATATATATATATATATATATATATATATATAGATGGCCTCTCTATACACTCTTACTTGATGACTTTCCATTACTTTAACCCCCCAAATCACTTCTTTCTCCCTATCAATGGATTAATTCAATCAATAATCATCTATTATTTCTTCATTTTTCTGAACTTTGAAACCTCAACATTCTCCTTGACCCCACTCCCAGGCCACAAGTATTATGCATCCACCCTCTCCTTTCCAACTCCTCCTATAACCACATGACTTTCATAACCTCCTGCCTGGATAATTGACAGTAGTCTTTTAAAAGCTTTCTCCACTCTATCTAAATCATCCTACATACTGCTGCTGGATTAATCTTCCTAAAACCTAGAGCAGATCACCTTACCCAAATGCTTAGAAACTCCCAGTGACACTCCATTGACTACTAAACAAGAGTCTAAATTTCTCAGCCTGCCAGTCAAGGCCCTCCATGATTTGGACTCAACCTTTCAAGTAGCCAAGTGGAGCAGTGGACAGAATACTTGACCTAGAGGCAGATAGATTTGAGTTCAAATCCAGCCTCAAACACTAGCTGCTTGACCCTGGACAAGTCACTTAACTTCCATCTTCCTCAGTTTCCTCAACTATAAAATGAGGGAAAATAATAGTACCTAGGTACCAGGGTTGTTATGAGGATCAAATGAGATAATATTAATAAAGGGCTTAGCGTGGTATCTGACACATAGTTGGTGCTTATTAAACTTGTTTCCTTCCTTTCTTTCCAGAGTTATTTTCTGCTGCTCCTAATACGTACCTGATGCTCCAGCCCTTTTGAACTCATCATTTACCAAGTCTGATGTGACATTTCCAGTCTCCTTGCTTTTGCTTAAATCATTCTTCACCCCCAGAATGCCATTCCTCTAATCTCAGCCTGTCTAAATCCTATCCTGTCTATAAGACCAAGAGCAAAATGTCACTTTTATGCAACTTTCCATGATTTCTTCACATCTGGAAGTGATTGGACTTTCCTCTGAGCTTCCATAGCACTTTTTACATATCTCTCTTACCAAACTTATCGTTTATACTGTGATTGTGTATATATGCCTTATCTCCCCTACTAGATTCATAAGCTCCTTGAGGATAAGACCCTGTCTCATATTTTTCTCTCCTGCAGCCACTAACATTGGAAGGAAACAAGTATGTATTAAGTTCTTACTATGTGCCAGGAACTTTACTATAAATTGAACATAGGAAATGCTCACTAAATATATTTAATAAATAAGAGAATACACAGATGAATGGATGAATTTTGAAGAAGAAAAACCAGAACTAACTTGGCATCTTAAGAACCCTTATCATAACTTGACATGATATAGGCTCCTTTCAGCTCTTACACTGGGGAGAATCATATTCTTCTCTCCAATAAGAAACAGAAAAACCACAGATAAGAAAACAATTATGGACAGTTATGTCTTCATAAGTTTATGTTTTCTTTCATGTAAATCAACGGTTCCACTTGTATAGATTTTGACAGCAATTTTTTTTTTAGACAAAAGGGAAAGATCCTTAGCCAGCTTCCTTGGCTCAAAAACATGCTTGCTCCCCTCCAAGCAGCAGCAAAAAGGCAGAGGAAATAAAATGAAAAAAAGAAGGCATCCATAGAATGTGGTTTTCTTTCATCTGGCCTTTCATTCATTTCTGCATGCTGACCAATATGACAACAGGAGAGTGTTTAACTGATGACTTAAATAGCTTTCCCTCCACTTATTATTCAGGAAATCACCTAGGCTGAGCTCTCCATGTTCTCACTGTATTTGAGTATAATTCATACACACACACAACAGCCATTTAAACTGCCATTGCTTGGTCTGAATGGACTGTTGGCTCTGATACTGAGAAACTATTCCTTGGGTGAGATATCAATAGAGCAAGGAAATTGTCTCTGTCTCTGGGACTGTTACCAGGGCTTCCTCCTTTCAAGGCTAGCAGCAGACATACTATAAAAAACATTTCTCTGTGCTCCCCTCATTGTTCCTTCCCATTAGAAACAAGGAACTGCAAAAGAACATTCATTATTTGTATTTGGCAAGAAGGGCAACAGCCAGAACTCAGATTCAATAGGCATGGAACTAAGAGTCTAAAAGACTTAGGAGCTATATATTGAATTCACAACATATATTAGCTTCATTTGTATCAACATTGTTGTCAAAAGTCTCAATTTCAGTTAAAATCAAGATTAGCTAGTTGATTTTAACAGTATAAAAAACTTCAGGGAATGCTTAGTTTTGGAAGAACAAAACCAAATTTTGAAAAAATTGTTTGGGACCACCCAAGCGTCAGATTAAATCTCTCTAAGCCCAGTCAAAGAGTAAATGATCATAGTACTTTGAAGAGTTAGCATTCACGAGCCTTTATATCTAGTGTTAGATTTAGCCTTTTAAATTGGCAATGAAACTCAAAGTTTTAAATATTAGCCATCATAGCACAAAAAGTACTGAAGACTGAGGAGGCCTCATTCTATTCCTGGATAAGTTGTTAACCTGTTATAGGACCTTGGGCATGCAACATAACCCCAATTAGGATCTATGATTATATTCATCATATATGTGTTACCAGACGCCTTGAAAAAACAACTCCTTAGCATCATGACCAAGTACCCACTAAATTTTCAATAACCTGAATCTCAGCCATAACATTATTTTACATGATAAACATATGTGATCAGAAGTGTCATTACATAAAGAAAATATGGCCTTAAAGTGTCCTTCACAAAGGACTTGATGACAGCTCTATACAAGGGGGGTGGGGGAAGGAAGGATAAAGGAACAGGAGGAGGGCAATAAGCACTTATTGAGTGTTTTCTATATGCCAGAACATTGTGCTAAGCACTTTACAGACAGTATCTCATTTATAAACAACACCAGATCTGGGGAGTTTTTCCTCCATTGTTTCTTAAAATATGATATTCAGGCTCTTTCTGTTGTAGTTCACAGCTTTCAGCTATGCCATTGATTCTCAATTTGTGTCTCTTTGGGTTATTGTCCAGGTAAATTGATATTCCTATGAGATATGTTATGTTTTCTTTTTTTTAAGTCTTTCAACTTTTTTTTTTCTTTCTTATTGTTTCACGGAGCCATTAACTTCTGCTTGGTCCATTCTAATTTTTAGTCTTAGAAAAGGTTTTTACCTCTTGTACTAAGCTGTTAATTCTCCTTCCAAGGCTCTCATTTTCTTTCTAGTTCTTTCTTCTAAAGTTCTCATTTCATTTATAATATGTTTAACTCTTTAAAAAAAATTCTTCCAGTAATTCTAGTTGATCTTGTGACCAAGATATGCTATTCTTTGAGTCTTTGTTCATATGTGTTTGAGAATTACCCACATTAAACCCTAAGTTTGTCTGTCTCTATAATAATTCTTTATCTTCAGTTTCTTTTGGGGAGGTGGATAGCATACTTATTCTTCCAGATTTATGTCCTGAATTGGGAGTTTGTGTTAGGGTCAACCTCTGTATACTTTAGGAAGAATGTTAAGGTCTTATGTGGTCCTGCCATATTATCTTGGTTTCTGCTGCTACACTCTTTAAGTATTGAGTTTGTATTCTACAAGGAACTTGGGAGCTAGCTCAGGCCAGGAAGCTAGCTAGAAGGGATCTCATAAAGGTCGCAGTATAATTGTTACTTCCCTGGTCTAAGTTTTGTAGGATCTTGCCCCAGGTTTGGATTGGAGCAAGATAACTGCAGACTTGGCGCTAGGAAAGCCATGGTAGACAACTGCAGGTCCTATATCCTCAACCAATTGGAAAACTCTTCAGATTCTGAATCAAAACTGTATGTTGGCCCTTGGTCAACAACTTTTGTTCTTGTCCCATCCCCTAAGATTCCAATCCAAACTCTGTAACTCCATAGCCATAGGATCAATGATGTCACCTCTCTAAGTCTCTTGTGATTACTGATTGTATCACCAAGGTAATATTCACAGCACCAGCAGTGACTATGAATATGCTGGCAGAGTTCTGAATCACAAAATATAACAGCCTGTCCATACAGAAGACAAAAGCAAAACATTTATTCAGAAACCGGAAAGCCAAATCTCAATACCAGAGAACCAAATCCATCATAGCAACAAAGGAGTTAATACACATTATCATTGCAGAGAACAATTCCATTCCAAAGCCTTCCGATAAAATAGAGATAGGATTGATTACATCACCTACTTCACTAAGGCACTTGGAGAATATAATAAAATTTCATTCAGCAAGCATTCATTATATGTCTGTTGCATGCAAGATAATAAGAAACTAAAGACATAAATTAAATAATCTATCTTAAGGACCATGGTTATAATTCCTTCATCAAAGTATTCATAGTCTATTTGGTTTTTTACTATGTTTCTTTGGTACACTCTTCCTATTCTTACTATTGTTAAAATAATAACATCATGTTTATAGCTGAAACATATTCTTTTTTCTTTTACAAAGTGTCTTACAGATATATACCATTACTTCACGTGAAGTTGGCTGTCCCCTCTGATTGGAAGGCTGGAGGGTGAAGTACCAAATCCCTCCTAATGCCTTCCTTTACAGGATGAAGAAACTGGATTTCTTGGCTAACTATATCCTGCACTTGCTGTTCTGCCCAGTTTCTACTCCATAGAACAAAATATTCCCTAGTCTCCCCATAGCCCTCACTTTCCAGTCTTCTAAATGGGAGAAAAAGGTGAAGGATGGAGACACTGTGGAGCTGAAAGTAAAATATTCAATTTTCAGGAAAATTCAGGAAAAAATTTAGAAAGAAAATAATGTCAGGAGATTGGATGTTATGTTCAAGGAAAAATAAGCAAGATAGAATCAAGGAGAAAGGGATGATTGACAGTGTCAAAGAATGCAGAGAGATCAAGAAGGATGAAAATTGAGGAAAAAGCATTAGACTTGACAATAAGAGCTCATTGATAACTTTGGAGAGAGCAGTTTCAGCTGAAGAGGCCTGAAGCCAAACTGCAGTTAAGAAGAGAGTAAGAGAAGAGGAAATGGAAGAAGCATATTGTAGATGGTCTTCTTGAGGAGGTTAGTCACAAAAGGGAGGAAATTTATGGGACAATAGCCAGTGAGAATGGATGGATCAAGTGAGGGCACATTTGTAGACAGTAGGGAAGCAGCCAATAGATAGGAAGTAAGCCACTGAAAATTAACGAAAAATTAAAGCTGGTAGGAGAGGAAACAATCTGTTGGAGAGTATGAAATTAAGTCACTTATGCACATAGATTAGAAGTGTTTTCTTTGACAAAGGTGAAGATCCTCCTCTTCTTGAGAGAAAGGAATGAAGGAGGGAAAAGTGACAGAGGGCATCTGAATGAAGTAAAATGAGGACGCGAGGAGATGAGGAGAAGAGGAGAAGAGGGACTTTCCTCAGCAAATGGCCTCAGTTTTTGCAATAAAATATTAAGTAAGGTTCTCAGTTAAGAAAATAGTAGGAAGGGGAGCCATGGGAGTTTTAAGGATTGATGAAAAGGTTTGGAAAACCTGCACCAGTGGGTAGGTTAGAGAGTCAATGGGGAGGCATCAAAGGGATTGCCTTACTCTAGAATGAACACAAGAACATAAGGAAGCACATGATCTCTCTGCAAGCAAAATACATTGCTCTAAAATATAGGGATATCTAAAGACAACTTGAGGATGACAGGCCTCCTAGAACAATATGAGAAGTCAAAGAAATCTCAACACCATAAAGCAGAAATAATTCAAGAAACTGTCCAGAACTTCTGATTACAGAAAAGAAAATGCTAATTGAAAAACCTACAGATGACTTCCAGAAAGCAGCTGGTAAAGCAGTGAATAGAGTGCTGGACCTGGAGTCAAGATCAGAGTTCAAATCTCACCTCAGACACTTACTTGCTATATGATTCCTAAGCAAGTCCTTAACTTCTATTTGTCTCAGCTTCCCCAATTATAACATGGGAATAATAGCACCTACCTTCCAGGACTGTTGTGAGTATTAAATGAGATAATATTTTAAAAGCACTTAGTATAGTGCCTGACATATAGAACGTGCTGTATAAATGCTTATCCCCCTTCTCCCTCTAGGAAAACATCCTATGTCTTCAAGCTATATAGTACTTAAATTTTACAATTCTAATGACAACAAATTCTGCAATTGACTAAGCAAAAGACTTTTGAATGTAACAGAAAGGAAATTCAAATAACACAAGATCATGCTGTATTCACCATAAACCACAGAAGGGGATGGAACTATATATTCTAAAAAGAAAAAAATTTAAGATGCAACCTAAAATGTCACATGCTGCAAACACGAGGCTAATCACTAATTTAAAAAAAGATGAACATTCAGTAAAAACAAGGCATTTGAAGCATTCTTATAAAGATCTACTGACTCTCTGGATCTTCCTTCTCAGTGGTCAATAAAGGCATTGCTTCATCATCCATCACAATCCTTTCAGTCCTGAGTCACTAATGGCCAACCAGAAGCATCCAAGGTCTTTTTTTCATCCCAAAGCACCCAAGTGAAGTCTGGCACACTTAGTCGTAACCAGGCAAGAAACTTCTGTGAATATTCTGTGCAACTTCCATGTAGATGTATCTATGTCTCTGTACATATAAGTGATATATATTCTAAGTGTGTATTTTAATGTACATATAATATAATATATACACAGGTATATGCATATATATGAATATAAATAGTGTGCATAGAAACATATAAAATATATATGACCATATAGCCTCCCCTTATAGAATGTAAACTCCATGAAGACAGATAATTTCATTTTTTTTCTTTGTATCTCTAGCCATTATTATAGTTACAGCCACACATATATATGTGCTATATATTATAGCACATAATGAATATTTAGTAAATGTTTGTCGATTAATATGTTCATACATGACATGCATGTAGAATATGATAAAAATAGAGTAATCAATTTAGAAAAAAGGAAACCCAGAATCAAATCCTTCCTATGACACTTTCTAGCTGTGTGACATTTGAAAGGTTGCTGATGTACATCAGACAGCACCCTGGTCCTCTTGCACTAAGTCATGGACAGGCTGTTATCTGCGCTGGGGAAAGGAGTGCTTATACTGAAAGCTTTCTACAATGCTGTAATCCTATAGTATTTGCATATGTGACCCAGGCATATATATATATGTGTATATATATATATATATATATATATATATATATATAGCACTAGCACCCAGACTACTAAGGAATATCACACAATCTTTTCCTACTAATGATAAAAGGTATCTATACTTTTAAGAATTAGTCAGTACTGTTTGTGACCTTGGTATGAATCACCTCTGAGCATTTCCCTAGTAGTGAAATTACTCAGGTTTGGTGTGTATGCATGTGTGTGAGGTGTGTGTGTGTGTGTGTGTGTGTGTGTGTGTGTGTGTGTGTGTGTGTGTTTTCCTTTACAATTAGAAGCCTGGGAAGGGATGATTCCAGGAAATGATTCTTTTTCTGGTGGCACTATTCTGTTAAGTACATTTCTCAGACTCAGTTATTTTATCACACTTCCCTCAGGACTCTGCCCTTAGCTTGGCTTCCAAGTAGAAGTAGCAATAAAATTCACTTTTTTACTTCAACTTTAAAATGCCAGCATATTTCAAGCATTCTATTCCTTTGTGGAGTGGAGGGAAAAGAGAGAGAACGCCTGGGGGAAGGGAATGGAGAGGAGAAGAAATAAAGGGAAAGGGAAGAAGAAAACAGAGAAAGAAGTTGAATTATAAATGAGATAAAGGGAAGTGGGAAAGAAGAGGCAGAGGAGAACTAGAAAGAGGAAGAAAGAGAAATGAGAGGGAATTAAGATGAAAGAAATATCTGAAACAGTATACTCTTCAATGTTGGTTTCTCTTGGAAGGGAAAAATGATTTGGTAAAAGCTAGCAAATCAACAAGTTCCAGTTGCAGGGCTTTTTGCTCTTGAACTTTATGTATCATCCAATAAGAGTTTCTGTCACATCACAGATCATGCACTCTGTAAACAAATGTAAAGAATCATCCCCATGAGAAGAAACTCCACAGAAGGACAGCTTTCCAGAAGAGCTCTTAACCAAGCTCAATGCTTAGCGTTATCTCAGAGAGTACTGAGATGAGCTGATGGAGAATGAAGAGAAGAAATAGTCTGTATCTATGCCGATATTACTGTCCTAAATGAAGTCTGCTTGGATACTGTTTTACAGAGGGACACACAGTTTTAAAACCCTAGCAAAGCAGAACCCAAGTCACTGCCAAGTTATGGGCTAACTTTACTGGAAAATAGAAGCTTCTTCAAAATACCAAGCAGTTATTCAAGACAATTCCTATTAAGTATTCTATTCATTCATTCTATTCATTCTATTCATTCCAATGGTATTTTGAAGGCATTGGTACTTAGATACACATCACTATACTGACTGATGGGTAAAACACACACCAAAAATTAAAACAACTTTTCAAAACCAAAACAAGTCCTATAATTCACTAACATCAATGAATGGCAGAACCAGTGTTTCCCCTGCCCATTTGCTTATAATTAAGACCCTCTGATGTGTTGTGAGTGCTAAATATTGACAGGTTTAAGGCTTCTCCCTTAACCCATACTCTCACTCATATTTGTACATGTCCACAAGCATGGAGATGAGGAAAATTAAAAATATCACTACTTCTGAATGATCAAACCTCACAATTAATAATTGGTTCTCTCTCTCTCTCTCTCTCTCTCTCCCTCTTTCTCTCTCTTTCTCCCTCTCCTCACTTTCCTTCCCTCCTTCCCTCTCCTTTTTTTCCTCTCAGAACTAGAGTGCTCTCTTCAGCTTGTTAAGTTTAGCTCACTCCCACTGATAATTCACTAGAGATCATAATTTATGGACAATTGAAGCTTCAGAAACATCTCTTAGAAGGAATCGAGCACATCCATAGCAACAATTCTTCAGGGGAATATTAATCCCCGGCTTTATGTAGTGCTAAGTGTACAATAGTAATCAGAGCTTGAGTAGAAGCTGCTAATCATTGAGGGAAAAGGCTGTATAAAGAATTCATAATGGAATTAGCCTGCGGCAAACAAAGAAAGACAAAATTAAATCAGCCATCAAATTGCACCAAGGAATTTTAATTTACAGGTTAATGTAGGATTATGTAACTAATCACAGCTAACATTTTCAATGAACAACCAATAAAATTCTGCTCTTCCCCCCCACACACACACCACCTCATCTTACTAATGGTATTCCAATAACACGCTTTTATTACCCTCTAATATGTTAGGAATGATTTTCAAAAATTCCAAAAATCTTCTAATTGGCAGAATCAACGTATAACAGTAGCTTTCAAGTAATCAGCCCAAGTGCCAAGCTGGATGAAAGATGGCTGAGCCCAGTCCAGCCCATTGAAGTTCCTGTGAGCTCACATAAAATGGATTTACCTAACCATGGATCAGCTCTAAAGTAGATGCCTGCCTCTCATACGGTTCAGGGAGCTAGGAGGGTACAAAAGAACCTAAATTAAACATGTGAAACTAATTTGGGTCACAAAGTGTATCAGCTAATTCTAAATAAACCCACTGCTATAGATTTATATGTCAATATCACAGAAAAGAGCCAATGACATATGCACAAAGGATTGCTCTAACAGAGTTTTTGTGGTTTATAAATGTGAACATCATAAAAAGAAATCAGGTTTCTAGGATAAAAAGTTGATTAGCATTTCCCAAGAAACAGGGGGAGAGGGAGAAGATATGTTGTCTCCTCTCTGGTTACATTTTTATATTAGTCCGTGCATGACAGAGATGGGGACCCCTCCACACAGTTCGAAAAATTATTTGAAACCCCCTGCTCCACAAATATAAGTATATAAAAAGACAGCATAACTCTTTGCACATTGGCAAGGGGGAAACTCCAAAATTATGCCATACGCTTAAAAAGACATCAGTTTAATCAAAAAGATCTTTTCCCAACATATGGCAGAAGGAAAATTTTTATAAATGGGGTAAAGATTATGTTCATAAGCTTTACTTCACATGGGAAGAATGCTGGGAAGAAAGGCAGAAGCATTCTTCCTGCATATGTTTTTCTTGTTGAGAACAATGTGGGAAAGTCTCATTTTCCTTTAATCTAAATGTTCATTTTATGGAAGCAGCAACATTCGGCCCAGTTATTAGCAAAGGAGTTTTGTTGCTTTATAAAGTCTAATTTTAAGATGCGCACTTCCAAAAAAACATTATGGTGTCAATTGTACTACCCTTCAGCAATTCTGTAATAACTTTATTCAACCATTTCTAATTATAATTATATTTTCAATTCCTTTTAGCTATAGAAACTCTTTATCAATCAGAGCACAAGACAGAAAATTACTTTATTACAGCTACAGCTCGTTAGTCTGAGTGCTCTTAATGAAGCAGCCTCATAATCAGATGAAAATCATGCTGAAGAAAACTTGCATCATTAGTCTGGGCCTTAATTACCAAGAAATATAGTCACTAACAATGATATTCCATTTCATGATATGGTGCATGCACCTTCTACACTAGTTTCAATTAATAATTCCACACACTGCTACAGAATCTTTCTATTTATTCATAACAATGGAGGGGGAAAAATTCTAAATTTAATTGAGCGGCTCAGATTGAGCTCTCTCTCCCTCTCTCTCTTTCAGATTAAAATGTCAGAAGGCTAATATTCTATCTTACAATAATTCATCATTTTAATTACATATTTTATGTATGTGAAATGTCTTTTTCCTCTTTATAGTTGAGGTTGACATTTTGGGGGACAGATGTAGAAAAAAGGTGTCGCCTGTTGTGAAGGTGGCTGCTCTGACCCCCCAAGACCATGGCTCATATGTGGGTGGAGGATATTTTTTTAATGTTCCTGTCATTGAACTCAATCCACATTGCAATAAGCTGCCAACATGAGCATGAGACATTCATTTAAATTAATGCCTTCTTTTCTGATAGGCCTGGAATGGTGGCATGGAGAGAATTCTAGGAGACAAGGGCTGTGTCACTGGGCTCTTTGTTAAGTGTGATTGATCACAAACAGAATCAGCAACTTTCCTTTGTGAGAGCCCCTTTTCTTCAGGCCTATTTCCTTTCACTCCTTCCCTGCCTTTCTCCCCGCACCAAGCTTAGTAGGCCTCTGGTCTCCATCCTTAGAAATACTTTGGCTGTGGAGGAGGGGGCATTGGATTCCTTTAATTCAGCAGAGTGGTTCAGTGGAAAGACCACTAGATGAGGAATCAGGGAACCAAGGTCTGAATTCTGCCCTTTACTACCTGTGTGACCTTGGGCAAATCACTCAATCATTCTGGGCCTCAGTTTATCCATAAAACAAGGGGATTGAACTATAAAACCAGATGGACTCTGAGGTTCCTTCCAGTTCTACATTTATGATGCTATGAACTCCTCAGCATCCTGCTAGACCCTTGCAGATTTCAGGTTGACTTCCTAATCTGTTCTCAAGCGTGGCTCAGAAGTGGAATATAGGAATTGGTTATTTTGTACATACTAAGTGCTTAATAAATGATTCATACATTCATCTCCCCAAAATCACCACATGGTATTGTCCCTAGCCTGAGAAGAGATCCCCAGGGCAGACTGTAGAATTAGTATTACAGATAAACTTACCATGTGACACCTCAAACCCCCCCCCCCAAAAAAAAACCTCAATCAGTCTATAGTTTCAGTTTTTTGCCTCTCATAACCTTCCATTTTAACTGCTACCAAATATTGCACAGTATCAATGAGCCTTCATTTTTTCCCCTTCCTCCTATGAGCCTCTCTGGTGGAAGTACTTAGAAGAATTAAAAGCCATTGGGAGAATAAGTAGTAACAGAACTTTAACAGGCACAAAATGAATGATCAAAAGTTGAATTCAATATTTGTTAGTCGAAAACAATATTAAACTTTAAAAAGTGTTTAACATGAGACTACAGCCATTTTCTATGCCAAAGACATTTAGCTCCACCATAAAGCTCTTTAGCTTTGAATTATTAAATATTTACTGAACATTGACCCATATTGGAGTAGATTTATAGAGATATTCTTCCTACTCTATTTTGGACCCAAACACGCAAGAATGTGGGCATCAGCATCCAGACTTGATTATACAATTGATGGTGGGTAAATGAGGTCTTTGCATCTTTTCTTTGTTTTCATATCACTAAGGCTTTGGAGAGAATAAATGCAAGGGGGATTCATAGAGAAAATGGGCTTAAAAGAGGAATTTGAAAGATGAGAGCCAGTTGGCCTAGTGGATAAGGAATCCTGAAATGGTTTCTGCCAAAGACAGTCTTATAGAACAATGCCCAGGATTAGAGAGGGTAGAAAGGGAGCAATCGAAAGATGCACCTGGATAGAGAAAAAGCATGATGGGGAAGGAGCAGGAAGTAAGAGATATTTGAGGTCGACAGCGGGGGGGAAAGGGCATTAATCAGAACCACACTGAGCAAACTTCCATAGGAAGAATGTTTGGCATTTTTGCCAACCAAATATTACTAAAAAGCAGCTTAGGATCTGCAATGATCCCCAAAGACAATTGGTTTGCTCAGCCCAGCTCAATGCCCTTAGAAACAGCTGCAAGGGAGCCAGGCAAGAGTTAAAAGGAACCAGCTGAGTTTCTATGTTCTCCCATTAATTCAATGTCAGGAAAAGATATCAGCATTATTTTCCTTCCCTTCAATCATTCCTTAATGTTTCCTCTTAATAGCACTTCTTTTAAGTACAGTAGTCACTTCAGGTATTTCTATCTGGCAGTGGCTGGTCTCCGAGACAGGATACTATCTTGATGGAGCATTGGTCCATTCTCATGAGGAACTGCATACATTCTGACATTCCTTCAGTCTGGCTTTAGCAATGCCTGTGGCCAAAGACCACATATAGAAAACCGAAAATGAGGAAAGTGAAAACAGGACTGGATTTGGAGTTTCAGGTCTCAAACAATAGTTTTTTGATCCCTACTTCTACCATTTACAATTTCACCTCTCTTGGCCTCAGTTTCTCCATCTGTAAAAGGACTTCATTATCTCTTAAGGTCTTTTCCTGCTTGGCTACTGGATGATTAAATGGAAAACATCCCTAATGGTGTATGGGAGGTACTTTCTAACCCACTCAGAGCTTTTAATAGGGTGTATCTAAATGGGGAAAAAGAAAAAATAATAAGCAAGCAAATTGGCAAGTCTAGTTTGCTCTGGAAACAGCTTCAAGGATTTAAGGTCTGGGGGGCCAGTATGATACTTATAATCTGTAACCTGATTTACCAGCTAAGAAACCTGCATCTTATACTCAAGAGAGCAGCCTCAGTCACAACCTGTTTTAGACCTAGGGAAGAATGGTTTCTCATGGTACCATTTGAACATCACTAGGCATGGGGTGGCTCATGAATCAGCACTGGCAGCCGCTGATGAAGGAATGCGCCTGCCGACTTTTCCAGCTGGAGAACTGGTTCTTTTCCAATGAAGAAGCATGTGCAGAGCATGCCGTGCAGGGCCAAATGTTCCCACAGGAAAGGCCATCTGTGACATATGTAACCCTAATTCCCTCCCCTCCCCATCTCACACACCAGACCACAACACACATATATCCACACGTGCAAGCACACACATTTGCCTGTTTAGGCTGGGCAAAGATGTACACAATATCACACACATATACATCTGCTAGCTTCTTTGGTTCAGTGAGCTCAGTCTATTTGAATGCCCCCACTCTCAGGTTACCAAGACTGTAGATTAACTAATCTGAGTTTATAAAGCTGCATTTGGGCTAGCACTGACTGAGTCATTCACAAAATCTTAGGGAGGACTAAGAATATCAACATCTTTGTTCTCTCTTACCTGAATGAATCAATTCAACTGAACAAGAATTTATTAAGTACTCTGTTCTAGGTGCTGGGGATAAAAAGACAAATGAAAAAGCAGTACCTATCCTCAATGAGAGGTGGAGGGAGATCAACATTAACACAAATAAGTACAACATTCAGGGTTCCCTGACCCATGGGCACTGCTAAAACCCAGGTTCAAGACATGGTGGGTGTCTCAACAACCACTCAAATCCGGAGCTTATAAACCCCCTGCCAATCTGTGTGTTGTTGTTTTTGTCGTGGGTTTTTGTTTGTTTGTTTTTGCCAGTCAAGGAAAGGATGCATTATTTCAAAGCAAAAGCCATTTCATTAACCAGCATAACATAAAGTGACAAGAGGAATTTTCCCCATGCACACAGGGGTGCACTCTCCCAAGGTTATTATAACACCAGTGAAGAAAAGAACAAGAAGAAACCTACATAAGCAAAATGGCCAGAATGCATGCATGTTAAGGCAATGTACTCCTCCAGTGTCCCCAAAATGTCATCAGGCAAGCTGCCTTCTTAGCTTAGCTGGCATCTACTACTGTTCTGTTTTCTTCTACATGCTGTTACTAGATGCCTCTGCTGATACCACCTCTCTCTATGAGGTGTCATTG
Organism: Pseudochirops cupreus; assembly: GCA_028627135.1. NCBI lineage: Eukaryota > Metazoa > Chordata > Mammalia > Diprotodontia > Pseudocheiridae > Pseudochirops > Pseudochirops cupreus. Next base: position 95,477,505 of record CM053581.1, on the reverse strand, counting down.
CTTCTGCTGCTATTGCTACCATCTGCTGGTCATCAGCTACTATGCATCCTCTTCCCCTATAAAAGGAGGGGGTGCCAGCTCCTTTGCCTGATAGCCCCAGCAGCCATCTTTAGCTCTTCTATGATATATACCCCAGCCAGTTGCACCCAATCAATGAGCAAGGATCAACCAGTTAGTATTGTAAAGGCTGATTTTTTTAACTGCCTTCTTCTCTGCAATATCTTAAGACTTTTTTCAGTTTAACTCTTATCTGAATTAAGGTCAGAAAATTGCTTTTAAGTTCTGAAATGCCCCCTGGCCCAAGTAAATCATTCTCAGGAGCTCCACTTAGGAAAACTGCAGAGGAATTATGGAGTCTGTGGTAAGGAGACTCTTCTCAACCCCTTCCCACACCACCATGCCAATGCAAATCAACTTGGGGATAAATTGAAAGGGCCAGCTGGCCTCCACCCTATTTCCTTTGTTCTACATTCCTGTCTTTGTTAAGCATTATGGCAAGAACAAAAATCTCTGGTCTTCTTATAAGTAAACACAATATAATTTGAGGAGGGAAGAGATCACTAACAATTGGAAGGAGGGGGACAAGAAAAGACTTTGAGTGAGAGTTGGCAGCAGAGTTGAGCTTTGAAGGAAATGAGGGATTCTAAGAGCCAGAGAGTAGACCAGAGTGCATTCCAACAATGGGGGACAGCCTGGTCTGTGGAAAGGCAAGAGGTGGAAGGCTGACTTTGGGGAAAAGCAAGTAGATCAGTTTGACTGGAAGGCACAATGCATAAAAGGGAGGTTGGTAAAATAAGTATAAAAAGGAGGCTGGAGTCAGACCATCAGACACTCAGAGGGGAACAAAACTCTATTTACTTATTTTTTATATATATTTAAAATATTTTGGACATGGAAAGTCCTCTGGGAACATGTAAAAATTGATCAAAAGCCATTGCAAAACAGAACCAAGACAACGAGCAAGATCCCAACTCATCCTAATGCTTTTCAAATGCTGTTCTTTACCCAAAGGAAAGATTTGCTCTAGGGAAGCTTCTCAGGACCCTGAAAAGGCCTCTGCTCATCCCAGCACAAACAAGTGCACAAAGCCTCCCCTCAAGTCTACAAGAAGATAGAGAAGAAATGGGTCTATATCGATGGGTCCAGATATATTCCATAGTACAGCAATCTCTTTTCACATCTGCATAGTGCCTTTAATTTCTGGAGCACTATAACAGTCATTCCATCTAGCGGAAAGAGCCCTGAATTTGTTTTTGACTCTCACCTCGTCTTTTACTACCTGTGTGTGAATGTGAACAGGTCATGTTATCCCTCGGGGCCTCAGTCTCTTCATCTGTAAAACAAGGCCATTGGACGAGAAGATCCCGAAAATCTTTTCCATCTCTATAATCTATGATTTGCACAACTCTATAAGGTAGAAAGGGGCAATTATCATTCTCCAAATATTTTAATTATGAAAGAACAGGCTCAGAAAAGTTAAATGCTGTGCCAAAGGTCACAGAACTCTGATACAGGCAGAGCTGGGGCTAGCACCCATTTTTCCTGACTCCCAGATACTTTCTGCTGCAATCACAATGCCTCTCTAATATGCTCCTAATTAAACTGTCCAAACCAGCTGTTGTTCTGGGTCTAATTAAAAGGCTGTGGTCCTTTATGGCTAGAGTATAGAGAGCTTGCTAAAAAACAGTGTTTAAAGTTTCTCCCTGTTGCAATCTTTGCTGAACCCTTCTCCAGACTCACACCCAATTCATCAATGTCTCCAAAATCAAAACTTGAATTTGTGGGTTAACGATTGAATCTAATGCATTATGGAAGCCTTGCCCCACAATTCCCTCTGTTTCTAGTAGGCCAGCCTGATTTTTTTTTGGCAATGACCTGCCACTGGGAACTCAATCATGCCCCTGTATGACAAGGATCTGTACATATACTTCACCTAGCAACACAGTGGCAAAGTAAGAAACGAGATTTTGCAAGAGCGTGGATTTAGAATTGGAAGAGATCTTATATGGCATCTGCTCCAAACTACCTCTCCTTTTTTTTTATCTAGATGAAGTAATGGAAGTAGAAAGATTAAATAACCTGCCTAGAGTCACACAGTAAAGAAGGTTGTAAAGAAAGTCTTTCTGGTCCAAGTCATTGTATTGCAAGCATTCTATTCTCTATGTCACCTGTTGGAAGGAAGGAAAGAAGGAAGTTTGATACAAATAATTAGCACAGTTCAGAGAAAGATCCCAAAAGATACATTAACTGTAGGTCTTTAAATGAAACCTAAAAAGTGAAACTAAACCCACAAAAGAGCCTGGATATAAAAACAAAGAGCCTGTGAGGTGTAGGAAACTGAGTGAATGTTACATGGCTCTTTGCTTCAATAATCTCAATATACAAAAATTACAGTCAATGAAAAAAATGAAGATACAAGCCAACAGCTCAACCTCTCCCCCTCTCCTCCCCCCCCCCCCAGTACATAAACAGAGACTCCAATAGGGAATTTTCCTAAAGGGGAAGCAATGTGGCAAAAAGAAACATGACCTGCATTAGAAGTTAAGAAACCTGGGTTCAAGTCCAAGTACTAACATTAGTTAGTACATTAGGCAGGTAGGTGGAGCAGGGCCCAGACCTCACTAAGCTATGTGACCCTGGGTAAGTCACTTAACCCTATTTGCCTTAGTTTCCTCATCTGTAAAATAAACTGGAGAAGGAAATGGCAAACCACTTCAGTATCTTTGCCAAGAAAACCCCAAATATCTTTGACAACCAGCAATACCACTTCTAGGGCTATATCCCAAAGAGATCATAAAAATAGGAAAAGGACCCACATGTACAAAAATATTTATAGCCCCTCTTTTTGTGGTGACCAAGAACTAGAAACTGAGGTGAAGCCCATTCAATTGGGGCTGAACAAGTTGTGGTATATGAATGTAATGGAATACTATTGCCCTTTAAGAAATGATGAATAGGCAGACAGGAGAAAAACCTGGAAAGATTTATACAAATTGATCCTGAGTGAAATGAGCAGAATCAGAAGAACACTGTACACAGTAACAGCCACTGTGCGATGACTGATTTTGATGGACTTAACCCTTCTAAGCAATGCAAGGATCTAAAACAATTCCAAAGGACTCATGATGGTAAACATCGTCCACATCCAAAGAAAGAACTATGGGGTCAGGATGTAGAGCAAAGTAAACTATTTTGTTTGTTTGTTTTCTTTTCTTTCTTATGGCTTCTCCCATTCAATATAATTCTTCTACACAACTTAACTAGTATGAAAATGTGTTTAATAGGAATGTATGTCGGACATAACTACAACTAAACAATGACATCACTACCAGTGTACCTACTTAGAACACTGAGGGCAAGTCACTTAACTATTCCTGACCTCAATTTTCCAGACCCACCCCCACCCCCATAAAAAAGGAGGAGATAGAATGATTGGCTGCCAAAGTGCCTTTAACTTTAAATTCCATGAGCCTAAATTCACTATACTCTTCCTTACCCTTCACTTCCCCTTAGTCTTAATTTTCACAAGGATCTAATTTGTCTCATGACGTGAAAAAAAAAAAGGCAGAAATGGTGAAGAGGGAGGGTTGGGTAGGACCCAACTTACATAGTCTCAGGAGAGCCAATTGTTAAATTTTCAGGATGATCATTTACATTTCAGAAATTGGCAAATACTAGAAATCAGAGCTTGACTTATTGTTGTGTTAATTGTCTAGACTTTAAAAAGTGATGAAGAAAAAGTCAATGATGCAGATTAAACTAGCTGATAGTTTATGAGCACACTCTTGAGTATGGCCCTTGATAAATGTGAGGGAAAACTCAGTCCAAACTTAGAGTTCTAGGAAATTACTGAGTGATGAGGGGGAGAGTGGAGGAGTTAGAATAAACAACAAGCTAGATATTATAGTGCATAACCTCCTGGAAACAGGAAGACATGAATTCAAATCCTGCCTCAGATACTCACTAGCTGTGGGACTCTGGGAAAGTCACTCAACCTCTCTCTGCCTCCATTTCCTCATCTGTAAAATGGACATAATAAAAAACCCTACTTTGCAGGTAGGTGGTTATATGGAACAAATAAGATAGCAATTGCCAAATGCTTTGCAAACCTCAAAGCAATATATAGATATAGATATATGGACAGACATAGACATACAGATATAGACATAGACATAGACATACATCTATACATAGATATATATTAGCTTTTATTATTAGACAATCTTTTTTTGAAATGCTTTTTGAGAGCACCTACTCACAACAATGTAGCTGAGCTTTCTTTGCTTGCATATTTGGGATCATAGATTTAGGTCTGAAAGAAATCTTTGCTTGTTCAATGCCCTTATTTTTACAGATGAGAAAACCAATGCCTGAAAAGTGACGGTCATATAAGATCATACATTGTAACTGTCTAAACTGGGATTTGGACCTATATTCTCTAATTCCAAATTTAATACTCTTTCCACAATGTCAAAGCAGTAGGAAGATGGGACTAGAAAGCATAGAACTTAGAGGGCAATGTTACTGGTTAGGAAGAGGGTGTAGGATATATTCAGAGAGCATGAGCACCTCTGGTGTAAAGGCTTATCGAGCCCCTTTCAGGGCTTCCCATGTACGTTTGGTGTCCACCTGCTATCCAGCTCTCACCTGTGACTCCAAGAAGCTGTAACCTGCACAGTGGCCACACCCCAGTAAAACCATCTTGGCAGACAGACTAAAGGACTTCATGCAACTCTGCCTCACTTAAACCCAATTCACACACCCCTCCAGACATCACCCTGTGATGTCGTTGTTCCTCTTCGAAAATGAAAAGCAAACAACAACTGGTTAGGAAGCTATTAAAAGAATTTGGGCCAGAGGCAATAACACTTTGAACTAGAGCAAAGAGAGGAATGGAAAATGGAATGTGGAGATAGAATCAATAGGACATGGCTTGGATGTGGCAGTTGAGGGGGGGAGGAGCATAAGCATCTATATAGCATGTTCTGTGTGAGAGGCACTGTACTAAGGATTTTACAAATATTATCTCATTCAGTCCTCACAACAACCCTGAAAAGTAGGTGCTATTTTATCACCCATTTCACTGCTGAGTGAACCAAGGCAAAGAGAGGTTATAAGACTTGCCCAAGGTCACACAGCTAGTCAGAATCTAAAGCCAGATTTGAATTCAGGTCTTCCTGACTCCAGGTCCAGCACTCTACTCACTGCACCATCAGTTGAAGGAAGAAACAAAAGTCAAAGATCATTCTGATGACACTTTGGATAGAAAAAGAGAAGTGGGGAGGAAGGGCAAGTTAGGTAGATTATTCATTTGGTTCTGGACATGTGGAGCACCTGGAAAAATATGTTCTAAGCACTTGAAAATATGGGACGAGGGTCCCAGAGAGATATTGGGGCTGTATCTGTAGATATGGGTGTCTCCATATGAAGATGACTCTTAGAGTCACAGATATTATCTATTCCACTTTCTGAGCATATGTTCATATACTTCCTCATAATACCCATCCCATCATTGCTTTGTTTTTTAACTTTTGTATATCATTGACCAAAGCAAAGTTCTCAAATCTGGAAAGGCTTTTGAGCATAGTGCTTTCAGAAAGATCAATAAGAGTGAAAGTGAAGGAAGAAGGAAAGACCCATTTATCTAGCTGGATCAGCAGATAATTGGGGGGGGAAGGAATGTAGGAAATGTCACATCTTCACATTTTCATTATTTTTCACATGTTCTGTGGCTCCCCTTCTGTAAGGTGACCTCTAGGATACGAGGTGCCCTGGCCTGGCCCCTTCTCCTTGCATGGCCTGTGACACCTTAATATCTGTGTCCAAACATATATTCTACCCCTCTGTACTACCAGTACCCCAGCATCGTAGGGAGTTCACCTAAATGAGGGCCAAGAGCCTGATAACCTGCAAATTAGTAAGATGTATACTATACTTCTCTCTGAACTTGGAGTAATTATGAGGACAATTTCCTTCAGATTTTTCTGCCAAAAAGGCATCAGGACATTTCTATTCCCCGAGGCTGTATGGTATTAATTAAGTACCCTCTCTCCTTTTTTTAAACCTGCTTTATCTGGTTGGTTTGAGGCTGGGAGATGGAGAAGGAGAAGAACCATCTTGCAAAGAGGCAAAGTTATAAAGGCTTTGCTTATTTTAGGATAAAATATGCTTTTCCCTAAATGAGCATAACTCTAAGTTAGCTGAAGTCATCAGCTAAACCTGAAGCTGGCAGTGATGGATACTATAGTTGCTGTGGAGATTTAAGTCCAGCTATATAGAAGAACATATTGAATTCAGTGAATCAGAGAAGTCACCTAGTGGATCTACTAATTTGGCTGAGATGTCAAAGAATATCAAGAATAGTTTAGCTTAGAAATAAAAGTATCTGTTCAAAACAGAATCTATGTTCATCAAGGCAGTTTTATGGATAGTTCCTGGAACAGAAAGAGGACACTGAATTTTACAGTTACTGAATTGCAAGTTATCCTGAACACTAGGGTTTTCTTCATTCAGGTTCCTCACAGATACTGAGTGCATTAATATGTGGTGTGTGTGCAGAGATAGATAGATAGATAGATAGATAGATAGATAGATAGATAGATATATACCTTACATGAATATCTGTGATGTCATTATTACTGTTGATGTTGCTTTCACCATACTATTAGTAAATGGCTATGTTCAGAATCTAATGTGTCATTGTGAGGACATAGGTCTTTGTAAAGAGAAGCACATTGGTGAGGGTTCAAGAGTTATAGTGATAAGCAGAAGGAAAGTAGTCTCCCACTACTTACTCCTAGGTTCCTAAAAGATTTTGATTTTTTTTTGGAGGGCAATTGGGGTTAAGTGACTTGCCCAAGGTCACACAGCTAAGTTTTTTTTTTTGTATGTATGCATTAAGTGTCTGAGGCAGGATTTGAACTCAAGTCCTCCTGACTCCAAGGCCAGTGCTCTATTCACTACACCACCTAGCCACCCCCCTAAAAGATTTTGAGTGCAAACATACAGAGATGGGTCTTCTCTGAGAACCTAAAACTAAAAGTGCTAGGATGAATGTGCCCAACCAGAGAATTAGTATGAGGGTCTCCACCAGAGACATACCACTTAATGTGCTACATAAATATATGCAGCATAAATATAAGGAGAATACATTTAAACAAGTATAAGTTAGCATTAGCATTTGGGGGAATCAAGAAAAGTTTCCTATAGTTAAGTGGCATTTGAGCAGCATCTTCAAGGACTGAGGAACACTTTGAGGAGAAAGTGAATGGGAAAAAGTACATTACAAACAAGAAGGTTTGGCCCCAGCAAAGGTTCAGAAACAGAAGAAGGAGTGTCGTGTGTGAAGAGCAGAGAGAAGGCTAGTTTGGTTAGCTAGACCATAGATCTAGTAGCAACTCAAGTAATAGACAGCATAACAGGGATGATATGTTTTTCATCCCGTTCCCAAATGATATTGATTTCTTCTGCAAGAGCTATGTATTTGGAAAGCTCTTCATTCTACACAGCTGGGAGACGATGAATATATCGTATGGCAACATCTATTAAAAATGTTCTTAAGTTTTGATGAATCAATATTATGTCTGGACAATTGTGGGCAACAGTTCAATCTGTGATAATGTTCCATTTCCATTATGGTTTAGTGGTTGAGTTCTCAAGAACAGTTTGAGCTCTGTGTCTCTATCATGGGGAATTTGTTACCCCGCAGTACACAAAAGATCACAAGTTCCTGAAGCAGAATTGTCATTACCATGTCATGTCTTGCTAGGCACTCAGTGGGTGCTAAATTTTTACAACATTCAATGAAGTATTACAGTTTCTAGGATTTTCTTGCATATATGTAGCAATCACTAAATCTGGGCTCCTTTGCTATAAGCCTTCTCTAATTCCAGTGGTGATGACCTAGTTCTTCGTTGCCACCATAAACTCCTTCATTTTAATAAACTAATCCAAATGGTAGTCATTTGTCCAATGCTTTGTTTTCTACAAAGTTCATTCAGATTTTGCCCATGAACAACCTTTTTATTTCATTCTTGGTTTTTAGTCATTTTATAAGCTCCATCTGGAGAGAGATAGCACAATGGACAGAGGAGTGGACCTGGAATCAGGAAGATCTGAGGGTAGCCTTAGCCTCTCACTACCTGTATGAACCTGGGCAAGTCACTTAACCTAGGTCTTCTTCAATTTGTTCATTCATAAAATGGGGATAATAATAGTACCTGCCTCCCAGGTTTGTTGTGAGGATAAAATGAGAGAACATTGGTAAAGTATTTTGCAAGCCTATGACTATATAAATGCTAGGGGAGGAAAAAAAATTAAATACTTTTGGTTCTATCTGAAAAGTCATGTGTACCTGTTTTCAAGTTTTATAATTACTCAGTAAAATGATATCTTCTTGTTCAAAAAATATTTCTAAAGGTTTTTTTTTTAACTATTTATCTTGTGTTCTAAGAAAATCTATCAGTCCTCTTCCTTGTATTTGGTGAAGAAATGTTCATCTTTCTGCAGCTTTTTCAAGGTGATAGGCCCTTGTGGATTTTGTTAAGATATTTTTCAGATCTATTCCAGTTCCTTTTATAGTTCCCCAAAGTGTACATTGACTGCTAGTGTGTGAGTGTTAATTGCTTTAAACATACTATTTTCATTTAGCTTTGATTTCATGATGCCAGTAGGTCTCTTAACATATTTAGTCACAATTTTATTCTTCAGTCTTATGTTCACTGTGTCTTACCTGGCAGTAACCAAGATATTTGTAAATATCACCTTCATCCATTTGCTCAATTTGACCTCCAGATTCAAGCTCAGAGCCTTCAGTTGCTAGCTTTCCTTGGTATACATTAAGAATTTTACACTTATGGGTTCCAAATGACATTCTGATCTAACTAGGCAAAGATTCCACAAGATGAAGGAACTGTCTCAATGTGTTTTTCAGTGGAGTCGTATAGCTTGATGTCTTCCATGTGCATCAAGAGATTAATAAGATGTTTTGGTTTGTCTCCCTCTTTAATTTTGAAGCCATACTTAGTTCTATTTGGGAGGAATGACATTGGATTTAGGCTGGGCAGAACCATAATGGGTTCTGTCTCCCTGAAAAATGCCACATTTTATATCAATTGTTCTTGACATTATTGTGTTGGTGACATGTTTTAAATAGAGAACAATTTTCCATGTGGACATCAAATACTCACATGTTTTCACTATACTTGGGTCTATTTTATATATTTGCATTTAATGAATAAGCCACAAGAGTAGAACTGAATCAAAGGACTTGAGATAACCAATAAAGGCCATATAGGTATTATAACACTTTGAGGGAACTTGTTAGATAGTTATGAAATCAAGAATAAATTATTCTTGACACAGCAGGAATTTGGGGCACACTCTTTTGGCTTCTCAACCAATATATTATCTTCTTGTGTTTATAGATAGTTTTAGTGATAGCAATCTGTGAATGCTTTGTATAAACTACATAAGCCCTATATTTGAAGGAATCACTAGTGTCCTCATCCCTTTTGGTGGCAGTTATGTGATGCTTTTAATTAAACAAGCCTGGATCAGGCTTACAGCTGGTGGGAAAAAAAAAGCTGGTCAAGTGCTTTTCCAGTAATCCATGTGCCACTGTGAAACATGGAGCCAATAATTATGGATCTTACCAGGTGTCAGGGTTCTCTCTTAGAGTGCCCTAACTTACCAGCAGAGGCAACCGGTTTCACACACAATTCAACAATGCTAGCATACCTTTCAGGAACAGAAGAGTCACAGCTCTGAGGTCCAAAGGGAAAAGTTTATTAAGGTTTCTCCATGGGGAAGCCTTAAAGCCATATAGTAAGGCAGGCTTCCCAAGATGCCTCCCAGCCCTAGGTCTTAAACAGACCCCAGATCCATCTACCACACGTGATAGAGCCCAGCTGAACAGAATTGTGAGAGGGGGAGTGCAATTACAAGGGTATGAAGGCCCCAAGGTGTGGAGACACCAATCAGGAACAGAGGGTATCCCCACGCAGGAGAGTCCTGAGCAATGCAGTCTCCCCTGGCCGGGGACAGTGCAGTATGCCCTGACCTCCACGTGACCCAACTAATTCCCAGGCCTCAAACACTTCCCTGTGGCATGACACAACCGCTTGCAATGTGAACCTCACAATCAGGCCCCTCTGTTTTCCAGTTTTGCAGAGAACCTAGGAGTACTCTTCCTTGAAATAACCATTCTGCCATTCATCATGTTAACAGTATACAGAATTTTATTTTTCATTTATTCCTTAACCCTTTGAATTTTGTTGCTGAATTGCTGATGAAAAGGACTAGCATATATACTTGATATACTTTTGTTTTCTAGATTCTATGCTGAATGTTCCTTGCCTGTTGCTGCAGTTAGGTGATATTGCATTCAAATTATCTACGATGGTTACCAACTGGCTATTGTTCTAATATTTTGATGCCTTTCTGCATATCTTCAATGGCTCTCTCAAGCTGATTCTCAAATAGTGGTGTTTGATCCCAATCCCTAGAGAAATTCCTAGAAAACACCATTTTTCTTTTTATGGTTCTTGCTATGGTAATGGCTGCCATATATACTCTGTTTGCAAGTCCTGGAATATTTTGACATGTTCTCTCAAATGTTGTTGGAGAACGTATTCATTCATAATGATCAGGACAAATGCCATCTTGCTCTGTTTTGTCAAGTTAGATCCATTCCATCAAACCCAAAGTGAAATTCCAATTTAAGTATGCCCATTTCTAGTCAAAAATTATTTGAGACTTTGGTGTTGTTTTTAACATCTGCTTCATTTTTAGATATGACTTCTGGAGTTTTCACCCAATGAAAATTTTCAGTGACCTCAGGTTCTTGAACTTTTCCCTTTTCACATTTTAGGAGCTTCTCAAATTCAACTCAATTCATTTTTCTAGGCTTAGGGATGGTAATACCTTATAAGTGCTCTAGTCCAGTCAGCAATACCTTATTTTATGACTTAGAGATGAGAATATCTTTGAGAAAAAGCAACATCAAGTCTTCTCCAATAATTGATAAGATCATTATCCAATTTTGATATGACCTCTTACTGGTAAAATGTGAGACTATTCAAGTCTTCAGTCCATTCCATATGCATACATTATATGTCTGCTTCAGTGGTCAGTACTTTCTGCACTTAAGTATTTCCAAAAGGTGAATATGTCAACATTTCTGATTTTTTTTCCAATACATATTACCTTCTTGTGGTACGAGAACATAGAGTACCATTAGTCCTATCCTCCCTATTAAGCTGATCATTACATTTCCAGTTGGGCTTACCTACAATTTTATAAATCAATCAATAAGCATTTATTAAACACTTATATATGCCAATCACTTTGCCAATTTCTAGGATGAAATGAAAAAAAATTAACCCCTCCCTTCAAGGACTTTACATTCTAATAGAGGAAACAACATATATAAATGAGTATATTCAAGATAAATAAAGAGTAGATGGAAACTTACCTAAGAAGGGATGGCAATAATTTCTGGGGACCAGGAAAAGCTCCTTGAAGGAGGTGGTACTTGAGTTAAGCCCTTTTTAAAATAATTTTATTGATATTTTGTTTATACATTGTCTAGGTTTATCCCATATGCTTTTTCCTCCTTCCTCCCAAAGTGCCATCCTTTATAATAAAGAATTATTTTAGGGGCAGCTAAGTGGCACAGTAAATAAAGCACAGGCTCTAGGGTCAGGAAGACCCGGGTTCAAATCCAGTCTCAGACACTTGACACAGTAGCTGTGTGACCTTGGGCAGGTCACTTAACCCCAATTGCTTTGCCTTCCTCCCTCCAAAAACAAAAACAAACAAAAAAGAATCTTTTGAAAAGGAAAAAGAAAGGGAAGATTTTTTGTAATTCAATAAAACTGATTTATATATTGGAAAAAATCTGACATTATATCCAGTGTTCTTCAACTGAAGATTGCTCACTTCTATAAAGGGTGGGGAGAAATGTCTTCTCATACATGTTCTTTGGACAAGCTTAAGCTTGTTCCTTCATCATTTTCAGAAGAGGTTGTAGTTCTTTCTATCTGCTTTTTTTTTTTCCTTTTTGGAGGGGTGAGGAAGGCAGTTGTGGTTAAATGACTTGCCCTAGGTCACATGGCTAGTTTTGTGTTAAGTGTCTGATGCCAAATTTGAACTCAGGTCCTTCTGACTCCAGGGCCGGTGCTCTATTCACTGCACCACCTAGCCACCTCTCTATATGCATTTTTACAACTATTATATAAATTGCTTTTCTGGTTCTGCTTCCTTTACTTTGCACAATTTCATATAAGTCTTTACATCTTTTTCTGTATTCATCACACTTGGCATTGTTTACAGCACTTTTTATTCCATCATGTCAGTCATGTCCAACCTTCCTGTCCCCATTATATTGTTTTCTTGGCAAAGATATTGGAGTGATTTGCCATTTCCTTCTCCAGATCATTTTACAGATGAAGAACTGAGGTAGACAGGGTTAAGTGACTTGTCCAGAGTCACACAGCTAGTAAGTGTCTGAGGCTGGATTTGAACTCAGGAAGATGTCTCTTCCCAAATTCTATCCACTATGCCACCAAGCTGCCTATCAGCACAGCAATATTCCATTACATTCACATACCACAATTTGTTAAGCTATTCCCAAATCTATTGGCATCTATTGTGTTTCAATTCTTTGCTATCACAAAACGTTCTACTATAAATAATTTGATGTATATAGATCCTTGACTCTGGAACAGTCTGATAATATTGACTGGAGTCCTAAATTCATCAATGATCACTAGAGACTAAAATTTCCCACAATTTCAGGGTTCCTTCCAAGACTTCACAAACATGCTCATGGTCATAGGGCACACAAAGTCCTTATTATGGGTCACCCTGGATAGGATCCTCTTATTTTGCTGCACCCCACCCCAAACCAATGACATGGATGGAGACTGAACTTTGAGGAGTTTGTGGGGTTTATCATTGCTATTTTATGATCACCCTCTATTCCCCAATAGACATAGGAAGGGAGGTAAGAGAATAAGCATTTATAAAGCCCTAGCCACTGTACTAAGGTGCTTTATAAGTATTATTTCATTTGTTTCCCACAATGCAAGAGAGGTCCTATTATTATTCCCATTTTACAACAGAGGATACTGAGGCAAAAAGAGGTTAAGTGACTTTCCCAGGGTCACAGACCTAGTGCTCTATCCACTGTACCACTTGCCATTTTGCAGAGGCAGGTTTCAAACCCCAATGTACTGATGCCAAATAAAGTACTATTTTCACTGTACTGTATTGGCTTGCAGTCAACAAGGTGATACAGTGGATAGAACACTATTCTTTATCTAGTGTTTTCTAAGAGGACCAATGACATTATGGTGACGTCTTGACTTGTGTGTGAATTGGATTTAAGTAGGCAGAGTGGCACAAAATCTTCAGCCTCCCTCTCTCTTCCAGAATCATCAAGTGGCAGGAAAAAAAATCAGGACATCTGACAATGGCCGGGGCTGCAATGGATGACCTTTGCATCTTCAATGTCTGACCAAGTTCTTAACACACACAGTAACTGTTTCAGCCACCTCCATGGTCAATGAAACAAATTGTTCTTATCCACCCATTCTGCTGAGAGAAGTCTTCAGCTATGTTGCATTCAGAAGTGAACTTGGTGGAGCAAATGCTTTGGTAGCCACTGCTCTAAGGTTGAGCCCACACTACCTAGGGATCAAAGGGATATTGGGAAGAGTGTGTCCCCATGTTGAGGAGAAATGTTCTATAACTTATGTTCATACTAAACCTTCTCAGAAAATATCCATTTGAAAAAATTGATGTTCATTAGCCAAATAATAGTGGGGTACTAATCACTGGAGGATATCTGTGATATGAGGAAAATACTAATCATAACTCGTGATTGATATTGGGGAATAAAACAGAATGGGGATAAAGTTGAAGATTTCAGAGAAATGCACTCTCACTGACCTTCATGCTTAACCTAAAAACCCTGAAGGGAAGGAAGAAGAGATATGACTTTCACTCTGAAGGATTTAATTTATCACTTAGAGTAGAAATTGAGATAACAAGTGCTACAAAGGCTACAAATAAAGAATGTAAGAAACAATGTAAGATCCCTGAAGGCTGAAATTATTTCATTTTTATCTTTGTATTCTCAATGCCTAAAATATAGTAGACCCTTAAAAATATAGTTATAGTTATATTATATTATATTATATTATAGTTATAAACTATAGTTATATAGTTTTTAAACAAGTAACAGGATATATTTTGGAGGATAAACTATACTCCTTAATAAATGTCTGTTGGGTGATTGATTGCTGTATGCATGTACGTTGTAGGTGTTCAGTTGGTTCAGTCATGTATAACTCTTCATGATCTCATTTTGGGGCTTTCTTGACCAAATACTGGAGTGGTTTGCCATTTCCTTCTCCAGATCATTTTACAGATGAGAAAACTGAGGCAAACAGGGTTAACTGATTTGTCCAGGGTCACATAGCTAGGAAGTGTGTGAGGTCAGATTTGAACTCAGGAAACTGAGCCTTTCGAGTTCCAAACTCTGCACTGTCTACTGTGCCACATAGCTGCCCAATGGATGGATGGATGGATGGATGGACGGACGGATGGATGGATGGATGGATGGATGGATGGATGGAGATAGATGGATGGATGGATAGATGGATGGATAGGCATTTTAGCTGACCTTACTCTTCTTTCTTCCATAGTCCTGCTAGCTAGCTTCTCAATTTTACATTTTTGGTTTCTCATCATCTGGGTTCAAAAGTATTTATGTGTTTCATAGGAGAGGCCTTCAAGAGACAATGTTGATAACTGGGGTTTTTTTAATCTATTCATGTCTGTAATGATATAGTTTTTAAACAAGTTAACAAGGATATATTTTGGAGGATAAACTATACTCCTTCAAGTCAAATCATGTTACCTTTGGATAGGGCTAGGCCTCCATATAATTTGGAATGCTTACCCCTTAAACCAAAGTCTTGTGAAATGTACAGCTCAAAAGATTTTATTGTCCAAATAAAAAGCAGAGGGGAAAATAGCAAAAATATATTCCGGAAAAATCAAAGTTTTATATTCTACCTTCACCATATAACCTACTTTCAGCCCCAGAATCTGTAGGAAACTATTTACATATCAACATCCTCTGGCATTTTAAGAGTTATCAAAAATGTCACCAGTCACTGAATGTTTCATTAATTATTGCAAACATCTTTAGAAAATTCCACAGTGGGTTTCTTTCAGAGTGATTTATTTTGGATATAATTTCGGTTTAATTAATAGGGGATTTAGTTGTGACCTGAAGGGTGTGAGGATCAGCAGCGATTCTGCAGTTTGGTTAGAGGAAAGCTAGAAACCTGCCTGTGCCTGTCTAACTCAGAAGGAAATATAAAAAAGAAACAAAAAAACTGGCATTTTCTCAGCTGTTAACATCCAGCCTATTCCCTCATTAAAGATCGCAATGAAACATTTTTTAAAAACAAATTAAAAGAGGGCTGTGGTGGGGCAGGGGAATGAAGATGGAGCCAGGTAGCTTAGGATAAAAAGTACATTATTTGACTTACTTAGCTCATGCAATACTATCTCTTCTTAGTTGTTTGGAAATATTAGTGACATACTTATAAAAACACAATCCACCAGCAGCAGTAGACACCCCTCCTAAATATAATTTATTAAGCATTCACAAAGAGAAAGACATAACTAAGGTGGGACAGTTGGAGTTTTGCCTTAGGGTTCTAAGATATAGAAGGTGCAAATATTTTAAATGAGGATTTTTTTTTAAGTTGTACAATTTAAAAATCGGTTACATTTCTATTTGAATGACATTTTTACTCCTTCAGTAACATAGGAACTAATTAGCAATAATTAGTTAAGCTAGGAAGCTGACAGATGGCATGCTTCCTCTCCCAGAGGTCCCACAGCAGGTAAAATCCCCCAGCCTGGTGTTATCCTGGTCATCTCTAGGTGCCAGTTTTCCCATCAGCAAGCACTGTGGTACTCCAGTGTTTCTCTGATCATCCCTCATTCCCCCTGCCCACCCACCCCAGGGTTGATTGGAGAGCAAAGGTAATAGTACTTGCCACAGGTACTATTTTCTGCTTCTTGTCCCAGATGCAGAATGTAAAAATTGCTAGTTATGGCTACATCCACACATGGCACAGTGGTTGGTGCTGGCCCATGTGAGTTAAAAGATACGGCCACTGCCCTTGACTGAGATATTTCTTTTTTAAAAGAGTCCATTGAGCCGTGCCCAAAGAGCTATACCACTGCTAGATCTATATCCCAAAGACATCCCAAAAAAAGGGAAAAGGACCTATTTGCACAAAAATATTTATAACAGCTTTTTTTGTGGTGATTAAGAATTGGAAGTCAAAGGGATGCCCACAAATTGAGGAATGGTTAAACAAGCTGTGGTTGTATATATGATTGTAATGGAATATTACTGTGCTTAAAGAAATAACAAGCAGGATGATGTCAGAAAAACCTGGAAAAGCTTATACTTACTGATGCATAGTGAAGTGAACAGAACCAGGAGAATATTGTACACAGTAACAGCAAAATTATTTGATGAAGAATTATGAATGACTTAGCTGTTCTCACAATACAATGATCCAAGACAATCCCAAAGGACTAATGATGATGTATACTATCTGCCTCCAAAGAACTGATATTGTTTGAATACAGACTGAAGCATGCTATTTTTCACTTTCTTTCTTTTTTTATTTTAATCCAGTCTTCTCATACAAAATGACTAATATGGAAATGTTTTACATAATTGTGCATGTTTAACCTATATCTGATTACTTACTGTCTCAGGGAGAGGGGAGGAGATGAAGGGTGGGTGGGACAGATAGAATTTGGAACTTAAAACTTTAAATAAAAATATTAATGAAAAATTAAATAAATCCCTGATGAACTTTTTAAAAAAAGACTACGCTGGAACTTTCTTGCACATAGAGAAACCTCAATCTAAATAATAAAAGCTCTTGTGGAGCCACCCCAATTTGACCATGGTCTTTGGTTGTTTCCAATTACTAATATGCAAAACGCCTAGTCCTCATTTCCCCCAAACAAAATCAGATTCGATTTTAATATCCTTCAAAAAAAAAAAACTAGTATGAAGCAAATACAGCTGCCTAATACTGCTGCTCAAAATGCCACTGCATTAAATAAAATTCCAGGCTGTAAAATTTTGCAAGGTGATAAAACAAAAATGATATAATAAATATAAAACATCTGCGTTTTTTTTAACAAGACATTTGGAAATCGATTTCATTTATATTTCAACTTGTTTTGAAGTGTTCCCAGTTTTTGAAAAACATCCTAGTTACAGTATATTAGATTTTCAAGAGAAAGATTAAAGGGCTGATGCCCGAATTAAAAGGGGTACAAGGAGAGGGGAAAAATCCCCACTGTTGGATTTTCCAGCAGCAGGAGAGTATGTGATGCTTCAAGGACACTACAGCTGGCTTTCAGTCATAAAAGGGGGGTTACTGTAGGCAATCGGCAGCACTGGAAAATGGATTCACACACATGCACAAAAATGCATTAAACCAACATTAAGGTCCTAGCAACAGCAGCAGCAGCAGCAGCTGCCGCAGCCCAGTCACACACCAGGAAACGAAGAGTTTAACAGCATCTCTGACTCTCACCATTGTGCTTTTAGTAGGTCATGTAAGACTGAACATACAGTAAGACCACCCACTGCTTCAAGTCCATACGTGTGTGTGTGTGTGTGTGTGTGTGTGTGTGTGTGTGTGTGTGTGTGTGTGTGTGTTGGGTAGGAGGGGAGACTTGAGAGGTGAGTTTAGCCTCAGTAATCAGGCTACATTCTCAGTAGTTTTTTGCCCTGAGTATCTCAAACTGTGTCCACAGTAGTTGAAATGTTCTCAGATCTGTACTGAAGAAACACAATTAAATGTCTTTTAAAAAACTAAATGAGGAGGGGGGCGAATTTGCACCTCCTTAATGTTTAATATTTGCTGTAAGATAGATGAGGGAAAGTGTAGGTATCTGAAGTCAACAGATAATCTAAGAGGGAAAGTTGTGGTTTCTATCTGATCGCTTCATTGTCCTGGACCAGAAAACCTTGGATCAGAGCTAACAATCAGAAATAAAATAAGCAGTGGGATGTGAATGAGTCATTGTCATCTTGCTGAGGTTAGAGTTGGGAGAGCTGGTTCAGATTCGAAAGAATTCACTTAGACTTTCTCTTTAGCCAATGGGAGCTTTACTGACACAAAAGCATACAGGCCTGAAATTTAGCAAGGAGCTAAACAACGGCATCAATATAGGAAAAGGACCAGATTTATATAGACAGCAAACTACACAGCCTGAAGGATGATGATGTAATTTTTAGGGTTTCTAAAGGGGACTAGAGATTTAGGGACAAGATAAGGCTTGCAAGATAAGGACACAGGATGAGGAAGATGAATGACATAGATAAGGGAGACAAGGGAATCCCATGATCCAGGATGGGGAGAAGACAAGGAATTTTATGGTCCAGGAGAAGAGGAAGTTTTGTGGTATTTCAAGACAAGGGGAGACTTTAGGGTACCAAGGAATGAGCAATTCAACCCTTGGGTACCTTCGTAACTTAGCGCACATTTAGAGGATAAACCAAGAAACAGGCAACTCAACCTTTAGGGCACCTTTGTATCTACATTAACCTGATGCACTTGGAATGAAGAGAAATAATCCCATCTTTATGTTCTTGGGCAAAGTATTCAAACTTGCTAAACAATACTTTGTTCATCTGTAATGTGTGGATAATGTGGACACGTAGGATTTATCTCACAAGGTTGCTGTGAGAATCAAATATATATAAATGTCAGTAATTATAATACTAATGATGATTAATATTTATAATAAAATCAAGTCTCAAACTGGAGAAAAGAGAAGTTTAGGAGGACAAAGGAATAAGATTCCTAACAAACTACATACTCACCCCCTCCCATAATGAAGAACAAGGTTATTAAGTAAGGAAAAGACATCTTGGATTTTCCAGAAGTGTCTCAGTTTCTGTTGTACTTTTAAGGAGGCTTTGCAAAGGGAATATCTTTGTTCTAATTTTTGGTTGGAAAATATGGACATCTTATTATAACACAAGTATTATTTATAGTCCAATTTCACTCATTTGGGCTGACTGAAAAGTGCTATGAATTGGTAAGGTTTCATTAAAGGATGTTTTGAAAGAAATGCAGTACTTACTTTTTTTAGTACATACTGGAACTGAAACTTTTTTTAATACTTTGCACATCTCAGGCATTTAATAGACACTTGTCAAACTGAGAAGTATTGCCTGGTAGACATTTGAAGAAACTAATGGACAAATAAGAATGCTTTTTGAAATTAGCACATCCTTGATTTGAGTTCAGACACAGATTTCTAGGCTATTTGAAAGTAGTTGGTGCTCTTAAGAAGTCCAGCCTTTCTCGTGGCAGATGTTTAAATTATGAATTTATTTATTATTAATTGTTAACAACATGTGATACTGTTTGGTGCCCAATCTTAGGATCATGGTTTATAGACTTAGAGATGGAAGGGCTGTTCAATACTATCTAGCCCAAGAGCCCCCATTTTACAGTTAAGAAAATTGAAGCCAAAATAGGGTATGTAACCTTGGAAGATAGGATCATAGATACAGAGTGAGAAGGGATCTTAGGACTCATCTAAGTCCAATCCTTTTATTTTACAAATAAGAAAATTTAGTCCCAAGGAGGGTATGTGAGTAAATGGCAGAGTGCTGTTGGGTCATTTCAGTTGTGTCCAACTCTTCATGATCCCATTTGGGGTTTTCTTGACAAAGATACTGGAATGGTTTGCCATTTCCTTCTCCAGCTCATTTTGCAAATGAGGAACTTGAGGCAAACAGGGTTAAGGGACTTGCCCAGGGTCACACAACTGGTGTCTGAGGTCAAATTTGAACTCAAGTCTTCCTGATTTCAGGCCATGTGCTTTATCCACAGTGCCACCTAGCTGCCCCAGTAAATGTCAGAGTTAGGGCTCAAACGAAGCTCCTCTAGCTCCAAAGCCATCACATTGATCAAGGAGTCATTTGTTCTTTTCTATTTGAAACTGAGTCATCCAAAGTAGAGGTAAGTTTAATTTTAGGAGCCTGAGAAGTGGCATGTGAAGAGAGAGTGAGTTGGGTACCTGAGGCTTTTTTTTCAAAAGCTAAGCTAAAAGGACTGGCCAGGTAGGGCTTCCTACAACCTCCTCTTTTCCAATCATTGAGATAGTTGAGGAAGCTAACTACAAAAATAACGTCACTCTTTCCCAACCATCTTAGCAACTCGGCCAAGCCAAGGAAGTGAAAAAATAAGGGCAATTTTCAAGGCATAGTGCCCATCTAACCTAGGACCCACGTGACTGCTAATTAACTGGCCAGGTCTAAAAGCAGTAAATTAACTGGGCGTCAATGCGCCAGATTCAAACCAACAAAGAATTCACTCCAATTGAACAAGAATTCATTAAGTGCCTACTATGTGCAAGGCACTGTGCTAGGTGCTAGAGATAGAAAGATAGCTACAACACAAAATATGTTCTCAAAGAGTTTACAAATCAGACGGAAAAGACACAAACACAAGTAATAGAGAATGTGTAGATGTGTAGAAGAAATACTAAGAGAAGACTATAACAGCAGTCTCACGGAGGCGAAATGATTGGAGGCTGCTAGGAAAATTAGAGCAGGAGCTAAAAGGAGAGGACAGGTGTAAACAATACTGCAGAATTAGAATCAGCAGGATTTAGACACTGATTGGCTAAAAGGAAGGAGGGATAAGGAAGAATAATCAATGATTCTAAAGATCATGAGCTTTAATGACAGGGAGGATGGTGATGCCATCAAAAGAAATAATGAAGCTGAAGGAGGATTTGAGAGGCATCTGACTTTAGTTTTAGAAATGTTGAATTTGAGCACCCATATGACATGCCTAGGGGCAGCCTGGAACTGGAGGCAGGATGACTCATCTCCCTGAGTTCAAATCTGGCCTCAGACACTTACTAGCTCTGTCACCCTGGTCAAGTCACTTAACCTTATCTGCCTTAGTTTCCTCATCTCTAAAATGAGCTGGAGGAGGAAATGGCAAACCACTGTAGTATCTCTGCAAAGAAAACCCCAAATGGAGTCATGAAAAGTTGGACATGATTGAAAGACTGAACAGCATGACATCCATATAAAGATATCTAGGAGTATTTGTTAAACATCTGTTTATTCCATCAGACTTCGGGGACACAAAGAAAAATGAAAAAGTTTCTGTCCTCAGCTGGCTTACATACTACAAGGAAGATACAACATTTGCAAAGAAAAGCAAATACAAGGTAACTTGAGAAGAGAAAAAGCTTTAACACCTGAGAAGATCAGGTAAGGCATAATAGAAATGCAGGGTAGACGAAAATATGGGAGTAGAGAGAGAGATAGAGAGATAGAGATTTAGGAGTCATCTGTAGAGAGAGGTAAGAAAGCCAGAGAAATGGGCAAAGTTATGAAGGGAGAGAACTTGGAGAGTGCTTTAATAATAATAGTTAGCATTTATATCATACCTACTATGTGCCAGGCACTATGCTTAGTGCTTTTTTACAAATATTATTTCAATTGATCCTCATCAAAATCCTGCAAAGTATCCCCCTTTTGCAATTGAGGAAACTGAGGTAAACAGAGGTTAAGTAACTTGCACAGGGCCACGAAGCTTGGATCTTTTAAACCCAGGTCTTCCTGATTCCAAGCCCAGTGCTCCATCCACTCTGTCACAAGTTCCCTCTATGTAACAGTATAGTATAGAGGAAACAAAATGAGATTATCCACCCCTCTGCCTCCATATAATATTATAATTAATTCAATTGTCCCAGAAAGAGGGCAGTCTAATATTTGCTAAAGAAATATCCAGAATAAAACTTCATGACCTACCTTGTTCATGTTCAATGTTCAACAGATTTTGAATAATTCTCTTATGAAATTCTTAAAGGTCCCAATATCATCTTAAGGAATATAAAAGAAAAACAAAAAAACTCAGAAAACATTTAACATCATGAGCTATGTTCCCTAATTCTAATTAAGATTATCGATAAGATGTTAATGTAAGTTAAAGGATGGGCACAAAAGGGAAGGCAACCAACCTTCATTTTCCCCCCTTTGTGGGCTGAAAACAACCACTACCGTGATGAGGCTCTGCCTCCTCCCTTCCAAAAAAAAATGGGTTTAACATAAATTTTTAATGAATTGACTCACCTTTTGATGAGTGGTTTGGACGTTACATAGATAGTTATGTAGATGGTTGTAGGTACAAATGCACCATCTGACTAAGGTACACACACTGTCACATACACACAACTTTCAGGGTTAGAGTATCTGTCATCCTTCGGAACAGGCAGAATAACAGACATGCTGGACAGTGTTTGGTGGGGTTTTCTCTGATGCCCTGTCATTCAAAAACAGCTGTCAAAATCAGCTACAATTTCTCTTTAGCTACTGGTGCTCAGACTACTCAGATCTGTGCTATCTGCCTCCTGCCTCAATTGTTGAGGGGCTGATTAGTTTGGACTTTGTCCAGGTGTCTTCCCTTTTGCTCTGAGTTTCTGACATTCTGACGATTTCATTGCTCATTAGCAGCTCTAGGGTGGGCTAGAACTGGTGAGGGAAACAGAAGAGAAGGTCCACTGTGTGTCTTGTGAGTAAGCAGTTCTAAGAGCAGTGAAGGAAGGAAATGTAAGAAAACATTGAAATAACAAGTGAAACTAGAAGCTGGTTTTATGGAAAAAACAACAAACTAGATAAACCATTAGTTAATATGATCAAAAAAGAGAAAAAAAACAAATTATTGGTATCAAAAATGAAAAGAGTAAATACATCATTAATGAAGATGAAATTGAAACAATTATTTGTGCAATTATATGCCCATAAATTTAATAATTTAAGTGAAATGAAAGAATATTTACAAAA
>CM053581.1:95430517-95454063 GCA_028627135.1 Pseudochirops cupreus | reverse complement strand
ACTTCACAGTCTTCCAAATATAATCTATCTCTCTCTTCTCCTAATTAATTCTGGGCTCAACTCATGATCAATCTGCAAAGCCTATCCAATTTACAGGTACAAATGGAGTAACTCAACGGACTGCTCATCCAACTGTGGGTCACAGAATTTGGGTCATATGTGTTCTTTATCCACTTTATTTCTTCCCTCTGTGGATTTCTGTGCTGATCTCTTTTGAATGGGCATGGATTTCATTGAAGAGGCCCCTGTTCTAGGGCTTAATGGAATTAGCATAATGTCATTCACAAATAGGGGTATCTGAAGAGCCTCACCATCTATAAGGAATCCATTTTCCATTTAGAAAATTTGATATAGAACATCTTCCACAATACTGGTGAGCTCACCTTTGGTGACCATATGGATTTTATGCCTCACTTAGGACTAATAAACACAGGACACTGAACAGTTATCTCTGTGGTTACACCCATTAAGCAACTTTGTACAATCTTAATATGTTTGAGAAATGAAGAACTGTTTTCCTCCACTAAGTCAAATAGATAACAGAGGAGGATGTTCTGGTAGCAAAGGTGCACAGTGATAAAACACTGGGTCTGGAGTTGGAAGACCTGAGTTCAAATCCAGACTCAGACTATGTGACTCTAGGCGAATCACTTTATCTGTGCCTCCTTAGTTTCTTCAACTATAAAATAGATGCAATAAGGTTGATGTGAGAATCAGAGATAATATTTTCAGTGTCTGGAACATAGTAAGTACTAAATAAATGCTCATTTCCTTCCTTCCATAAAATATTTTGTTTTTTTAAAAAAATTTCAGAGGAAGGCACAGATTTTTTTTATAGCTTCAAATCTTTGTTGTTTTAAAATTCTGTATGTGTCTTATAATACAATAATTTGTTACTTAAATGACATTTATGTCATATATTATATAATGAGTGTTTTTTAAACTCAACCATTAATTACAATTCCATCAATATGATTTTTCTTTCTTTTTTTTTAGGCAATCAGGTTAAGTGACTTGCCTAGGGTCACACAGCTAGTAAATGTCTGAGGCCAGACATGAATTTAGGTCCTCCTGACTCCAGGGCCTGTGCTCTATCCACTGTACCACCTGGCTGCCCCAATATGATTTTTCTAAATAGATTAATACAAGACTTCTGCCATGTTGGGAAGGTTCATTTAAAGTTGTCAATAGCATAGATTCTTCCCTTCAGAATCTATATGATCAATCCATTGAAAGTGCTTTGTACATTATATGTTGAATAGATATCCTATGGAGGATGTATAGAAGTACGTGGGTAAAAATTAGTAAAGATAAGAAGGTGCTGAGTAGATTGTAATCTTGACTGATACATGCTCTGATGAGATGATGAGTCCATCAGAATCTTATTATCTCAACATCCACTAGCATCCTAGTTCAATGCTTAATCACAGAGGACTATTCCTAGTTATTCAAAAGCATTAGGAGCATGTTATAAGCTTTGGTAGGTCTTGCCAAGCTTCAATATTTCTAATATGGGCCCAGTCATAGACTGTCATATGTGGACCAGCCTAGAGGAGTTCACAAGTGCCAACAAAAGAGAGAGATCAAGTGATGTTGTTTTGGCCATAGCAATTCAAGAAACCATCCACTCAAGTATGAAGTAATTACAATCTGCATCAGTACAGGGAAAAACCCAATCAAAGTATTAAATATCTTATTGCATATTACAAATGCAGAAAAGGAAAGACCAGTGAAGACTAGAAAAGTCAGGACAAGGGATCATACAAGACATGCCCCTTGAACAATACTTTTAAGAATAAGTAAAAAGAAAAGTGAAAAGAAAAATGTGAGGACCCATTCCTTCATGAAAGGCCTTATAAGATGCTACAAAAATTGAATCTATCTCAATGGCCCCTCCTAAAAACATTTCCTGTAAGGAACCCTGAATGTTTAACATTTTTTAAAAAAAATTCTGCCCACTACAGAAGGGGGAAAAAAAGCATGGAAAAACTCCTAGGAAAGCAAAATAACTCAGTCTTGTTAAGCACTGTAAATAGAAGTGCCATACTATTATTGAAAAAAGGTGTAGTGCCCATGCAAACTACATATTTGATTAGGATCTGAACTCTTTGCTGAACCATGAATCCAAAATAATTTAGGTGATACATATAAATTTAATTTCCTTGTTCAAAACTCCACATCTGAAATGATGCCCTGCAAATGTGTGGCTCTGACTGAAGTCTACAAAATGAGTCTCCCCCTAACTCGTCTATACTGTGTGAAGATAATCTTCAAGGAAAGGAATAAACCTATTTTAAAAACAGCTGAGTCCTTTAGATCATATACCCTAACCAATTTATGGAGATAAATGGAATTCAGTATTAAAGAAATATTTTTTTCATTCCTCCAGAAAATGTAAATGCCTGCTACGAAATGGAAAGAAAGAAAAAGACAGGAATTATTGCAAGAACACCAGAGAATGGAAGGCAGACAATAAGTCTCAGAGGCAATCCAGTAAACCTTGGTACTTTCATCTCTAACCTGAGTATTTTTAGGGGTGTTATAGAGCCAAGAGGGACCCGAGGACAACATTCTAGAGGGAACAGAATTCGGGGTCATTGTACAAAAACAGAGGAGGTGAAGGTCATTAGAGAAAGAAATCACCAGTTTCAGAACAAGGAGTCAACAATTAGATATCCCTTTAAATCAACTGCAATGAATCTTGCATTAATGTTAGCACTAACGACCAGGATAAATGAGGGGGGGAAAAACAGCAGAGAAAGAGCCAAGAAAAAGAAAGAAGAAAAAGAAAAAAAGAAAACAAAATAGTCTTATGAATGGATACTTGTGTCCTATTAATATAAATGAATATAAAATACTTTACAAAAATACATTAGGCAGATATTGGCTTATGATGAGGTCAATATCACAATTTATTTAACCCCGGGGAAAATAAATCTTGATATTGACTGAAAACATAAGTCAATATGTGTACTGTTGTGTGCATTCTATTACAAAAATGAGGTTTTTAACTTTAATGGCCACTTGTACAAAGAGAAAAACACTTCTTAAGAGGCCCTCCTTTCCCATTCTCCACAAACACTTGCTGAAAGCAGCCCAGCTCCTGGCAATTCAGTCTTTCACATTGGGTAAAGAAATGAACACCGTTAATGGGCCTCACCTGGAAATCATTAGGCTATTGTGGAGGAAGCACCAGATTTGCAAAGGACCTGGCTCTGAGTCCAGTTTCTGCCATTAACTAGCTGGGGGCCTTGGACAAGTAAGTCATCAACCTTGCTGAACTTCAAACAATTTTAGAGTTGGAAGAAGCCTCAGTGACCGTGTAGTGCAGGCTAACAGAACACTAAGGAACCATAGACTTGATTATTTTGGTGGGGAGCAGAGGGAGCAAAGAGCTGGAGGTAATTGAACAGCCCTAATGAATGTCTTTTCCTAGGGATGTGGAGTGATATCACAAATCTTGTAGAAGGCCAACAACGGGTCAGAGGCCTTACCCTGGGAAGATATAGGTCTCTCTGACTATCATCTTCATGAACAGAAACCTGAGTCAGATTGCATTATAGTCTCTGATGAATCCCCTCTTCCCTCTCACCCCCATTGACTTTGTAACATGTTCAAATAATGGCACATAAGCATCTGGATCAAAGGAAACTCACAACTGCCAGGCATCTTAAATTCAAAACCTGACATTCATAAGCAGTTCCTGGCACATCAATCTGGAACAAGTCTAGAGTTCTGCAAGGTTAGAATCCCAATGTTCTTGAAACACAGTCAATCTTCAATATTCATGCATTTAACTTTCCCAACTTTAAGAATTCCCATGATTTGATTAGTAACCTCCTTTTCACCTCCATGTTGGCAACCAGGTTCTATGCACAATAGAGAAAAAAATGAGAGGCATGATGCATGCAAGTTTGTGGAGTGTTCCCCATGCATTCATTGCATGTTTTCATTGTTTGCCTTTAAAACTCAAGTTTTGTGTTGCTATCATGCCCCCAGACAATAATGTCAGTCCTGTGGGCTCTACATCCACCTGTACAAAGTCAGTGACGGGGCTTAGTGAGAAAATAAAATTGTTAGATAAACTTGGTGCTAAAATGTCTGAAGTCACTATCTGCCTTGAGTTTGGTGTTAATGAAAAGACTCACTTCTATGCTCCATACTTCA
The DNA here is from genome assembly GCA_028627135.1 of Pseudochirops cupreus. Classification (NCBI taxonomy): domain Eukaryota; kingdom Metazoa; phylum Chordata; class Mammalia; order Diprotodontia; family Pseudocheiridae; genus Pseudochirops; species Pseudochirops cupreus. Next base: position 95,449,896 of record CM053581.1, on the reverse strand, counting down.
AGACCCTCAAGAATCTCAAATGGCATATGAAGCAGATGTCACTGACAGATTATTTCAAGCTGGGGCCTCCTTTATGATCTCCAATATTATCCACCAGTCATAAAAGACAAGGTTTTTGAAGTGATGTCTAGACCTTACCAGTCTCTGAATCTTCCAACACCAGGGACTAACAGCCCAGGAACTCTCCCTTGGTTTGTAGGGGGCAGCCAAAATAGAGAGGTTTACAATGGTTAAATATACAATACAACACCCTTGCACTGCCTTCTGAGACACTGTGGAAGGTAAAAAAGAGGAGAAGGAGAAGAAAAAGGAGGAGGAGGAAGAAAAGGAGGAGGAGGAGGAAGAAGAAGGAAAAGAAGAAGAAAAAGGAGGAGGAGGAAGAGGAGAAGGAGGAGGAGGAGAAGGAAGAAGAAGAAGAAGAAGAAGAAAGAGGAGGAGGAGGAGGAGGAAGAAGAAGAAGAAGGAGCAGCTTAGACCATAATCAGGAGGGTAAAGGCATTTCTAATAATGATGATTACCCCAAGCTGACATCATTTGCTGACAATGTGCTAGCTAAACCAGCCTTATCTCCCTCACTCAACTTCAGGCAAGGCAAATGTGGGTGCAGAAATCAGGGCTGAAACGTGGATACTAGAGATTACAGCTATCAATGAAAGAATTAAGAAATGAAAAAGCATTTGTTAAGCCTTTACTAGGTCCCAAGCGCTGCAGATTTTTTTAAAAAGTGAAAACAGCTGCTATCTGAGAGAGTTTATATTCTAATACTGGGAAACCAGGGAGATTTGGGTCTAAAACGTAAGGTATACAATCTCTTAAAGGCCTTTTTCATAAGGAGCATTTAATGATGGAAAGGATAGAAAAAAGTGACTTGTGTAAAGGAAAAAATTTATATTAATTGTCAAAGGGTATGGGATATTGCCATTATTATGAATAAACATTTTGATGCCTTATACAAGTAGGAAAAGACATTTGTTTTCATATATGCAAGAAAGGAAGGAAGGAAGGAAGGAAGGGAAGGACGGAGGGAGGGGTGAGGGAGGGAGGAAAAGGGAAACATTTACATAGTACGTACTATGTGTCAGGCACTGTACTAAGTGCTATTACAAACACTATCTTATTTGATCCTCACAACAATCCTTTGAAATAAGTGCTATTACTATCCCCAGTTTACAGTTGAGGAAACTGAAGTAAACAAAGATTATATGACTTGCCTAGAGTCATACAACTAGTAAATGGCTGAAGCTAGATTTGAACTCAAGTCTTCCTAACTCTAGGTAGGCCCTGTGCTCCATCCACTGCACCACCTGATACTTCTACACTAGTAAAACATTTATGAAAAAAGCTTTCAGATGGTATTTAGACAGTGTAAGACAGATAACACTAGCACACAGAGGGCTGCTAGCACAGGTTCACTCTTGATCTGATCAGACAGGAAGACAGCTTCAGAGGGTTTTTAATCATCTTACTTTATTCTAGTCTAGTCTTCTCACAGGGAGTTGCTGATAATAGGAACACCAACTCACTAATCAACATTCTCACAGGGGCCAGTGAGAAGGAAGGAAAACTACCCCCTACATCTTGATGTGGTCAATTGAGGCAGGCACAGCTTGTGCACTCCCCTAAATCCCCTCAAGCCTCAATGGGGTCTGGTTGAGGCAAACAGATTCCCCCCAAGCCTTGATGGGGGCTGATCAAGGCACACACAGGATTCCAGCTTGTACATTCAACCCTAAAGTTTCCCCACTTATTGGCTAGTGCCCACCTGCTTTATAGGGCAACAGACAAAGAAGGTATATTGCCAGCAAGAGTCTCACAAGTTTATATTATCTCACTGTTAATACCTACTGTGCAGTCACAATGGATATTTATAATTTAAGCTCAACTGTTTATATTATTTATCACTGTATAATGCTGTGCAAGCATGGTAGAGATGTCAACCTGTGAACCTGGGAAACTGAGATTGTTATGGCCATGGATCCTGAGAAACTAAACTCTAAGAAAGAATAACAAAAATCCCCTTTACACATGCCAAAATCTGCCTTACTTACACATAGTTTTGGAAAGAAAATGATCTGTGGTATGGATTTGAAAATGTGGGGATTTGTGATTTTTTTTTTAATGAGTGAATCTCTGAGAGTTAAGAGCCCTCCTTTAAGTCATTGAGCAGGCAGGCAGAAGCATGTCAAAAGAAAGCATCAATAGAGAAAGAGAAACCTGAGAAGTTGAAAGGGGGGGTGAATTTGGAGGGAGGGCTGATAAGCTGCTCCTTTGGAACTGTTGGCAGTTAGAGAACACAGCTGAGCAAGTCCTTTTTGGTCAGAGAGAAAGAACTGATTTAATTGGTGTAACAGTCATGGAATTTGAAGATCCCCTTGTATTGGCAAGCTAACAGGTACTTAGCACTTAATTCCAACTTCATAACCATGTCAAGTATTAAGACCCAGAACTTATGAATCCCACAGTGGGATGGACTTGTTGACGTAACAGGAAGGGGCTAGAACAGAGAGGAGCTAATACTGTATATAAGGAAAAGCCCAAGCTAAGAGAGGCCAGAACTTCTGGGAGCAAGCATCTAGAAGCTGGACTGCTACTGCTGGAGAGAGAGAATTGCCGGGAATGAGAATTGCTGAGAGAAAGAGAGAAATGGAAACTGAGGACTGAACTGAGAATGGAGAAGAACTGAGAAATGAGAAGAGAGGAGAACTTGGAGGAGGCATGGCTGTGGCGTTGGTACTTTGTCTGTTTTGATGTTACTTTGTCAGATTCGTCTGCTGATAGAGGATGGTGCTATTGTTATAGATGCCCTGGGACCTTGCTGCTGGTTCAGAAGTCCTGAAAGAGGATTTTCTTGTTGTATGTTTACAGAAATCTTGGAGGAGGGTCTTGTTGATGTTTTCAGAGGACCTGGGACTATATTGATGATTTGTGTTGAGTTCTCAGACCTTGTTGGTGTGTCTGAGCTGATTTCACAGGCAGATTGTGAATTGATGATGGTGCTGGAAATGTGTAATAATGTTATTGTGGCTTTGATAAGCTTTGTCTTCCCAAGAACAGAAACGGTGAAGGACTTGAGGTGGACCAGACATGGTGAACTTCAATGTGGAACGGGAACTGGATGAGGAACTGCACAAGAAGCTGGACAAAGAACTGAGAGCTGTCTGCCTTTGAACTCAGGTGACAGTTTGATAGATTTGGGCAGGAGCCAGGACCATGGAAGAGGAACCATGGAAGCTGAGAGCCTGCCTTGAGTCAAGATGAAAAGACCTCTCCTTGGGTATTTAATGCTGACTGATGAGATTGTGACTTACTTGTAACTTAGGGGTGGATAGCCTTTGTACTTTCCACTACCCCTTAAGAGGCTACTTAGTAGTGACTGATGATATTGTAACTTAATTGTGACCTAGAGGTGGAGGACTTTGACCTGTATACTTTGTGTCAAAGAGCCTTGCTTCCTTAAGGATGATTGAATTAGGTAGGTACTAAATGATTGAGTTACTAAATGAATGCACTTTGTTCAAAACTATGTGACCACTTTGGTGAAAACTATGTGGCCACTTTAGTTATAGATTATAACATTGTGAATGCTGTATTTTGACTTTCTGTGAATTCTTTGTCTTAGTTTATTACTGAATAAACAGAGAGTTCATTATACTGTGTTATCAGAATCTTGAAAGCTGTTCACAGCAGCAGTCCTCTGGAAAGCTGCTTGTGCTTAGCTTTACAATTGGTCAAGAGTTCCAGTGATGTCTATTGCCCTTCAAGGTTGGAGAAAAGGGTTGTTGTTGTTCATCCTTAATTTTTGAAAAGGACCAGTGACATCAGTAGGTGATGATTTGGGCAGGAGAAAGGTGAAGCTTTTCATAAGGGCTTGTTGCTCTTTGCTGCCACCTCTGGCTCATGAAGGAAAAGCACCTGGTTTAAAGAGAACCTGAATTAAGTGACTGTGAGGTCTGTCCTGATGGCCAATGCAGCATCTGGATGAGCTGATCTATATAGACCAGAGATAGCCAATTTCATGATCCTGGTAGTAGTCTCACTTAAGGAGAACTGCTGATCACATTAAGAGCTAACACTTTCTAAATGCCCTTGTAAGCATGATAGCTAATTAAAGAGCTCTTCTAAGAGCTATATTTGAACAGAGAATAAAAAGAATTTCCCTAGCCAAAGAGGAGAATCAATAACTTTCCCAGAGCTTCTCCTGACTCTTCCTACCTTTCCAGTTTCTAGCTTTCTTACCTCTGATTGGTGAGTCCCTTAACAGGACCACCACTTCAGTAGATGCCCAGGCCATCCATACTTACCTCTGTCCTTCCAACCTTTATGACCTTCTGTGCTTTGCATACCCATCCTTTCTTCCTTCCTTCTTCCCCTCCCCCTCACTTTTCAGTTCCCTTTTGTGTATTATCTTCCTCCATTCAAATGTAAACTCCTTGGGGGCTGAGATTGTCTCTTTACCTTATTTTTATATTCCCAGCACTTAGCACAGTGCTTGGCATAGAGTAGCCCTTAATAAATGCTCTACCCATTTGTGAATAGTCAAGCAGTGGACAGAGAGAAGCAGTTTCATGTGTGCAGATATTACTGAATGGACCAATAACATTGAAGCCTGCAGTCTAGAATGGAGTTACTCCTAGTATATGAACTTTTCTTCCTCTAATTTTTTTATTCTAGGTCCATATAAGTATATGGCCACTCCTCATCCTGGCTATTTGGTGCATTGGTAGAAGAGTGTGATCTAGCTTTGTATATATGTTTCCACTTTTTTTTATTTATGCCTTTACTCCAATGTGTCAGTATCTCTACCTTTTTTGCCTTATCGTCAAGTAGATGGTTATGTTTAAAAGTTTATTATTATAAATGGCAGGTTGTGTAAATAACATTCACTCTACTGCTATGTTACCTTTGTGAGTGGGCATTTGTGTAGATATGAAACACATTGGATGGGCTCTCAGAAGTAAAATTGGGGAATAGGGGAAGCATATTTTCTTCTAATAGGGTTACTGGGTCCCTAAGAGAGTATGATTATAACTGTATGGCAGTGATCTATCTCTGGGAGCTTAGACCAGCTAGAGTAAAGAGCAGGTTGCAGTGAGACAGCAAAATCGACAGAGAAGTGAACTATCTCACAGTTCTAGGAGAGAAATAAGTCACTGATGTTATAGATTTTAAAACTTCATTAGATGGGGCCCCACCTGGAGAACATAGAAAAAGTATTACCTATTGGGGAGGGGCACAGGGGAAGAGCTTTACTGTATTATCTAATACTGTATTTACAGAAAGGCAAGGATGGTGGATGGAGCCATAGGTCAGGCAGTCAATAAGCATTCGCTGATAAGCATACTATTTGTGAAGCATGATGCTAGGCATGGATGACAGAAAGAAAGGCAAAATACGGTCTCTGACCCCAAGGAGCTCACAGTCAATGGAGAAGACAACATGAAATCAGCTATGCAAGTATAATATTTGGGGCTAAGTGAGCTAATCTCAGAGTAAGAGCAGTAGCAGTGGGGGTGGGGAGGGTTGGAAGGGAGGAGCTTGGAAGGCATGGGGAAAAGTATCTTGTTGAAGATGAGATTTGAGCTGTCTTAATAGAAGCCAAGAAGGTGAAGACCGGGAAGGAGAACACTCCCGATATGGGTAAGAGTCAGTGAAAAGACACAAACACAGGAGATTGTATAGTGTTCAAGGAATAACTGGAAGACTGTCTCTGAAACTTGTATAGTGGATTATGTGGAGGGGAGAAAAATGAGGCAGCAGAAAAATGAGGCACAGTGATTAGAGAACTAGACCTGGAGTCAGGGAGGGCTGAGTTCAAATTCAGTTCCAGATACTCCCTAGCTGTGTGACCCTGGCCAAGTCACTTCACCTCAGTTTGTTTCATCATCTGTAAAATGAGCATAATAATAGCATATACCTCCAAGGGTTGTTCTGAGGATCAAGTGGGATATTTATAAAATGCTATCTAAAACTTAAAGTGATATATAAATGCTAGCTATTAATTAATAGTTATTAGTTATTATTGGGAAGCTAGATAGTACAGTGGATAGAGTACCAGGCCTGGAATCAAGAAGACTCATCTTCATGAGTTCAAGTCCAGTCTCAGATACTTTCTAGCTATGTGACCCTGGGCAAGTCACTTACCCCTACTTGCCTCAGTTTCCTTATCTATAAAATGAACTGTAGAAGGAAATGGCAAATCACTCTAGTATCTCTGGCAAAAAAAAAAACCCAAATGAGGTCACAAAGAGTCAGACATGACTGAAACAATTGAACAGCAACAATATTATTTATTAGCATAAATAGCCTCATATAACTATTTAAATGTTAGCAATTAGTTAATATTAGTTAAATATCAAAAACTAATATAAATTTATTAAAGAAAAATGGAAAGTTAGGCTGGAGTCAGATTTTAAAGGTCTTTTAAAGCCAAACAGAAGTAACAGGGAGCCACTGTAGTTTACTGGGTGGGAGAGTGGTAGATTGCCATACCCTTTTCATTATCAGTAGCAATACTGATTATGGTTCCAGAACTGGAAAAGTAGGTGGAAGGCATTAGGTAACTGGTAAAAAGATGGGAATAAAGTGAAGTATAGCTGTAACAATCCACCTGACGCAATAGGTCACACATAAGGCAGTGAAGAACTCAGCACTCAGCCTTGAACCTGTCCTCTCCTTCAGTCTCTATTCCTGCCCTTCTAGATCCAACATAAGATTCTAGGTGCCAAGGTAGAATCCCACACAACTACAAGGGCTAAGTTAATGTCTTTTTTAAATTCTATAAGCTGAAGAATTCCCCATCCCAGCTAACAGCCCCTTTATTTCTACTAGCGCTCCACCCAAAATATATGCACTCTATATCAAGGCTTTCTAACCTTCAACCTACGGCATAGTTTAACTAGTCCATAAAATATTTACTACCAATTCTCCTTACATAATAAAACTTATAAACATTAAAAACTGACTCTTGAAGGTCAAAGTGAATAATGGCATCCATCCATGTGGTCAAAAACAACTGAAATTTATAAAACACCTGATGGTTACCAGAGTGCTTTCTCATTACAACTCCAATGTGAATAGGGCTCTGTTCCTCACTCAACTTCTTAGGGGAAAAGCCAACCACACACCCACACTTGAAGAGTTAGTTACTATTTCTGGGGATGTGCCAAGGCCCTGTTTCCAATCAGTTACCAACCCAAAAGCAGTAGGCATGGCTAATTTGTTAGTGTCAGCATATAGTTATTTTAATTATTACACTTATTTTTTAAATTGTGTGTTATTTTGATCAACATTAATACTGCTGAAATATGGTGATTTTAAAATGCTTGGGAGCTCTTTGGCTGCTCACTCTTGGTTTGAGCCTCCTAATATAGCATCTAATGTGACCCCAGTGCTAGAAGAGGAGAGGTTTTCAGACTTCTCCCAGTTGACTTTGTGCAACTCTGCCTCACTTTAATTCACCCAAGACATTACCTGTGATGTTGTCATTGGTCCTCTTCAAAAATGAGGAAGGATGAACAACAACAAGATAGAAACAGTGCTGAGCTTGAGCCCTTTCTTCCCTAGAGACAGAAGTGGGATAGGCCTCTCAAGTGTTGGGGAAAGTGTTCATAGTTTTCTTCTCTTATAGCCTTGAAACAAATGTTCCTTTGTAAAAGATAGACAAAAGAATAAAATAAAAACAAATTAAATGTGTGGAGGAAAATACAAGGGATGTTGCTTTAACCATAGATCTTAAAGAAGGGAATTTAGAGTTCATATCAACACTCTGTATTGCAGGTGAGGAAATTGAGGCCCAGAGAAATTAAATGTTTTGCCCAAAGTGACAAAGGCAACAATCAGTAGAGTCAGGATTCAAACCTGGGCCCCTTAATTCTAAGTTCAACATTTTTTTTGCCATAGTCCACTTACTAACTCAGTTTTCTGAAGGGGAGAGGAGGAGGGAGGACTGTGTGGAGAGGGTAGGGAAGGAGAAATAATGAATTCAAGTCAAATATTTAAAGCTGAATTGTAACTAACGATTCAAAAATTAAAAACTAAAAATGAAGCTATAATGTAAAATATAAAATAAAGTTTATAATATAATATTAAATATTATTAATAATATTAAATGTAATCTAAAGATTATAATAAAATATAATATAAAATGAACCTATAATGTCAAATTATTTTGAAATCATGTCTATGGTTTCTCCTGATTCTGGAAGGGTTCTCTAAGAGGCCACTTATGAAGATATTTTTCTCAAATGAAAGCATGAAGCCAGCAAAGTTTTCTCAATATTTGAAAACAAACTAAATTATTTTTGTAATGAAGATTTCTTAAAATAAAATCCCAAAAGTATGTCAAATACATTTAAAAAGGTATTTCTTAGCTGACGAATCATTTAAGAATCCTTCATCTTTAAAAATGTTTTGAATCACTGTCCACTGGCCCTTATCTATAGTTTGCAACCACATTTTCTCCAAGGAATAGAAGAAAATAATGAGTAAGAAAGACCAGCAATCACACTGATTATCTTAATTTTCTAGACAACTATTTAAGTGCCTTCTATTTGCTAAGCATTGTGCCAAGTGGTGGGGAAACAAAGAAAAGTAAAAAGATAATCTCTGCTCTTAAGGAATTCACAGCACAATGGAAGAGACAAAATGCAAACAGCCCTGTTTGTTGTTGAGTCATATCTGACTCTTTGTGATCCCATCTTGAGGTTTCCTTGGTAAAGTACTGGAATAAGTTGTCATTTCCTTCTCCAGCTCATTTTACAAATGAGGAGACTGAGGCAAGTGAGTTAAGTGACTTGCCCAGGGTCACATAGCTAGTTAGTGTCTAAGGCTAATTTGAACTGAGGAAGAGTCCTCCTGACTCCAGGTCAGGTACTGTATCCACTTTGGCGCCACCTAGCTGCCCCCAAAAGCTATGTATGAACAAGATATATATACAGGACAAATTGGGAAGAGTCTCAGAGAGAAGACATTGAGATTAGGGAGGACTAGGAAAGGCTTCTTGCAGAAAGTAGGATTTAGCTGAAGCCAGAATGCAGAGATGAGTAGGGAGAGAATTCCAGGTGTATATGCAACAGCCAGTGAAAACACCCAGAGTAAAAGACAAGTCTAGTTTTGCTCTCAAGGGACAGCAAAAAGGCCAGTTTCAACGGATTGCAGAGTACATGGAGAGGAACAATGTGTAAGAAAACCAGAAAGGTAGGAAAGGGCTAGGTTATGAAGGGCTTTAAAAGCCAAACAAAGGGTTTCGTATTGATTCTAGAGGTAAGAAGGGTCCACTGGAGTTTATTGAATAAGAGTGACATAGTGAGACCTATACTTAAGGAAATTTGACAATTAAGCAAATCAATGAACTGGAGTAGAGAAAAAGGATGCAGAAAAACCAACCAAAAGACTATAGCAATAGGGCAGCTAGGTGGAATAGTGGATAGAGTACAGGACATGGAGTCAGGAAATATCATCTTCCTCAGTTCAAATCTGGCCTCAGACACTTACCAGCTATGTGACCTTGGGCAAGTCACTTTATCCTGTTTGCCTCAGTTTCCTCATTTGTAAAATGAGCTTGAGAAGGAAATGGCAAACCATCCCAGTATCTTTGCCAATAAAACCCCAAATGGGGTCAATGAAGAGCCAGACATGACTGAACAATAACAATGTCTGATCTGAGAGTCATTGTACTTGCCAACATATCATACTCTGACATAACAGAACCCCTATGATGGGGGGCAGAGTGGGGGTGGGGCAGAGAAATTGTATATTTTTTTTCCAAACTCCCAAAGAAAAAAATAAAGCATTTAAGGCTTGGAACTACCTTTCTTCTCTTGAAAATTACAAGAAAAGATTATTTTCCCATCAATAAAAAGGAAGCTATCAAAATGAAAGACAAGGGCAGATTCACTTCCTGTAGCTGTGCATGAGGTCTCTGAGAGTGGGAGGCCAGAAAATACAGGACTTTAGGACTTGGAAATTCAGGCTGCCCAGAGATTGGGAGAAACCCCATTCTGCCTGGAGCAAAGAGGTTGGGATGGATGTCTTCTTGAGCCCCTTTCCTGCTCTGTCATTGTTGCCTCAAGCCAGGAGTATCTGGACTAAAAGATCAAAATAAAATCAGGCTTAGAAAATGGAATAGTCTATAATAGCCTACACCCCCTCTAGCCTGAGACAAGAGGAGAGATTGTTTTAATTGCCTTAAAAAATGAGCAACCTTCAAGCATTGTTGTGTTCTCAGCATCCTTTCCAACAAGGTAGGTTGGGCCAGCTGAGCTCCCACTTAAGAGAAAGTAGAATGTGACAAGAGATTTTCAAAGGAAAGTAATTATCCCAATAAACTCCCCTACTATTTGTCAGGTCCTGGAAGGCAGTAAGCAACTGATGCCAAGGAGTGAAACTTCCAAAAAAGAAACATAGATTTGGTGGTGGTAAGAGTGGTGTGTGTAGGTGTGGGTGCAAATACGGTGGGTGTGTGTGTGTGTGTGTGTGTGTGTGTGTGTGTGTGTGTGTGTGTGTGTGTGTGTGTGTGTATGCGCATGTGTGAGTATGTGGGTGGGTGGGTAGGTGTTGAAGCATGATGGGCTTTATCAAAGCCTGGTTTTCCAGAGTTGAAAAAGGCCAATGTCTCCCACTGCCTGGGGGCAACTGTCTGTCTTCCTGACTTATGGCTTGCCACTGGACTCTGAAGACTCCTGAGGAGAAAGTGAGGCTGATGACTTTGCATAGCTCTGTCTCACTTAAATCCAATTCACTTGCAAATCAAGACATCACCCTCCTGATGTCATTGGTCCTCTTCAAGAATGAAGGACCAACAACAACAACAAGTTTTGAAATCTCAAATTTTATCAAACATCAGTAGAAAAGGGACATACTAGGCAATAAAAAAAGAAGGTAAAATTTCTGCTCTTAGTGTAGTTTACAAATCAAAAGTGTTTGGTTTTTTTTAATGCAAAAACAAACAAAAGACAACAAAATAATAAAGTAGCAAGTGACTGATGTCAGTGATAAGGCTGCAAAAAAATGTAGCCTATTAAGTGTTTGCTTCTTAAAAATTTGATCGTTTGGGGAGTTTTGTTCTCTTAAGCTCACATTTTATCAAGTGCTAGGCTGCCTCTGCTAGAACAGTGAATAGAGTGCTGGGTTTGGAGTCAGGAAGATCTGGATTCAAATCCTGCCTCTTACACTTACTAGCTATGGGACCACCTGAAAATCATTTAATCTCAATATAAGTCGGGCAACTCCCTGGCTAACATTTATTTATGGCTTATTATGCACCAGGCACTGTGCTAAGTGCTTTATAATTCTTGTCTCATTCGGTCCTTACAACAACCCTAGGAGGTAGGTGGTATTATTATACCCATTTTACAGATGGCAAAACTAAGGCAAACAGGGGTTAAAGTGACATAGATAGTGTCACACAGCTAGTGTCTTTTGCTACATTTGAATTCAGATTTTCCTGATTCCAGGTCTAGTACTCTATCCATTGTGCCACCTAACTGCCCCATTAATCAATCAAGAAGCATTTATTAATAGCCTACTGTGTGCCAGCACTCACTGTGCGGGGATGTGGGACTGTAAAGACAAAAATGAAACATCCCTGACCTTAAGGAGCTTTCATTTCATTGGGTGAGAAGCGGAGGGAAGGGTTTAGAAACATGTACATATATGATTTTATGCAAAATAAATACAAGGTAATTTGGGGAACAGCATTAGCAGCTGCAGAGACCAGGAAAGGTTTCACATGGAATGTTGTATTGGAGCTGAACTGAGCTGAGCATTGAAAGAAAAGAGGAGTTTAAGAAACAGGAGATGAGGAGGGGATGCATTCGCAGACATTGGAAGGTAGCCCATGCAAAGGAACAGAGATGGGAAATAGAATGTCATGTGTAAGGAACAGCCACAAGCCTAGTCTGGCTGGATAGCAGAGTCAGAGATGGCCTGTGATCTGCCTCACTTGAAGGAGTCCTCACACCAGGAATTCCTAATTCTGATGCTGATAAAATAACAAAGGTGGGAGGGGGGGAATGAGGAGCTATATGTGTGTTTTTTTAATGTAACATTTCTGCTACCTCCTCAAACTCAACTGTCAAATACACAACCTTCAGTCAAGACTAAGCCTGCAGAGTAGAGGGTTTCTTAAAACAAAAAGAATGACCTCCCGCCCCCCAAAAAATGACATAAAGAGCCCACTTTGGAAAGTGATTTCAAATTAATGGAGGAGCAAAGGATTTTTTAAAATAGTTCAGAAAAGTACCCATTATGATTTTCTGTTCTTTTCATAACTGACACTTCCCCAACACCTTCAACTTACCAGTCTTACTAAATGAATAGTTAAAGACGTTCTAAAGCCAAGGATTTCATTACTTGGGGCACCCTGTGAGGGAGCAGTTGCAGTAAGAAGCAAAGGCAAGGGGCCATTGCCCTATTTATTTCCTTTGCCACTCATTATCGCCATCACCACACAAATACACAAATACACACACGCACACAAAGGGGGGAGGGAGGAGATTGTGGAGAAAAAAAGTCTCCTTCCTTTTCTTACTTTCTGTCCTTTCCTTTCTCTCTTCTCCTTTCATTCTTTCTGCCCCCCTTTCCTTTCTTCTTTACCTCCTTTCTTTTCTCCTTTCTTTCCTTCTTTACCTCCTTTCTTTTCTCCTTTCTTTCCTTCTTTCTCTTATCCTTTCTTTTTCTCATTTCTTTCTTTCCTTTTTTCCTTTTTCCCTTTCTCTTTCTTTTTTGCTTCTTTCTCTTTCCCTTTCTCTCTCCCTTTCTTTCTCCCCCTGATACCTTTAAAGACTTTTCCTCCACACTAATATGGGACTCATCTCGCTGATTCATTTGCATGTCGATAGGCAGGCAGTGTAGCAGCCCTCAGATTAGGGACATTCCGCTGCACACTAAAAGGCACAAAGACCCAAAGTGAATTTCAATCTGGCCCTTCTTTTCCAGTCAGTGCATTCCCAGCCCATGTCTATTGATGAGCGGTTGGAACAATACCAAAATGCAGTGTAAGATCAATCCCGCTGTTTACTTCGCTGAGCTGAAGGAACAAAGGACAGAAGAAAGGATTTAAACCCAGCTATAGTCGAGGAGCAGGATGAAGGATGAAAAATGTGCTTGATGGGCAGTTGCACAGAGTAAACTCATTTGGAGAATAGGCAGCTCCAGCTGAGATAAAACCAATGATGATTTGTATTTGGTACTGTATCTTCAGGGGATAAAAAGCACTTCTATCAGATCTCATTGGAGGCAAACTTGAAACACTGCAGTAAAGTGCAATGTTTCCTACCAGGGAGAGAATAAAAATTCCCATAATTGCTAAGGAGTGTTAAATATCTGATTGGGCATGCCTCTCCCCTCCCATGGTGAGATTACTCAGCCAGGTCCTCCTTTTAACTCCCCAGGCTCAGGCGAACCCAACCTTCGGTGGGGGCCCCCACCGCTGTAAACAAAGCGCCGCGTCCTGTGTTTTCGTTGGGTAAATACCAGCGATTGTAATTTAGAGGATTATTTGTCTTTAAGCCTTTTTAAAACTATTTCAAATGAGAAGGCGGTAACTTCATGGCAGCCTGAACAGGGGGCGGGGAAGAGGCGAGGTTCTCGTTCAAATGCAAATATCTTGAGAAACTTAACCCCAAAGCGCAGCGGAGATCTGATAAGCCAAGAGCGAAGTGTGGGCTTTGCTCAGTTCTGAAAGATGAGCGCCCCTACGCCGGTAGCGATGGCTCACCAGGTCTTAAACTACTCACTCCCTAGCCCTGCCCCATCCGACATGCTTGTAGGAGGGGTACCTAAGCATCCACAGGTAACACTAGCTAGGGTTTCTGGAAGGCGGTGGGAGGCCCCAAAGATGGAACAGGCAATTGACGAGACTGAGGTGGAGATGGTCCCAGGGCAGTAGTACTTCTTACACACCCTCTTAATCCTAGACATCCTAGGACAGGGGTGGGGAGCCTCTGGCCTCCGAGGCCACTTAGTCTGTGAAGTTTAAATTCAGTCAAAGTGTCGCACTTGAGGACCTAGAGGGCAACATGTGGCCTCGAGGTCGCAGGTTCCCTACCCCAGTCCTAGGAGAAGCACTCCATATTGTCGTCGGGCGTTTAATCACTTACGTGGTTCCAGGCACTGGATTAAGGCGCTGGGAATACAAAGAAAGTCGAAAACAAGATCCCTGCCCTCAAGAAGCTTAACCTGCGTTGGGAAGGACAACATGTAAATCAGGTAGGTAGCAAGAGCTTCCTGGGTTGCCTACGTGCCAGGCACTGTATTTAGCTAGAGATAGACCCACACATTCTTGGACCGCCCCCAAATGAGCTCTTCCACTTCTACATCCATATAGCACTTACTAGCTCTTCTAATTACTTGGCCCTAACACGCATTTCTTGCGCAGTCCCCTCTAGACAGTAGATACCCCAGTGGTTCTGAGATATCGTTGGATGGGTAGTCCGCCAGTGATACACATTGCAGACTGCTCATCTGTGCCACTCTTGCCCATGCTTTCCCAAAAGTTCTCTACGGGGAATCCACCTAGCCTACTTTTTTCTAGTTCCCTTGATATTATATGGAATATATACACTGTCCATGGGCCCTCCCTTACTCTGATGCTATAACTGGTCCATCTTTTTTTATTCCTGTCATACATTTCTCTGATGACATTCTTTAGATTGCACTAAGTAAATCATTGTTTATTTTATTTGAATTATATTTGCATATGTGTCTATAAAAAGCATTGGCTTTATAGTCAGAAGACTTGGCTTGATTTCAATTCCCTACACTGCTCTTATAATGAGACTGGGAGCAGGGAGAGAAATTACGTCATCTCTCCAGACCTCAGTTTCCTCACCTGTTAAAATGAGGAGTGGATTAAGTGATTTCTAAGGTCTGTTCTAGTTCTAGATTCTATAACACTGTTAAGTTCCTTCAACCAAAAAGCATTCATTAAGCGCCTCCTATGGGCCAGCCACTATATTGGGCTCTGGGGATTCCCCGGCAAAAAATGAAATAGTCCCTGCCCTCAAAAAGCACATAGTCAATGGAGGAGACAATATATACAAGAAAAGTATATACAAAATAAATATAAATGGGGGAGGGGGTTGCAGTTGGGAAAAATCAGGCAGTGCCCCCAAGTGGCATTTTGAGTTGAGCTTTGAAGGTTAATTAGGCATTCCAAGATTTGGAGATAAGGAAATAGTGCATTTTAAACATGAGGGACAAACTAGATGGGAGATAGCTTCTTATGTGTGCTGGACAGCAAAGAAAGCAGTTGATCTGTGATTTGTGACCCCTTGTGGGTACCTAGCACAGTACTTTGCACAAAGTAGGTGCTCAGTTCACATTTGGTGAATTGATCTGGGAAACAGGTCCCCAACTATTATTCATGGGTTTTAAATTGGGTTTCATTCTTGCAAATGAATTGTCCCCTTGGAGGAAAGTCCTCTCTGTTCATCACAATCTGGCTATCCCAAAAAGGACTGTGAAGGATTGTGTGCCCAAAGAGGGAAATTCTGCTTATTAAACTAGATAAGTAAAAGAGAAACTGGGCAAGGTGAAAGTCAGTGGAAGGAGGAATATTAGTTTTCTGAAAAAAAATTTTTTGAGGTAGAATAATATAAGAGAAAGAAAATTAGAGGAGTTCCAAGACCTGAATTCTCACTCTCTCCCTAATCATTTTGACCCTTTATACCTCAGTCTCCTGTTTATAAAATGACTTATTAAGGGATGGGTGAATACTAATATTAATCTACCATACTGGCAACGTGCTGCAGAAACCACCTTCGTGAGTACAGAAAAAGGCAAGTACAACATCAGAGAATACCAGTGTGGCCTAGAGGAGATACCTGTCACTACCCTAAAAAAATGTTATATGACAAAATCGGATCATGAGTTCTTTAGGGGGAAAAACATTGAATAAACTCAATCTGTTGTCACCTGTGAATTTACAAAGGGGCAAGTGTGTATTTTTAACTCTACTTTTAAGCTTTTTTTTTTCATTTTCTTCAACAAAGGAAGGAAAAATGACTGTGAGAAACAAAATTAGTCTTATAGTAGAAAAAAAGTTTAAGTACCTACAGAAATTAGCCACCGAAAGCAGCTCTATGCTGGGGCTGTCAATACTGGGTTTAATCTACCAGATAATGTGCGTTAGGCACCAATTTCATCTGCCTAAACAATGGTAAGTGCAAAATCAGAAAACAAGGTGAAAGTCTTCATGTTTCCTGATGCCTGTGTAGTGGAGTGTAAAGTGTGCTAGAAAAAGAAAAGTCGAGAGATTTGGGTAAGCACTCTGACCCTGACACTTATTGACTGGGTGATACAATGGGTGAATAATTTGATGCTTCAGAGCCTCAGTTTCCCCATCCTTAAAATGGAGATCAGAATACTTACATTGTCTTCTTCACATGGCTATTATGAGGAAAGAGATTTGTAAACCTTGAAGCACTATATAAATGAGTCACTATTATCTATGGGTTTTGTTGCTGTTTTCAATTCAATAAACATTTATTAATTTCAAAACATTATGTTGGTCACTGGTGCTACAAAGCTCAAAATTAAACAGTCCCTGATCTCAAGGAGCTTGTATTGTAGGGGAAGGTAGGAAAGCAGAAGATATTTAGGGAACAAAACACAAAGTACATACAATTTCAAGAGAGAAACAGCACTACAATTAATGCAAAAAATTCAGCAAATCATGCAGATGTTTATAAGCATCTGGATGTTGAGATTTTTTTCACTTTTTTTCCCAGATGATCTGGAGGCAGATAGAAACAGACTAAAAGTTCCAACTTTCTGAAGTTGGTTTCTTTAAATGTAGAGTTGATATTAGCATTAAACATGTCAAAAATCTACACTGTTCCTTAATGTATATTATCCGAGCCCTGACAACACTCTGAACACCATACAAAACATCAAGTGAGACTCAATTTCAATTGAGTGGGCTCATAATATAAATTAGACAAACACAATCTAAATTAAATAGATACAATCTAAATTAGATAAACACAATCAGCAGAGTCCTTGCTTTTCCCCAGCAGGGACTGGGAAAGAGGCGATTTTCCCTTGCCTCTCTGTTAAACAAAAGGCTGGCATCCTTCATTTCTCTCAGGTCAGTTAGTCAATCAACCTTCCCTGTACACCTACTGTGTGCAAAGCCCTGTCTTACTATTTTTCTGAATGAGTTCAAAGTGGTTTAATTTTTTTTTTAATTTGTAGCATGAGAGAGGACAGAAAGGAGATGCCAAGCAATGATGCTTCCTGCATTGTTGTTCCTTGGAGAAAACATTCTTAATTTTATAAATGGGGAAAAAATAAGAATTTCCACTTAGACTGAGGGTCCAAACCACCTTCAACTTAGCCCAATTTCTCTCTTGCTTGTAAAGAGGAGTCCTCTTCCCAGAACCCAGATGATATGACTAGCTAAATTGTGTTGACATGGTCAGAAAGACAATTAGAATGCATCGTGTGTCCATTCTGATTTAGGAAAGACATATTTAGAACCCTTTACAACCTATCCTCACAACTAACATGTGAGGGAGATAGAGCAGGCATCATGAACTTCATTTTGTTGATGGAAAAACTGAGACCCAGAGAAGGTAAGGGGTTTTTCCAAGGTCACACAACAAGTGAATGGCCAAGACAAGAGTAGATCTCCTGACTTCAGGTCCAGAGACTCTTCCACTGCCCCATGTGGAAAGTGTTCTTTTAGCCTTGTGGGATGCTGCCATCCCAAGAGGAATTAGTGCCATTTCTTCCCTAAACATCATGGGGAAAACATAACGAGGGAGGAATCAGAACTAGGATTTCCAAACACTCATATAGATCACATGTGGTCCAATAGCACCCCTTGCTCAATGAATTTTTTCTCACCATATTCCCTAAGACTGGAAGATAGTTATAGTGGCTTTGAGTGGAAAAAAAAAAGAATAAGAAGAAGAGACTCCAGAAAATTTTTAATTCCCCCCTTGTCAACCTAAACCCTGATATTACTATGATTTCCACAGCAGTCAATTTGAAGGGGATGTGAAATCTCTCCCTCTTCCAACTGTGGCACCATAATAACATACATAACATCCATAATCTGTGGATAAAAAACTTCCTCATCAAACAAAGAAATGTTTACCAGCATGAGGTAGAAGCCATTTTACCTTTCTTAGATCCCCTTTCTTGAAAAGTAAGCCTGCCAGGGCTTTGGTGATGAGGATAATTATGAGGGGATTTGCTGTTAGGAAAAGGGGAAAGAGCAGTGAGCTCGAGACAGGAGCAAGAATCCATGTAGCTTTTTCAAGTCAATGACTTATCTTCATGTTAAAAAAATGAGCAATGCCTACAGGTCTCTAGAGTAAAAAAAAAGTCTTCTTGATAGTGAAGAGATACTTTAAAGGAGAAAAAAACCCCACTGTTCCCACAATTTGAAATGCAGAATGACCTCGGAGATTTTCAAACTCTATACCGCCAGGATAAAGGCTTGCCAAACAGACACATCGCCAACCCAGCCATTTTCACTACACTTCTCGGATGGGCCAGGCCAATGTACTTGAAATCAATTCTAAATACCAGTTTCACAGGAGGCCAAGGTCATCCAATCCTTTTTAAAGAGACAGCTAGTGAAGTAATGCAAATAAAAAGCATGCAGTCTGAGCAGCCTAGAGTGACTCAAAGCCTTCCTGCTCAACTTTCAAGACCACATGCCCTGTTTTGTGGGCAAAACATCAGAAAGAAAAAATGATACAAAAGGAAATAAGATAGGTGGATAATCCTTGAAATAATACTTGGAGGTGAGTGGATCTATGTTAAAGGTTGAATTCTAGACAGTGTTCTGAGCTTGAACAGAGGAAGAATGTCTAATTTTTAAGTTTATTCAAAGCCACCCCAGTCCATCTCCCATATTGTTACCCATAGCGATAGGATATGCTCTCCTCAAGCAAGGACGTGGGAAACTTCCCTCCATTGTAACATAGCCTGGGTCTTGGCAGTCCTTCAATAGATGCATGTAAAATTGAATAATAAAATTCTTCTAATTATCACCTTGTGTGTATAAGGCACTTCGTGCTTTTCAAAATGCTTTGAGAACATTTTCAGGCTGAAGTGGATGGTTTGTACCTAAGTAGGTTTACCTCACCTTCTTCTCCTAACTCACAGTATAACCAAGTGAGCAGGTCCTATTGAGGTTCTTTCTTTCAAAAGGTTAAGGAGCTATAGATTATAGAATTCCCCTGAAGGTTCTAGTGGCTTTTAAGAAACTGGTTGACCTGGGGCATCTAGATGGCGCAGTAAATAGAACACCCACCCTGGAATCAGGAGGACCTGAGTTCAAATCAGCCTCAGAAACTTAACACTCACTAGCCGTATGACCTTGGGCAAGTCACTTAACCCCAATTGCCCTGCCTTCCCCCCTC